>CM061042.1:73255765-73855765 GCA_030762985.1 Adelphocoris suturalis | reverse complement strand
ACAAAAATCAAGAAAATCGTTCAAGTAGTACAGTTCATTTTTCCCTCCGTAACACCTCCTCTCCATCAATCCATCATCCTAACGGAATTCCCGAATTTTCGTACAATTAAACCTAGGGATTATTTTTAAAAAAAGGGGGGGGGGGGGGAGATAACATAATTTATTGGAACTACTCTTGCATTTACCACCACCAATCATGAATTTGAAACTCCCAATTTTGTTGCATAACTAGACAGAAATCTGGATAGAAAAAAAATTACCTAACGAAAATCAGATGTACAACGAAATTAACGAAACAAAATATTGGAAATTCCTGAAATATGTTCCAAAACTAGATTGAATGCCTAATTAAACAAAAATAAATTACGAAAATCGATTTAAAATATCGGAAATAACCTCCTCTGTTCCTTTTCACTACAAGTTTCTTTCAAATCTAGATGAATTACTAATTAAAGCGTTCAAATAAAGAATTAGGCAAAAGAGTTTGAATTTAGCTTCAGCAGCACTTGCAAGGATCGGTAATTACCACCACCACCCCTCTTCATGAAGGCAAATTCAAAATTTCAGAGGTCGTTGCACAACTTGACTAAAATAAGGATGAAATCAAATTCACGAAAATCAGGTCAGACAGTCTGGCAGCATACCTAGTATTCCGTCTCAACGCTGTTTTTTTTTTTTTTTTTTCGCCAAGCAATTAAATTTGTATTTAGTTTAATCACTCTCGTTAACATCAAGTGGATCAACCTTTCTGCGAAAAATCTCAATTTTAAGTGCTAGATTTTATATTTTTCATTGAAAAAAAAAAATAATAATAATAATAATTGTAAAAGCATTGGGATACCTATATAAGCGATTTTTCTTTAAACTTTAACTAGAGCCCCAAAAAGACTAATGACACGATCATTACGCAGAAAAGGTCCCATTTCATTCGATAGGAGATTAAAGAAGTTCAGAGGTGTGACTTGGCGGTTGAGACTTATGACGTCATACGTTGCAGGTACTACCCTGTCCACGGATTTCTAAAATACGTTTGTAAGACGTGACGAACATTCTATGTAGCAAACTCTACCCTGCTAAAAATAAGTAGATTATAGTAGCTTACTTATCCTTTCTGCTAAAAACTAGTATTTCCTACTTCTGAAAGAGATTCCAATGGAAAAGCTTGGATTTCCTACCACGCTTTTAAATAGTACCGGATGATGGTGGTTGTTCATAAGTAGTAGTTACTGACACTTTCTACCATTTACGAACAATTAATAGGTTAGGTATATGAGTGTGATAGGAAACCCAACTTTTCCTTCCAGAAACATGAAATACTAGTTTTGCAAGAGGCTTTTACTTTGGTGAAGCATCGCAATTCAATCTGGATGAACATCCAACAGGCGTCTGTCACCTATAACCTGCTACTCCCGTTAACGAGAATTCCGATCTAATTCGAATAAATAAATAAGTTTTTATAGAATGCAAGATCCCATTATCTATCATTTGATCTGTGTTTTGAAAAAGTCCAGTCATGCAGCATGACCCCATGAGCGAATTTTTGAAGAAATCTTCGACATTTCAGTCGCTATTGATCGTGTAGAGAAATTTTACAACTAGCGAACGGCATTATTTTGATTTTGGACTGATTTTTCAACATTGAAATTTTTGAAAACTTGATGCATATTCTTATAGGAAATTTTACGCTGATTCCGAATATACCACATGTTAGTATGCTGAAAAAATTATTTCGCACAACAAATCGCAAAAAACAGGCTATTTTGAAATGTTTGACTACTTTTTTCCAAATTTCAACCCGAAGATGTAATCCGATCATGCTGGCCAACGAACTTGAACTTTCGTTTAGTGTCCTTAACATTTTAAAATTTGTTTGAAGTTTCTAGCACAATTCTACGGAAAGTTATCGTCTGGAATGACACATACATATATACATACATACATACATAAAAAATGCGTTAAACTTCAGAATATGATTCAGAATAGTCTGAAACGGATTTCTGCATAAATTTTTTTCAAAAATTCACATTCTACAAATTTTGAGGCGAGAGCAATAGCTTAATTTTCTTCAAAAATTCGCTAAAAGATGCTACGAGGTTCCAATAATTAACTACGCCACCAAACAGAAAGTCCAGTCATGCAGCATGACCCCATGAGCGAATTTTCGAAGAAATCTTCGACATTTCAGTCGCTATTGATCGTGGTGAGAAATTTTAGTTTATGATTTTGATAGACAAACATGGAATCAAATTATTAACACATGCACAGAGTAAACTCATCAGTTATGATTACATTTTTTTTTTTTTTTAAGCACCTACTACCTACGTTTTAAAAAGCATGGTTCTAGGATTGGTTATACAGGGATACTTCCATAAGAGTAGTTCAATCTGAATTTGGACAATGTTTCATGCAAATATTACCGATTTTTACAACTAGCGAACGGCATTATTTCGATTTTTGACTGATTTTTCAACTTTGAAATTTTTGAAAACTTGATACATATTCTTATAGGAAATTTTACGCTGATTCCGAATATACCACATGTTAGTATGCTGGAAAAATTATTTCGCACAACAAATCGCAAAAAACGGGCTATTTTGAAATGTTTGACTACATTTTTGAAAATTTCAACCCGAAGATGTAATCCGATCATGCTGGCCAACGAACTTGAACTTTCGTTTTGTGTCCTTAACATTTTAAAATTTGTTTGAAGTTTCTAGCACAATTCTACGGACAGTTATCGTCTGGAATGACACATACATACATATATACATACATATATACATATATACATATATACATATATACATATATACATATATATATATATTCCAGCTCTGTGGCACCCGAAACAATGAAAACAGCATACGAAGTGGCACCCTCATTTTTATGGCACCCGTATAAGGGTGCCACATTGTCAACCCCTCATATCTTACCTTAACTTCAACAATAAACACACAAACGATTTTCTCTATTTAATTTAGGCTCTACTGGATGATAAGGATTCATAATCACAATGTTACATTGATTCAGTGACGAACAAAGAGCCTTTGAAGTTTGAGAGGTGGGTGCCAGTTGAATGGATTATGGATCACAAATATACAGCTGTAGTTCATCGTTTTTCCGCGTGCTTCGCCGCTGTCGGGTGTTTCGTGTATATTATAATATACATAATAATATACACATTCTATTTTGCTTACTGAATGGCTACCGGAGATCTGGCAGGGTCGGCCATTGCTCTAAATAACCTCGTCTTCTCCCCACCTCTTCTCTTTTAAAAAGCAAAGAACTAAAACAACTGGAACGCTGTCTCAGGGTTGGGCGTGCGGTCGGGCGGCTTGAGAGCCTCACCGACCATGTGTTGGACTACTACACAACTACTCCCAGTCAAAAGCACAGGAAAATCTAAATTTTCGTTCGATTTTGATGAAATTTTCAGGGATTGTGTTGGTTATCCTCTTTATGTTCCCCTATGAATTTCATTACAATCGAATCAATAATGACGTGTGAGCAAGCTCAAACGTGAATTCATAAAATAAAGTCGATTTTTTACGATCTATAGGTTTGATTTTGTTCAAACCCGGAGGGTAGTTGGCTATACGTATCAGAAATATGCTCTATGAGTTTCATTGCGATTGATTGAGTAATGACCATTGTACATGCGCAAAAATAAAATTGTTTGGCACTTGTGAAACTCGGAGACTAAGGGACTGATTTTTATGGAATTTTCTGGTTTTGTGTGGGTTAGCTTCTTGATGGTTCCCTTTAAATTGCATAGTTGTCGGATCAATAATAGGGTGCGCGCATTCGCAAACGTCAGATTCTAACAACGTCGATTTTTTACGATCTATTGGTCTGATTATGTTCAAACTTGGAGGGTAGTTGGGTAGAGGTTTCTAGGAAGGTTTGCCATGCATTTTATCGCCTTATTGATATCAACTTGGTTAACACACGAGAAACTCTGAATCTAATTGACCGAATACTCTCAAGGAGTGTTAGGGGACCCTAGATGATCTTTTATAGTCCTCTTTTACGTAATATCATCCATTTAGGCGAATTTTTGGGACTTTAGAAAATCTGGAATGGAATAGAAAGTTCCAGTTATGCAACAAAAAGTAAAATAAAATTCAAGATCATCTCCACAGAAGTATTTCAAGATGGTACATACGTGATGAAGTAACATCTTTTATGCATTATTCCAGTACCTAGTTATACGTTGCTCAAAAATGGATGATGCGCCGCGAGTGGTCGCGGAAAGTAGGGGGGATACAAGAGCGCATGGGAGCGCGTTCCATTTTGACCCTACTAGTTTACGAATGGCCCAACGCAAACAATCGTTTTTAGGCTCAAATTATTCGTTTTTAAACCAGCTATATTTTGGTTATTAGCAAAATACTTTTAAAATTATCAGGTTTAATTTAAAATAAGGTAAAAACTGAAAAAAATTCCTTTTTTCTTCTCCTCTGTTAACTAGAGACATTTAATGTGAAACTTTCCGTTTTTATTATTTTATTATTATTAATAATATCTTAATCAGTTATTTATAATTCTCATCACCAATTACCACATTAATTTATTCATTCACATTTATCACATTCATTTGTGTTAACCTGCTGTGAATGTTGTTTATCTGCAGTCGACTTTTCGGAAGTAGTTCGAAATATTCCCATTTTTTCTATAAAATGTACGGGTTTTCTTTTGCAAAACAGTTTGGTCATCGTGGATATAGTTTTTATGAACTACGATAATTTATTTTCTCCGAAATTGAGATTTAATGTGATAATACCCCCTAGGGATCAACCTGGAAATGTAACTCTTGATCAGTGCCTACTCTTTTTTGCCAGAAAATAACAGAAGGAATACGTAAAAACAACATTAAACCATGTATTAAAAAAAAAAAAAAAAAACGATAGACTTACGGTTCTACAGTCACATAATTTAATAATGATTAATTTTACACATTATTAGTTCAATGTGGTTACTTAACAATATTAGTTTATAATTTACCGTAATAAATCAGCTTTCCTTGACACTACAGAGGCTAAGGGATCATGAGATGTTGTGATAAAATGAGAGCATTCCAAAAAGTGGCGATTGTTTTCCTGCTATCACTAAGGGAGTTACACTTCCCTACTAACGCATTGGTTGTACATGAAAATCAATATTTTCGCCGTAACGTAACGGTAGGAAAAAATGGAAACGTCCTGTTAATCATTATTAAATGATAAATTGCGGAACCAGTATCCACAAAGCATGTAGCAAATCAACCAAATCTTTTATTGATGACAATGATATAACTGCGTTTATCTGTGAAAATTGCTATGAAATAGTTATTGACGAAGGAAGCAGGTTTGACCCCCGCTTTCCGATCCAAATTTACAAGACGAACAATTAGCCGAAAATGCGGATTCACTGAGTACCTATAGGAAAGTTCGACCACATGCATTGGTAGGTATCAACATAACATAATTGATCAAATAATAAGAACATGCTTGTAAATATTCAAGTAGGCACTGCATAGGTACAGTCTACGTGCCACTATGTAGTAAAGCATTGTTCTACATTTTAATTACATTTTAAATTTTATTTAAATGATTCTTTTTAATAAAATTTAAGAATTGAAACATTCTCCGGAGAACTGACGCTGAAAAACGCATGAAAAGTAACTTTTTCGACAAGAGTAAGAGAACGTTCCACACATTCCTTTGCATAAACAAAGTGGTGTGGTGATAAATTGCCTTTTTGGATTTCATATTTACTCAAGGCAGGATCCAGTTTTGAGAGTTGACAATCGAAAGCACTCAACCAAAAATATGTAAGTAATAATTACCTCAAACAATGAAGCATCTAAAGTGCAAGGTACACAGGAAAAGTTTACAATTATACTGAGAGAGTTCGTCAGCCAATTGAATCTAGCCTCATCTGCGCTGTTCTCTCTCTCTCTCTCTCTTTTTTTTTTTTTAATCAACGTTAAGTACAAATGCTCAAGATTTTTTAGCCGAGTTTCTGTAATTTGTCTTCCAACTCCAAGTGAGGCTAGGCGTCTATTGGTTTATACTGTTTTAAGGTAATCACCTCAGGTATTTTAGTCAAAATTTTGCTTGTGGTGTCACACACACCCTGTGAAAGCATGAAGGGCAGGGAAAACCGCTGTAGCTCACAGCGGTCAGGAACTAGACAAAAGTTCGGCTGCGATGCCGACGAAAACCCATGGTGAAAAACGATACTGAAGTACCAGAAAACCAAAAATTCAAACCCTAAAATCAAAGCGGTGCATCTCCAAAAACGGCGCATGAATTGAGAATGTATCGGTTACAACATTTTTTGACGTTCGATTATGACCCAAGCACAACGATAGGGTGGTTCAAAAAAAAAAAAAAAAAGTTTTGGGATTTCTTGTCCCCAGAGCGCTGCTTGAAGATAAGTAAAAACCGAAAATTTCACCGAAAATGCTGTCGCCTGGTTAAGAATTGTTCTAGAAACATGGTAAGATGGTCGGATAATATGCTTTGGCATGTTCAGAACATGATTCCGTTTTTTACTATACTTTTCCGCCGATGATTGCTTCGTTTATCGGCCATAAATCTCAAATTAATAGTAGGGTCATAGACAAAGTCACCCTAATTTCACCGGAAATTATGTCGCGTTGATAATTTGAGGTTCTGAAATACCTTGCGCCGATAAAATTTGGTATTTTCCAGGATACTCGGTACAAAGCCGTTGGTAATTTGGCAAGGACTTGAACCGGCATTGTACTTATTTGCCAATTATAGCGGCAAAATGGAGAAAATGGTTTAAAAAATTCCAATTTTTCTGTAAGATTCCTTAGTTCCATCGGTTTTCCGGTGTCAAATTCGAAGTTTTGCATTGTCTGAACTGTGATTGGATCGTTTGAGCGTAGGGTTACCTATTTTCAGCGGTATCGGTCACGTGTAAAAGCTTGTACAATGGTATCGGGTCGTTAAGCGAATAAGTACAATGCCGGTTCAAGTCCTTGCCAAATTACCAACGGCTTTGTACCGAGTATCCTGGAAAATACCAAATTTTATCGGCACAAGGTATTTCAGAACCTTAAATTATCAACGCGACATAATTTCCGGTGAAATTAGGGTGAATTTGTCTATTACCCTACTATTAATTTGAGATTTATGGCCGATAAACGAAGCAATCATCGGCGGAAAAGTATAGTAAAAAACGGAATCATGTTCAGAACATGCCAAAGCATATTGTCCGACCATAATAGCATGTTTCTAGTACAATTCTTAACCAGGGGACAGTATTTTCGGTGAAATTTTCGATTTTTACTCATCTTCAAGCAGCGCCCTCTGCCAGTTTACCGGATAACTAGTGGACGGAGCGTAAAATAAATAAGTTCATCGTGTTCAGCGCATGCGAAAATCCATGAATTGACCTAAAAAAAAAAAATTGAAATCCGTCCTTCAAATCATCACCTCGCCACCAATTTAGAGGTTGATTTACGATAGCGGTCGATAACTGGCCAAAATCGACCCAGGTAATGTGATTAGGATTAATATTTCTTGTTAAAAATTTAGGAGTGTCATCCTGACATACCGAGGAAGCAAAAAAAAAAAAAAAAAAAACAATGGGGACAAGAAATCCCAGAACTTTTTTTTTTTTTTTGAACCACCCTATCGTTGTGCTTGGGTCATAATCGAACGTCAAAAAATGTTGTAACCGATACATTCTCAATTCATGCGCCGTTTTTGGAGATGCACCGCTTTGATTTTGGGGTTTGAATTTTTGGTTTTCTGGTACTTTTTTTTTTTTTTTTTTTTTTTTTAATTTTATTTATTTGGCATTACGTTCTGTATACAGCCATACATATTTTTATTTACAATTCAAGGCTTGTAGTAAGTAAAACAATTTTCTTTCATATATTAATACTACAATTTAACATAAATTTAAAAAGTTCTTTATAAATTATGATATTCCTTGATGATAAAATGGATAAAAATTCCAAATTTACATTTGTTTTCGTGGCTAAAATATTTAAAAAAAGGTGTCTCTCCCGTTCATGGTCTGGACAATCCATTATCAGGTGACGTAGAGTTCCATCTGGATGACCACATTTTCCACATTGTGGGGATTCCCGTTGTCCGATTTTGAACAAATAGGCGTCACATATACCGTGGTTGGTTCTTAGGCGAAGTTCTTATCGTTATTCACCATGGGTTTTCGTGACCGCTGTGAGCTGTGCGGCATAAGCTTTCAGTAACGATGTAGCAGCCAATCACTCGTGGTTTTGATATTTAACGATAGACCCCTGGATCCGTGACTTTTCACTTTGTCCCTGGTTTCCGAGTAGGTACTAACTGTCACGATTCACCGGGTCAAGTTCTGTTCACTCGCTAAGTATATAGAAATGAACTAATGATTTTAGGGATTTTCTACGTGGGTTTACTATTTTTACTTATTTACTTTCGTAGCCTTTCGATCATAATTTGAACTCAAAATATTTTATGGACAATTCATCGTACCAGTCAAAAACAAAAGCTATTCTGTGAACATGAGAAGAGAAATTAATGAAAAGTGATGTATTAAAAATAACACGTTTTTGTGTTGGCAGTTGGGGCTACACTCAAAATTGGATCCTGCCACTTTTGAATAAATAGTAAATCAAAAACGGCAACTTATCACCTCGTTTCGTGACGAAATCAGCAATGCCCAAAGACTCCATACCGTCTTGTTTGTGCAAAGGAATGTGTGATGGAACGGTCGATTGCACTTATCGGACAAGTGACGTTTCATGCTTTGTACTGTGTCAGTGCTCCAAATAATGTTTCAATTCTAAAATTTTGGGGAAAAGAATAATATAAATAAAATTTTAAAATGTTACTAAAATGTATAACAATACTTTAAGAAATGTCGGTATGTAGGTACCTGTGCAGTGCCTACTTGATCATAGCTGCTCTTACTATTTCTTCAATTATGTGTTGATACCTACCTATAATTCGACATACCTCGATATACCTATAGTTCGATGGATGTGATCCAACTTAACTTTACAGGATCTATACATCTGAAGTCTTATGAATGCCTTATGAATATTTGAGTTTGAGTTGAGATTCAATTTCTTTTGTTTCTCATCGTCAAGTGGTATGGAATTATTAGTCTCCTTGCCTATTTTTCTCGAGATTTGGGAATTTCAAATGAATGTGATAAATGGTGATGAAAATTATAAATAAATAAATGATTGTATAGGTAATAATAATGTTTAAAAAACCGAAAATGTCACATTACTAGTAAATTGTCTAGTAAATAGAGGAGAAAAAAAGTTGATTTATCTTCAAAATACAAAGGTTCATTATTGAAAATAATAAATCCAAATGCGACATTCAACATAAGGTCGGATTGTTTCGATTTTCGTAGTTTTAGAGTCAACATGTATAGTAAAAACCCAAGTGTGCTTATTCCAGTTACTTGGGCGACATAAGCTATTGCGAAAAAACATCGCAACTTTCGAACTGTTTTCTATATTTTTGATCTTACGCCAAAACTAAGCTAGTTAGCAAGGAAACATCTATTACTAATATTCACGGCAGTTAAATTCTACGTAGAATAACCTATTAAAATTTGAAATATGAGTAATCATGCAACCGCTTGTAAAAAACGGCACTTTTTTCAATTTTGGTGAAATGTTTCACTTGGATTTTTTAAGAGCTTTAGTCTCAGAAACTGTCACACCAATTGAAAGACATAAGATGAAAGTCGTAAATAGTCTAACTTTGTAACTAATGGGTACCAAACATAGGAAATTTAATTTATTTTTAGCGCATTTATGACAAAAAATACAAATTGTCCACACACGACTCCCGTCGTACACCTGAGGTGGTTCGTCTAAATAAGGTTAATTTTGGCATGACTACTCAATCTTAAACGCAATTTAATTATAATATCCTTATAATACAGAATTCAATTAGTCTCGCTAATTTTATTATTAGTGAATTACCTAAATATAATTTTACGAAATAATAATTTCCTTAGAAAACTATCACGTGTTAGAGAAGGAGCGGTCTAGTGACAATTTTGAATTTTCCGTCATAAAATGACATGTATTATATGAGATGAAATTCATTACATGTATTACATGAAAATGAAATAAAATGACATGTGATATAAAATTCAGATATAGAATTAGATGTCCTACGACTTTCATTTGATAAGACACACAGACTGGAGAGCAGTGAAGTTGTGGAAACCTATGTCAATACTATAAATTATTTAAATTATTACACTGCAAAAAAAAAAAAAAAAAAAAAAAAAAAAAAAAAAAAAAAAATTGAAGGCGAAGCTGGTACTCTGGGTTTTTGAAGGTACTGAACCCGAATCCGAAGCCCGTTTTTCACATAGACTTCTATTTTTTGACCAGTACCTGTGTCGTGAGGGCATGACCTTGATTTTTTGGGGGGAGGGGGATAGTGTTATTAAAAAATAATAAACAAGTAGGTAGATCAGTGCTCACAAAATGAGACACATGATGGCGTATTTTCTTGTAAGGAGATCCGCGTGAAATAGTAGACGTTTCCTGTGTTGAATTAGAGACAAAATGGCTTTGGAGCTCAATCAGCTGATCAATGACCTCTTAGTCGTCATCAACCCCTGGCACATCTTCATTTCCACAATGTTACAGATTACACCCATACCAAGTTTCATCAAAATCGGACGTCGGGAAGTGGCATTTAAAACGATTTTAAGAGGACATACATACAGCATCAGCGAACAAAGTGAACACAATAGCTCATTTTTTCTTTCTTAAAAGAAAATGCGCTAAAAATCAAATCAAAATATAAATCAGATCAGATATAGTACAATAACGACTGATTATATCATTCTAATAGTACGCAATCAGATTCACAGTATTTGACCGGGGGATACCAACGGATTCTGCCTCAGGTTTGTTATCTGTAATGGAAAATAATAAACCTTTGTGTCAAGGATTTACAGTGTTTTGACTTCATCTTCACCAGTAAGCCAGTGACGCTTCGATGGCAGACGTGTATTTCTAAGTTACCTATTGAACCAATTAATATTGGCCGTAATTTGAGTAATATGTATACCTACGAGTTTCTTTTTGACCCCAATCCAAATCAGTGTTTTTGAACGACGTCTACATTGGCGAACCGGCGATATTCGAGTGGCAGATTTGCATAACTACAGTACATCTACATGTACATCTGACTCATATTTCATTTATTTACCAATAAGTCGATTGCTGACCCAAAATTTGTGTTTTTGGACTGCGTCCGTAGCGATACTAAGATACTAGAGATACTAAGGTAGCAGACTTGAATTCACGTAACCTATCAATATCCTGGTATGATGGGCCACAGTTTCAGCGATCAACAAAACAGTCGTTTCTGCGCGCTCAAACTCTTATATTTCAACCACATCTGCATGTAACACCCATCCACCTTGAGATAGCAGACGACCATGGTTCAGTTGGCCATGGATGAAAGTGTTAAGGGCCGATATGGTTCCTCCTCTAGCTGTAAGCCATATTTTCGCAAATTGAGATCTGTTTTTCTTGTCGCCATCGGTTTTGGACTAGTAGACGTGCATATCTTATACAAACTCAATTGAATACTAACAAATTCAATAATTGGTCCGTTTCTATAGATCAGTTTCCCCTTTTCAGCCGAGCTCCTAGTGGCATTGACGGTTAGCACCTATATCTTGTACATTGGCTGAATTAAAAGATGAGGCGGTGTCGAAGGGGAAAATTAGGCCGGTGCATCGACAGCAAGATAACACCCGAACCAGCAAAATGCTCGGTAGATGCCTCCTCCCTTTAGTTGTGCATGTTCTCATCCGCATTTACACGCAGTTATGAAGAAGTTGATAAGGGTGGAAGTGGAAGGTGACGCGGATGTTGCAGTAGGCATAAGAAATACCTGTTTAATGCTTGAAAGCAATTTATTAGATGAAACAGCCAAAATAATTCCTATGAGTTTGTGGTGGGTTTAAAATGAATTTGTAATTCACATTCGACCACAGTACACCAAGCATAGAACTCTATGCTCTTCTTTAAGTTTTTTAATGTCTCAAAAGTACTTTGATGTCCCTCCTTTTGATATCGCCTGTCCTCGGGCGATCACGGTCATCTAGCTGAAGGAGATAACATCGTGCGTCGTAGAATTTAGTAGATATATGAACTTTGTCGAGCCTGATTTTGCATCCGGAGATGTTGGCATTACGGGCAGATGAGGTTGGAGATGCTCCGGATCGAGGTTGGTCCTTAGCATCCAAACCAGACGGGAAATTGGAGGGATCCATGAGTTTTGCTTCCGATGGTTATGCAGATTTAAATTCGGATCGAAACGGTGTGTCAGTTATCAACTTGAACCCTGATAGCGAAGTCAAAAACGCCGATCTCCATTTTTTTGTCCAGGATGATATTGAAGGTGGAAGTTGCGGAACTGTTTACAATACATGCAAACGGTCAGTGAAGGACAGTTTTCGAGTTTGTGGGCAGCCGGTAGACGGCTTTCACATTAACCATACAAAAGGGTCACTTGACTACGTTAATCATGACCTTGATACCTTGAAACTGGGACATTTTCTCGCTCCATAGGGCTTCTTACAAAAGGGGCATGGATATTTAAGGTCGGATAAGAATTGGAATTTTAGAACTGCTCATTTTATTTTATTTGTGTCTTCCAGTTTTTTTCATAGATTTGATGATTTTCTAGGAGCCCCTGTGGGTTAGAAATTGCTGATCACGTTCTACGGACGATTGTATTGATGGGAATTCGGCAAAGGTGGAACTGAAATATTTTTTTTACAATGTCAGAACGTGTTTTTGGAATTTCAAACGATTGTCTCGAAACGTATAGACAATTTTCTTTCGTATATCTGGTTAAGTGTTACCTACTAGTTCTTAAGCAACCAAGAACTACCCACAAATATACTATTTCATTTTCGTTATGAGGTCGTGTACTCCAAATTGAAAAGTTAGGATTTTGTCCACTAAAACTTCCATTTCTTTAGACATCTTGAAGTTACGGAGGAGAATGTTTCTTCTCACCTTTTGTGCAATACACACAAATTGCAAGCGTAATGATGGGCTGGGGTAAGAGATTTTTGGCCGAGGTAGAACCTCGTAGTTGCGCTACCATTTCCATCGTTTAAGAGGAATTTTCATATTACCAAGGTAAAAAACATGCCTGTGAGATCCATGGAAAACATCTGGAGCCATAATGATGGGGATGAACTCTTTCTCTCCGGTGAGAAGGACGGCACTTAGTTGTGCACCAATGTACTATATGGTGATACAACGATGGTTCCGCGTAAAAAATAACGATTCTCTTAAACGAGATAATGTTTTTCTGAAAAACGCATAAAGACGGTTTATTAGATAGGTAGGGAGTTGATAAGTGATAATTATTATGGTGAATGACACCAAGAAATAACATTGATTACATAGGATTGTACTCAGGTGCTTTTCCGTTATCCCCCCCCCCCCCCCCCCCACCCAACTGCTTCACGACTTTCGCGACTGTTTCACTTATCCTATACTCTTAAACGAGAAATTCTTGTATAAATCATCAGGGGATACATACCCCCCCATTTCGACTCGAAAACACAATCTGCACTGGTCAATCCTCCGGAGTGATCTCCGTGGTGTTCTGGGCCATTCTTAACAACGAAAGTTGCTTATATCTGGCCGTAACTGTGGAAGGTATAAAAAGACCCTTCGCTTACTGGCTGTAGCTCCACAAAAAGAAATTTTTATCCAGGTTTCATAGAACCCAAAACGATTTCTGTGGGCAAAATAATTCACCTTTTGTTGAGAGAATTGGAGCACATTTAATACCTTTAATGCCTTTTCAAAGCTTATTAAAAATTTTGCTTGCTGGTTGTGGTTTTTTCAGTATCCACATTCAGCGTGTTTAGTACCTGCACTAACAAAAGAAGATATAGAATTACAAAATTAAATTATCTAGGTACCTAATCTGCTGGCAAAACTAAAAGTCTACGAGATTTAAACATTCTTAACGACGAAAGTTGCTTATATCTGGCCGTAACTGTGGAAGGTATAAAAAGACCCTTCACTTACTGGCTGTAGCTCCACGAAAAGAAATTTTTATCCAGGTTTCATAGAACCCAAAACGATTTCTGTGGGAAAAATAATTCACATTTTGTTGAGAAAATTGGAGCACATTTAATACCTACGCCTTTTCAAAGCTTATTAAAAATTTTGCTTGCTGGTTGTGGTTTTTTCAATATCCACATTCAGCGTGTTTAGTACCTGCACTAACAAAAGAAGATATAGAATTACAAAATTAAATTATCTAGGTACCTAATCTGCTGGCAAAACTAAAAGTCTACGAGATTTAAACATTCTCCTTCCCTAAAGCTCAGTCTCTGGATCTTTGACCATAGTTTGTTTACCTCAACAGAACCCAGGAAGACCAATGGAAGTTGTGAAATTCTTGGTTCGCTCTTGTTTGTCTGCTATTATAAAATGGTTGATTTGTCTGCTGTTCTGAAGGTGGTTTGGCAACGTCGCAGATATCAAAGTGGTCGCCACTTAGTCCGTGATTTGTAATTGTATATCTCGGTTGGCACATATATATAGTGATATGAAATTTTCTGGAAGATTGCCACAGGTATAGCATTGTGGGATTCAGTAAATAACCATTAAAATGAAATAAAAATATCCTTGCTGTTTTTAAATGTTATTCGAATCAATAAACACCATAAAATAAATATATACACCAGGGAATAATGAGGGTGCCTCCTAACTTCAATATTGTATGGGTGCCACAATGTTAGAATATTTATTTATATACATATACACCAGGGAATAATGAGGGTGCCACATTACTTCAATATTGTATGGTTGCCACATAGACGGTGGACTTGAAATTCTCAAGAATGGTGCCACAAGTATAGCATTATGGGATTCAGTAAATAACCATTGAAATGAAATAAAAAGTATACCTTGCTGTTTTTAGAGGTCATTTGAAGCAATATACACCATAAAATACATATATACACCAGCGGATAAGGAGGGTGCCTCCTAACTTCAATGTTGTATGGGTGCCAAAATGTTGCAATATATATTTATATACATATATACATATATACATATATACATATATACATATATACATATATACATATATACATATATACATATATACATATATACATATATACATATATACATATATACATATATACATATATACATATATACATACATACATACATACATAAAAAAATGCGTTAAACTTCAGAATATGATTCAGAATAGCCTGAAACGGATTTCTGCATAAAATTTTTTCAAAAATTCACATTCTACAAATTTTGAGGAGAGAGCAATAGCTTAATTTTCTTCAAAAATTCGCTAAAAGGCACACAAATGGGTTTTGAAGGCTAACCAACCTTGTGGCTTCAACATTACTGATTGGAATCATGTTAAGAAGCCATCCCATCACCCAGTCAACTTACGAAATATTTTTCAATGTCATCATCTTGTGATCAAGATTTATTCAAAATGCAAAAAAAAAAAAAAAATATTTTCTATTACTTCGTTCTATTATCTGTATGGAGCCAGTGGGATGGGGCTAACTCCAGTTATACTTTCGAAGATGATGACTTAAGTTGATAAAATTAGGTTACTTGAAGGACCACCCAAGTAGAACTAGGGACTCGCACGTTGAAGAAAAATAAACAATGGATTGAAGAACGGTTGACTGTGCTCCATTCTCCTTTATCTAATGTTTCTTCTAGACCTTTTCCTAGAAACTAGAGCTTACCAAACCACCCTTGTAATCAACTTTTAATTTTAGGCTCAGGATGCCACTGTATTCAAAAACAAGGCAGTAGACTTACTAATGAAAGCAATCGATATCCATGCCGATGGATACGCCGAGCATATTAATATTACTAGAGGGACCACAACAGCAGCAGGCTTTGTAAGTTGATTTTTAACAAATAAGCCATATTCATACCATAGTAATATTGTACATCGCCAGTGTGGTTATTGACAGTGGTAGGTGTGCATAAAATTTTCAGTTTCGAACTGCAGCCACTCATTTCAGATTTCCCGTTTAGCTTATAGCTTCTAAACTAGGAATATTAAGGTTCGGCCGACATAACACAGAAAAGAGTAGAAGAGGCATTCGCCTAGTAAGTAGCTGGTGTCGCCAACTACACCCATTCCATGACATTCAATGTTTACGATTTTCTAGTGGGCAATGAGCGTGTATTTCAAAATTATTTAAAAATATTTTATTTTAAAAAATTATTTAAAAATAACTATTTAAAAAAGTTATTTAAAAATAACTATTTTTAAAGGAAGAAGATTTCATCCTAAAAAAAATTGGCATCAACCGCACTCTCCGATGAGTAGGTAGGTAGTATTCTTTCAATGATTTTTCAAAGTTTAGCACACTGGTGACATCAAGGCGCCCTTCCTACCTGGACGGGACCCCCCTGCCACCCATTAAGACATCACCTGTGCAAACTTTGAAAAATAATAGAAAGAAAACAAACAATGGAGAACGCGCCAGACCTCTGGTGATACTTACCTATACTTAACCAAGGCACTGCTGAAGAGTACGAGGAAGATGAGGCTAGGTACAGAATGTAATCGCCTCGACCAAGACGGTGGCGAATGACACATTTTTTTTCGTACTCACTTTTTTCCTTTTTGGTTTATTATTTTCAATAATGAACCTTTGTAATCGACCAAGGAAAAAATTTTTTTAACATCCCCTGAAACCCTTTTTGTTTACGTTACAAGATGTATAGAATCCAAAAATCTAATTTAGAAAAATCTGTCCGTCCGTGGCTTCTCTCCAAAAATACTAGGCTAAACTATATGAAACTTGTGTTGAAAATCACATTTGGGGTCTAGATGGTCCGTAAAGCTCAGTATACATGTTTATCAATCCTAAAGGGTGTAATAAAGGGCTAAACATTTTTAAAAATCGAGATCTCGAAAACTTTCCAAGTAACAGTTTATGATTTTTTGCTTCTCAACGATAAACTTTTATCGTTAACCAAAGAATCGATTAAAACCACCCACAACGCCGTGCGTTGAATAGTTCGCTTTCCTTAAAGGCTTGAACATCGAAAAAAACCTTCCAATTTCTAAGCGGGAGAAGATAGGTACCTACCTACAGAAATCACGCGCTGCCAGTGGATGTATTGAATAGACAATCAAGCTCGAAAGTCCATTAAAAATCGCTAGATAGTGATACTGGAATACATAAAAATTGCCTTGTAAATGGCAAATGATATAATGCCGTTATTGGAATTATCAGGTGATATAGTTCCAATTGAATTTATTATAACCTTGTAAAATCAAGTTCATTAACAACTATTGTCCTTGCGATGTACCTACTAGTGAAGTATTGGTACATGAATGCTAAATTTCATTTCTTAAATTGCTCCAAGTCTACCTATAGGTAGCGTATGTATTGTTTTCACTTTCGAGAGATTTAATAGTTGTGGTCTCCACTAAAATCCAACAGCTGTTGTTTCTTTACAGTGGTAAAATTTCCACTCGCATTTTACGTTTCAGACTATTCTGAACAACTTTCGATCCGTGCCTTTCTCTCTCTGTATCTGTGTGTGCATGTCCGCAAATCTTTGTAACAAGCTTAATTTCCACAATATTCAACCGGTTCTTATGAAATTTTTATGATATGTACGGGTTAGGCTGTAAATGGTCCAATATTGATTCCATACTTCTCAAATCATTACTCCGTTTTGCGTATAGGCAAACGTAAATTCCTTCAAGCATCATTTTTTTACACCCTAGTAGTCCAATTCCGCTCAAATTTGGTGCATTGTTTGGAGGGAGGGGGGGTGTTAATTATTTCATGTTAATTTTAACCTGATTGCATCATTTTTAGCTCCTGCACATGCGCGAAAGTGTACTGCGAGAACAAGGTCTAGTTTTCATCAGACTTTGATTACATCCCCGTAGGGGTGGACCCTTCAGGTCCAACAGGGTTGGCGTCCCTGCGGCCCCAAGCAAGCGTTGGTTCACCCTAGGTCATAGGCCTAGATGATGATCCAAAGTACCCTCTTCGTTTGTTCCTCTGATTCTTCAGATATCGGGTGAAAAAGCATGTTGGGTTTGAAATCCTTCCCTCCCTCTCCTTTCCTTTCTCCTGTCCTCCCTTCAACTCTCCCAACACCATCCTAACACATAACTCACGACACAACACAAAGACGCTCACACTACACATAGGGGCGCCAAAATCAAAGGGGCCGCCATTCATCATACCAGGCCACAGTCCCCTCCCGCACTTATTCGAACATACGCATACTCTCAATGAGCGATCACTCATTTACTTCACTCATAACTTCTCAGTCCGTTTTGTGTAGAGAACATTTTTCCTGTTTCTATTTTTCCATTTATTCTAATTCACGCAAGCTTTTTCTGTGTCATTGATATGGACATCCCTAGTTTTGTGTCTTCATTTGTTAGTTGGTATCGTGTTTGATTTAGGTACGTCGTGATTAATTATGCAATCTTGGGTGAACGCGGGAATATATATATATATATATTTTTTTTTAAAACATTATTGTATTGAATTATGCCAAAAGAAACCAAGCATCTGGAACCCAAAGATATTTCTTGCAAAGATAAGAAAACAGTGGGCAATGCGTTTGTTCATTCTTATTACTACTGAATCATATTGAATTTTAAACTTCGGGTTAATTTATGTGCTTCTATTATAATTTTTAAAAATAGGCTCAAATAAACACGCTAAGTATATTTCCGAATGTGAACATTATATATTTATATTTACATCTTGATTCATAAATGTAACACCGTGTTCAGTAAAAGTAGATGTAGGTAGGTACCTATACCGGGGGGGGGTTGTGGTAGTAGGTGCCTGTTTATTTTTGCAAGATTATTTTGGACACGTATTGCAAATCCCAAAAAAGGAATGGATATGAGCATAACATTGAATTAAATTAATATTTGTATATAAAATGCAACGGGTTTCAGCTGGCTTTAAGAAGATAGATTCATTGTAGGTATTCATTTATTTAAATCGACCGAAATCATTTACCACCAATGCAAGGAGATGAACGAAGTTGGGAACTCCTAGTTTTCTCCGATAAACTGTTGGTACCTACCTATTGATTTTTACAGAAGAAGGTGTTAATTTATTTATCTTTACAAATTAAATATAAAAAAGTTCCAGTATCATGATCGTATAAGCTAATTTTCGCAAATCATCATATTATATTGTTAATTTTGCATTTTTTTGAAACTGAGGTACTTTGGGTGTAAATAAGCTACTAAATTTAAATTTCATAGCAATAGAATTTGTTCTAAAAATATTCTCCTTATTCATACAACGATTTTGGTATTTTATTTTTGTATAGATTTTTTAAGCACAATATTAATCCAAACCATCCACCATCTTGTTTTCCTCCATCTCTTCTTGATTAGGTAAGTACCTACCTAGTTGTTTTTTCACTACCAAAGTTTTGAACCTATGCTTGGTAGGAAACAACCAGGGAAATAGCCACAACAGTTAATAGGTATTTCCCCATTCATCAAATTATACCCCAGAAGCCCCGAATTACAAAACAAAATGAAAATGTATAGGAGAGCGAAGTTGGCTAGGTAGAGCAGAGCTATGCAGCTTGTAGTTCCAGGCGTCGGCAATCGCAGTTGTCCTTGCAGCAGCCAGTATGTGGACGTTTGACGGCAGCCTGCGCTGGCTCAATTTTTCATCTCCATCAATACATTGTTGATCTGGAGCTTTGCGATCATTTTGCGAAAAACCGCATCAAAACTGGTCAAGACGTTTGGATGTGAATCGAACTTACACACACAGACAGACATACTTCTCTCTTTTATATAGGAGGATATGTAGATACCAGACCACTGACATAATTTTATTAATTTATGCAAGATTATGTATGCGATCAGGTATATTAGGATGCTGCACACTATGAAATATTGTGTAGCACCTACCTTCTTGGGCTCGAGCAAACAATCCAGGCTGATTGATTAATGATAACCAGCTTTGCTGTGTGAAAATGGAGATGAACCAAATTAACTTTCTAAAATAGGTATTAAGGTATGTATGTATGTACCAGTGCCAACCTATATGTATGTGTCTACCTACCTGTACGTATATATTCATTTACAGATCGTTAATGTGACGACTCATAGAAATAGAGTTAAGTAACACCTTGTGAGTTGTGATCGGTATTATATTCCATTAGATGCCCACTCCAAAGGAATTGCTGATTAACAAATAACATAACCTAGATAAGTGTGGGGTGCTATAAGTGTAATGAGATACTGCGCTGGAAACCCCAAAACGCATCAGATTGCTGGAATCCGCAAGCAAAAAGTGTTTTTTTGTGGAGGTGACATACTAGGAAAACCGCACTGCGGTGACGGCGTCCAGGTTTTTCCTGCAGCAACCTGTCGCCGGTTATCAAAAGCCGCATCCCCACCTGCAGCACTGTTCACCTCCCACCCACCAACTACAACCCCATTCCGGTTTTCTGCACAGTAGGTATGTCATGTAGCTCCAAAAACGGTTTTCCCCAGTGGTTTTGCAGCTGCAGAGAACCGCAAATCGGAACCACATAGTATGTCAAGACTCTAACCTTGCCGGTTTCTCTGAGCAGTTTCAACGGAGGTTATAGTGCGCATCCCATGAGTACCTACCAACTTACTTTTCTGTCTGCACAAAAGTACGTTGGTATGGGTTTACTATGTTTTGCTTGCCTAGAAGGTAGGCATTGGAAATCTTACTTACCTTATTGAAATGTGATATTGTGACTAACTACTGAAATTAATTCACGAATATACCTACAATTTATCGTTGACAACTAGGTATAATTAAAAAAAAAACAAATACAAGAGTTGGATGTTTGTGTGCTCTGTTCGCATGTGGAGGTGATAACAAGCTTGTAACTGCATTGAAGTGTCTTAAAGGTAGAGCCTCCGTCAAAACCTTCACGCTCATTCCTATCAAGCAAACCATCTTTCTCTCTTCTTCCATGAGGTAGTTATAGATGAAGTACTGTATCCCTTACCAGTATCTCCATCGAAACTACTCAGAAGCATGACCTTATACCTATCTTTTAAATTGTAATGAATGGAATTTCACAGGTGCGGCCTGCTTATTCTGTTTCAAGATGGTCAGGGACACTGATAAATGTATACCAAAATGTTCGGGTTTCTGTGAACGTTTCTGATGAGACCATAAGCGATAATGAACAGATATACTTTGGGGTGAGTTATTTGAAGATCACATATTATTCAACAAGTTCCTGTCATGCATCAATACTTCAAGTGCTTACTTAACCTTCAACGGGTACACATATGGCTGATGTTCAGAGGGCAGGTACTCACCATCCCTCAGACAGGCCACTGATTTTCGTAATTTTAATCCCTGATTGTTACACATTTTTTCATCAATACCTTCGAAATATATATATTCCAGAATAGGACTGTTTCATAAATGTAAAAAATTCCGAAAAATTTAACTTTATTTCAGCAACATTGAGTAGTTTGTACTGTCCTCTGCAATTCTATCAACAAAGTTCATTGTACTCAGTCTCAAGATGTTTCCTCCAGTCTTGTTTTATTTTTTTATTCTCGTCTAATAATGTCTGGGCTAGGAAGCCATTTTTTCTCTCTTGCGAATCTGCACAAAAAATGAATCATGTTTCAATTTTCCTCGTACAAAACAAAGTGAAGAACGAGGGAGGGCGTGTGTGAGTGCAGTGATGAGGGAAGGAGGGAGATGCGTTGAAGAATTTAAAAATATCTGCCAAGTTAGGTGGGCAGTACAGAATTCACTTATTGCAACATGGATGTATAGAATTAGTTCAAGAACAAAGTAGGTACGAGTCGAAATGATTGAATGCAAAATATAACAGTAGGTACCAATACCTATCTAATACATCTGCATACATGCTAGAATGCAGCAGTTCAGGGTGGGGTATGAAGGGGTGGCTCCCGACTCAGAAACGGGTTTACCTGTTGAAGGTTAATTAAAAAAAAAAAAAAAACTACATGTGTCTAAAGGCTGAAGTTTGATGAACGTAGAATAAGTGGTTAACCCCCATTTCTAATATTAGCTTCATAAGTTCAATAAAAAATAAATTATTTTTGGAGTTCACAAGGCAACTGTATCAAGGCCTTATGTAGGTATATATTTCATAACTCAACTTATCTTTAGAAAAGATTCAGTAGAATTATAGTAGGTATTCGTAGACAGTTTACTTGTGCAGCTCTCGTGTTTATAGTGTGTTGTGGTGGACAGTTTACTTATGCAGCTCTCGTGTTTCCTCTGTGTTGCGGTGAATTTCAAAGAAATAATTTGATAAGACCCGCGAAAACTTGTTTTTCAAATGATATTCGCTTTCTCACGTTGGCCACTCTGTGCCTCTCCATTCTCCACCATCTCACTTCAGTTCAAAGACCGTTACTTGTCGCAGTTGAATGAATTGGTGGCAGAAAAGAGGCTCCAGCCTGGGAGGGCACATAACAGTCTTCTACTACGACCTGCTATAATTCTACTCAATCTTTCCCACAGGTAAGTTGAGTTATCAATTTATAGTATGGTTTGTAGAAGACTGTTTACTTATGTAGCTTGTTCAAAGATCTCGTTCACCTGTTTGAAAATGGGGGTCGTGGTACCTATGGGTGCTAAACATGACTGCAGCTGGCCCAGGATGAGATGTACCTAAGGAGAATCGAGCTTTTTAACTCACTTATGGTACACACTTTTGTGTGTAGGGAGCCCGTGAAAACGCCCTACTCCCCCATACCCACCTATGATGTTAGTGAGTAGACCCCCTCCCCCCTTCCACCATTTCTTTTTTAAAGATATTTGGGTGGTGTGCCATAGATGGAAATCTGTGTGTCTTGAGGGGGAAGAGTCGAGATCCTGATTTAGAAGGAAATTAGAGTATTAGCGATCTCTAGACTGTAGTGATGTCTCTGTACTCTAGAAAGACCAGAGTGTTGAGTTAATCACGACATTGAGCAATTACTCATGCTCTAGGATGGAGATCTTTAGCCTATGCCAGGTGAAACTGTTCCGTTTCCTAGCAGGAGTAAATGTTGTAATGAACGGACTATGTACCCTCCTGTGGCTATACTGACTCATGAATAATGCCCTACACTCCTAATGCCCTACATTTCAATGATGCTAGAAATAACTCGGGGACACGAGTTTTTTTTTTCTTTTTTTTTATGGTAGGTACTTCATATTGCGTATGTCATGTCCCATGTATAATGGCGGATGCAAAACCTCCCTGACCTCCAAGGAGTCTTTTGTACACTTGAGCAAATATTGAGAAGTTAGTGTCCACCCTTCCGCTTTAAAAATTACTGGTATAGGTACACCTTGACGGGTGGAGTAGGCCATAAACTTTGTTATATCTATTCCTGTTTGCTATATCTATTCTTGTTTGTTATATATATATTCCTGCCACATGATACCTAACGGCTTAGGATGGCCATGACAGCTGGTTAAAGAGGGGACGTGTAGTTAACAATAAACCGTCCAAGTGATCTAAATGCTTCGTAACGTCCAAATAGTGTCTCAATAATGATAGGAAGTATAATTTTGGTCCCAAGGGAAACACTGGGAATTGATTGATGGAGCTATCGCCTTTGGTCGTGAAGTCTTTAGTGATGGTGAAATGAAAATTAGACTCGATTCGACTCAAATTTAATTTTGGAGCTGCAGATCACTAGAATTGCTTGGAGGCATTGACCTGAAGCTTGTAATTGCATCCCGGCCAACTTCTTCTTTAAAAATGTTAATGACTCATCGACAGATGCCTTCAAAAGTTGCAATACTACATCTGGGTCCCAGGTACCTATTTTCATATTTGGTGGAAGGAGGTCTTAGTAGAAAGATTGCCTTTAAATACGTTTTAATCCTCCACCCTGCTTTCTTGAGAATGACTGGTAGGGGAACTTCTTTTCTGGCAGCTTCTGATACTGCTGTATGAAGGATTCCTTGTGCATTAATATTTTGAATCACTCAATTATTATAACCTGGATGCCCCTGTCGTCCCTTTGTGCACTTAACGAGGCCCGTCAGTCACCTAGAAATTCCCTGACAAAATCCTGGAAAGGCCTAGGATGTTGGTTTACTTAGCTATGTTCATGTCGTCCCCTCTTGTGTTCGTACTGCCCCTTGGAGTATCGTGAAAGAAAGTTCACCCTTAAAAGGAAAGGGGTCTATTGTTGATGTTTCATCTAAAGTATGGGGCACCAAGGACTAAACTAAATAAAGCACGGACCTGACAGATACTTCACGCAAACAAATTTATTACAGAGCAAGGAACAGGTAGCGAGATCAGGTTGAGACTGAGGTCCATCGCATGGATCTCCCCCACTCCATGTTTGCAAATTCGTATTGCCGCTGGTATTACCTATTTTAAAGGGTTCTTCCAACGAGTTATTCAACGTGTTATTCAAGTTCGCCTTATTTCATGTTATTGTGCGTTCAGCATCTCTTGTCAATAATTCAATAGATATTATTCATCTCAAGTTTATTTACAGGTGTTTGTCGAAATCCTGATGCAAGAAGAAATCACACCTCAGGTTCATATTTTTTTGTTCACCCACTTGACACAACGACAGGTGAAAGGAACTATCTATGTCCAGATGAACGTAAGATTTGTTTCATTTTGGGTTATTATTTTCACTAATGAACCTTTGTAGTCAACCAAGAAATTTTTTTTAACCCCCCCTGAAAATTTGTTGGTTTACGTTTCAAGATGCTAAGAATCTAAAAATCGAATAAGAAAAATCTGTCCGTCCGCCGTCCAGAGCTTTTCTCCAAAATTACTTGATAAAATAAAACTTGGTTAAAAATCACATTTGGGGCCTTTTTTTAAATTTTGTCTGCTACAGTAGGAGTATTTCTGCCTGCTCCCACTTTGATTACAGGCAGTAGCATACAGTGTACATCACATTAGAATTAAAATCGAAGGATTAATTTCATTTTTCAAAGTTTTATAGATAGATCGCACTTCATATCAGTAGTTTATACAACTCTCATCTACTTGGATGAATATTATTAATTAAGTTCACAATCTATTGTAGTTAATTACCCATTTTAATTGTTTTAAAAAAGTCCTAAAAAATATTTTGCAATTCAAAAAGATTTTGGATTTTTAGCTTTTTTGCTATTTTTATTTATTTTCGGAAAATATTAATAAAATTTAAGTATATTTTTCAGCAAATGTAAATGTATGTTTTAAATTTTTTACTGGTCAAGTTCTACAATAATACATTTTTTTTTTGACTGAAATTGCACTAAACAATATAAATTTGACGATTTTTAGTGCTATTTTTTTAAAGTTGACTAATTTAATTTGCTGAAAAAATTCTAACTAACGAATTCGTCCTTTCTTTGATAAGCTTGATTTTTGGCGCAAGAATAGATTATCTCAGTTCTAAGAAGAGTTATCGTCCAAAAGGACACACTACACATATATATACCTATAGTTAGTAGTTTGGTCAGCCGTAAGTACTTATTGTTTTGTTGGAATTAGTCGGGAAGCGGCACAGGGAAAATAAATGAAATTATTTCATTTATTGTTTTATTGGATAACGTTTCGTCCTCTCATTGACGTTTTCTTCAGAGCTCTACACAGACAAAACAGGCATTGTTATGTTAAACAGAAAAAAAAAAAATAAATAAATAAAAACAAATTTAAACAAAATACTTACTGCTGTGCCTAGGAAAAAATTAATAACCATCCGAATATAACGGATTTGTCAAATAAAACAGTGGTTCACCTAAGGAAAACAAACTAAACAAGCTATAAAAGAAGTGTAGAAACAGCATAAGTAAAAAGTAAAAGTACAGATAAAATGTTAAAATATTCTTAATGGATAGGTAACAATAATAAGGTATAAACATTTATCAGAAACTAACAAAGTAAAACAACAACAACAAATTTGGTATAAAAGGGTAAACCTTCTTGCTGGGAAGTACCTACTCACCAAGTCAACTTCAAACTCAAGGACTCATGTCCTTGAAAATATCAAGAAAGCAATAAAAGAATGGATGGTTAGTTATTATAAATGTCACCGGAAAAAATAAATAATAGAAAGAAAGAAACGAAAAGGAAAAAAAAAAAAAAAAAAAACAGATTGAAATTCATTCACATCCATTAGTCAACAAACTGGAAAATAACCATAGCTGCCAACAACAAAAAACGAAATAAAAATTCATGAAACATCACTGTTAAGCTATTCCTCACAAGAAAAAATACAATAATCAAGTGAGTAATTCAAAAAATAATATAAATTGAGTGCGGTAAAGAGAGAAATAATAAGCTGATGGCGTAAGCAAATGAGTCAGTTCAGTCTTCTCTACCCATCCCTTAACAACCTCTATCTCTGTTAACCGCTGGCTCCATATTTATTTCTCTTAAACTGCATTACATTCTTAGTCATATTTGTTTAAATAAAAACCCATCTCAAGTGGTTTAATATTTACTTATCCCTTCATTTAATACTCACTGGAATTGCTTACATCTAAATGTGACTCAAACAATTTACGTTAGTACCAACCCTGTTTGCCTACACGTGTTTCAGACCACTCGAACTCGAAAAAAATGTGATATTACTCATTGCACAACCAGGGGGATCGGAAGAAGTGACGAAGCAACTGCTGTCTCTGTTTTCAAATTGGAGTTATATGAACAAGATTTCAACAGCAACAATGATATTTTCAGACAAGTAGAAATCCGTATGATGAGTCAAGCCAATATTAAGGTACCTATGAGAAATGCATTGCATTAATTGATCCCTAATAACAAAAATAATCATACAGAGATACGTAAGACAGTGGATTTTGTCATTTTTTCGGCTTGATACAAGTATTTTAACACCATCACATAATTTGTTGTTACTTCCCAACAGATAGGAATTAGTTTGTTGCTAATTGAAGCAAAAAATTTATTTTCACTAAAAAAACTTTAGTTATTGTCGGTACCCACTCATGCGTTATCTAACAATCACACAAAACAATGACATAAGTACACGAGATGGCTATTGTTACCGTTGTCTTGTGATCTCCAAAGCAACTTTCTTCGCTATTCAACCTATGAAGCTAAGATTTGAAAATTGAGATGAAAAACGTATTCTACGCTCATCACTCTTTAGTCACAACGTTTTTTCTCCCCTATTTTCCCCTCAAACTAAAATCTAGGCACAATTGGCACAAAATGAAAGTACCTACCTGTGATGTTATCCATCATATGTGTAAAAGGGCTGCATACATATAAGAAAAGATACACAACTGTATAGTTTAGTATTTTATCGCCATAGGAACTTCCAATTTACTTAATTTCAATTCGTAGATGATGTTTTAAAATTTGTATTCATAACAGAAGTTAGTGAAGAACGTTGTCTATTTCCACGAAAAAATTAAGAGTTACAATGTACAATAATGTTACAATAACTTGGGAGTTATTGTTTATTACTGATGATCACCTAACCGCTGAAATCAATTTAACATTGTAACTTTATTTTTCTGTGGAAATATACAATCTTCTTCATTAAATTCCGTTTTGAAAAAGATTTCTACAAATTCGTCGCAAGTGATTTAGTTCATTCATATTCATACTAGCTTGTAGGCATACTGCTTGCTGCCAGGGAAATACTATCTACGTACCATATCCAGAGTGGCTCCATTCCAAATAATAGGAATAGAAACAAAATAGCTTATTTCCCGACTTTGGTGCCTTGGGGGATGACCTTTGGGGAGCTGCATGGCTGAAACTTTCTAAATCAATGTTTTTCTATTCTATTTTAGTACTTATTGTGGATTGTAAAACTTCATTTCAAAAACATTTAATGAGGGGGGGGGGGGGGGGGACAAGCAACTCGTCGTTTCAAATTAAAACGGCAAGGGCTCCATGCTATTGCTCCAAGGTGGATGCTAGAAGGAATAGGTTTATGCCGTGGATACATTTACCAACAACAAAATACGTAGATCGCGATATCAATCTATCTAAGGAGAAATTTCGTCGATTCAGGTTAGACTGTGAAGGGGTAAGTACAGGGAAATAAAGGACAAGGAACGGGAAAGAAAGGTCATACAGGGATATTTCTTATGATATTCGGAGCCCTGCCCCAAAACAGTGTTTCCACTATCCTAAAGTCCGTGGAATGAAATTTACGTCTTAAGTGGTTTCCATTAGAGGAATTATGGTTTATTCCATTAGCCAAACTGGTTCTCTTCTGGTCATTCCATGATTCAAGGAGGGGAACCATTTCTAGTTTCATGACTTCTTTTACTCTGTGATATTTTCCCTACCATCCATACTAAGAGTTCTCTTTGCTCCATGGCAGTGGAAAACTACAACAACCTTTAATGTGTAAGAAGTAAGATCATAGTTCTGCTCCTAGGTTATATGTTACATCCTTACCTTACTATTATAGTTATTATTCTACCTAGAATCCTATTTATTCTGCTTTTTTGAATTTTTAATTGTAAAAATGTGTTCATATTTCTCTAATACATTCCCAGTTCCTATACTATGCACATCTTACATATGAATAAGGATAGGTAGATTATATGTTCAACAACAGCACCTGGCGCCTGATCCTGATGGAATAAGGACGATTTGGATTACAATAAGTTTCCTTTATATTTTATTCCACATTGTCGTTTGTACATATTTAATAACTTTGTTTTACTTACATTATTGGAACTTGGCAATTTTTCCACCCGAGTCTAACACTGTGGCAAATTCTTAATCAAAATCCTCTACAGATCATAATTATGAAGAGAGGGTTTTCATTAAAAGTTTGGGGAGGGACACCTCTCACTCTAAATTAACACAAGTTGCTAAAAAGGGGAAGGGAACTCGTAAATTCAACCCTGAAATTTATAGCAAACACGAATGGATTACAGGGTGCCCTAGAAAGAATGCTCTGTTTATTTTTCCTCGCTTAATATTAGGAGGAGATGGGTTGTGGTCTCAGAATAGTGTGACTGACATAAAAAATCCGACAGATCGGATTTAAACTCACGAATGTAATTAAAAAAAAAAAAAAAAAAAAAAAAAAAAAACATCTAAATAACATCAAAGAATTAACTTTGATTGGCTGAGCTAACATAGCTACACAGTTGGATTCAGCTCATCAACTTGCGATCAAGAAACACATTGAGCAAGTTGACAGAAATCGATATATAATTTCTGAAATTATAGACTGCATCAAGTTTTGTGGTCTTTATGAAGTAGGATTGAGAGGCCACGATGAGAGAAATAGTTCATTGAACCGAGGAATTTTTCTGGGCTTATTAAGAAAATCAGCCAAAACTGACGACTTTTTGAGGTAACATTTGGATGAAAGTACAGTGTTCAAAGGCACCTCCACACCGATACAGGATGAGTAACGAAAACAAATCAAATCAACATTTTCAGTAGAATATTGATCATTCTGGATATGTTGCATTAATACATTGAATGCGTTTTTCTAAGTCCCCACTCCCAACGGATTTAACCCCCCTTGAAATTTGATAATGATGGTCCTATTTGGTCCTTAGAAGCTATCTATAATAAGCTGTGAAAGAATTCCGTCTGGGAGTCCATTATTTGGAGATGGCATCGATTGATCCCACCCGTGATGAGGATACAATGCTAGGCAACCCGCACTACCAGCATGTTGTGCAGGCTCAGGTGTCCTATTTGCACGCTCCATTTTTCGACAATTCCTTGGCCTGGGGCGCGCCCACTCATTTTATCTGCGAAATATTAGTTTTATACAAATGTATGAAAAAAGTACGTAGACAACATAAGAAGACCATCATTCATCATAGGTAGGTTTTCTAGGCTGCCAAGCGTTTTTCAGTTGGTTAGGTTACATTTTATTTGTTTTCTTTAGTTAAAAATCCAAATAGAAGCTATATTTAGTGTTGGTTGATTTGTAAAGTCAACTTTTGAATAATATTATTTAGGATAAGGAGCATATTCAGTAGCTCAAATCTCAAAAATTAAATAAAATTTCCTAGATCAATCTTTTTACTTAAATACAGATTATTTGGAACAATAGTTCAGAATTACTTATAAAATATGTTTCAAAGGTTGAAATACGGAGCAAAAAATTTAAAACTGTGTTGGATTCGAACCCAAGACCCTCCACTCAATACTAGTAAGCACTAGTCCCTCGACCTTGGAGGACTTTAGCAGATGTATAACTATAGTATTTCGCATCTGAGTAGTGGTGGAGGAGGGTCCCTGACCCATGCTTCTGAATGTCCGGTCTTCTTCAGTCTGAATGTCAGTTCAGTCTGCTGTGTAGCAAGGTTATGGGTGGTTATGAATTTGAAGTTTTAATTTATCACAAGTGTCGTCAATTACCTAAGTAATTTAATACAAGAGTAGGTAGCCTGTTACAAAATGTAATTACATGTCAAGTACTTGATTACTTAACTCTACCTTAGTCATCTACTGTGGATTGTGCTCTAAATGTAACTTATTGCCTTTTGGTTCAGGCTGTCATTAGCAAACACGTGCCTGGATATTCCGAAGTTGTCAGTGCACCATCCAAACGTGATACTGATTTGATGGAAATTCTGAATTGCGACAATGTTTTCTTGGGAGTACTACCCGGAAATGGCGTGAGTATTCATTGCCCATCAAAATCCTTTAATTGCCAGGAGGGCTCTTCAACCTTAATGGCAGCCTGCATAAATAGCCCATTGATGATTTTAAGGGGAATGAAATATCAAATAAAATCACCTAGATTGAAAAAACAGCGGTAGCACACATTTAATTTGAAACTAAGCTCAACAACGGGTAGAATAAGTGAATCTTGAGAAAGGGAGAATATCATAGTATGTATCACAAGGAATATCAATCCTTAAACTAAGGGTAGCTATTTGATACTAATGGGTTGTTAGGTTCAATTCCTTCAACACCCTTCCTCGAACCAAAACAAGTAGAAATCAAATGAAATTTTTGCATTTACAAATCTTTCAGTGCAAAATAATCGATAAATAATACATTTGTATAACTTGTGGACCTCTAAGTCCAGCATCAGCCCCCTCAGTAATATGTTAGAACATTTGGAGCTGAGGAAAGATTGATGGTGACAATCAGGTAAGTACGCCCTTAATCAATTATAAAACATTTTATTTTTAATTTTGTTTATTAATTGTCAAGGGAGTTATTTTTTCGAGAAAGCTCCCATATCACAATGCCTTCTCCTTCCAGTGGATGCAAGAAATTCATTCAACTCCATGAATAGGGCTGTTGCTCTTTGGGAAGCTCTTGTTCGTTGGTCTAGGTGTGTACGTTTTCTGTGCCACATGTACAAGGGTCATGCGGAATTGGTGTTCAGAGATAGTGAACAAAAGCTACAAAGCAAAGAAGGTGTCACTCACGGGGATCCTCTGGCGATGCTTAGCTATGGTATCTCTATACTACCACTGATCGAAAAGCTTCTAGAACCTTGAGTAGTCCAGAATTGGTATGCTGATGATTCATGCAAATGCCCAGGGGCATTTTGATGATCTGAAAGTCTGGTGGGATAGGATGAACACTCACGGATATTTCCTGGACTACGGCTATTTCGTCCAGAGGCTTAAATCCTATCTTGTTGTTCACCCCAGTAATGTGGGTGAGGCCATATATATATATATATTTATACAAGTTGATGGTTCTACTGAACTATATATGAATGATTAGTAATTTAGGAAAGAAATTTCACAGATAAAAGACGAAAGAATGGAAAATCTAATATTTCGATGAAAATCTTGGTCACAGATATAGAATATAGTAGGAGAAATGATTGTTTTCTTGCGTCCTGATTGCTTGGGAAAAACTCGTATCCAAGGCTAAGATGCTGGCTGAAACGATTATTAATTTTTGTAGTGTTCAATACCTTGAGTTAATCGTTTAGATTGAGGCCAGGTGGTCGATTTGCTCCAAGTATTAATCTGTGAGCTCTTTCTGATTGCTGGAGCAATCTATCATTAGCCGTATCTGGCAACTTTCTTAAAACTTTCACCCCAAAGCACTGGTCGAACGTGGCATTATGGGACGTCGCATGTATTTTAACTGGGAGTTGCTGGGTTTGGGTGATAGATGCTCTGTGATTGTTCATGCGCAGATTGAGTGTGGTAGCTTTACCAACATAGAATGCATGTGCATCAGTGCACTTTTTGCAGACTAGTTGGTAAACACACATTTTTGACTGGCACTCTGCTACACCTCGACATTTATATGTGTAATTGGTGTTAGCAGAGGAGAAGTCTGAGCCCTCTATCACCAAATTGCACAGTTTACACCTTGCACGTTGACATGTTGCTTACACCCATGTCAACGTGCAAGGTGTAAACTGTGCAATTTGGTGATAGAGGGCTCAGACTTCTCCTCTGCTAACACCAATTACACATATAAATGTCGAGGTGTAGCAGAGTGCCAGTCAAAAATGTGTGTTTACCAACTAGTCTGCAAAAAGTGCACTGATGCACATGCATTCTATGTTGGTAAAGCTACCACACTCAATCTGCGCATGAACAATCACAGAGCATCTATCACCCAAACCCAGCAACTCCCAGTTAAAATACATGCGACGTCCCATAATGCCACGTTCGACCAGTGCTTTGGGGTGAAAGTTTTAAGAAAGTTGCCAGATACGGCTAATGATAGATTGCTCCAGCAATCAGAAAGAGCTCACAGATTAATACTTGGAGCAAATCGACCACCTGGCCTCAATCTAAACGATTAACTCAAGGTATTGAACACTACAAAAATTAATAATCGTTTCAGCCAGCATCTTAGCCTTGGATACGAGTTTTTCCCAAGCAATCAGGACGCAAGAAAACAATCATTTCTCCTACTATATTCTATATCTGTGACCAAGATTTTCATCGAAATATTAGATTTTCCATTCTTTCGTCTTTTATCTGTGAAATTTCTTTCCTAAATTACTAATCATTCATATATATATATATATATATATATATATATATATATATATATATATATATATATATATATATATAATGCAATGCAATTCTTAGGCCGACCCCCAATAATTTTTTATGTAACGTCCCAATTTTTTTTGTAACGTCCGTGACGCGAAGCGCGAGTTCGTAGGTTCGAATCCCAGCCAGGCTTGAAAATTTTTTTATATCCAAATTTTTTTATATCAATTTTTTTCGCATCGTGGGTTCGAATCCCAGCCAGGCTTGAACATTTTTTTATATACAAATTTTTTCAGGCTAAGAATTGCATAGCAAATTATCCTCGTTTTCTACGCAGTAGAAAAGAGAAAAGATCCGGCAAAGCACCGAGTATAGATTAGGGGTATATATATATATATATATATATGTATGTGTATGAAAAAGCGTTAAAAATCCAGGAATCATTTCAGAATGTCAATAAATGGATTTCAATAAAAACCATTTTCGAACATTTTAATTTTAACATTTTTGGAGCTATTGCAATAGCTTCATTTTCTACAAACCTTCGATAAAATATGACATCTTATTTATAATTTATATACCTACCTCATCACTAAAAAGTGACCATATAGTGACACATCATAATAAGAAGGAAAAACAATTTTGAACAAGACTTTAAGAACCAAAACCACAAGGCTGCGTCGTGGCAAAAAACCTCAAGCGTTTTCCAGTAGGAAACCTATTGGGGTTCGTGTATTTCAGACTGCACTGTTGAAAGGAACCTACTTACCTGGTTATAAAGAATTAACGATAAAATCATTAGTAAAATTATAAATGTAAACCCTAACGATCTATGAACTTAAAACTTGAGAATTTGAACTGCTTTCTTAACAAGTCAGTACTTAGATTTGAATAACGAAAACGACAATCATGACTTTCTAAGGCTTGAGCATTTGGTATATCAAATCGTAAAAAAAATCAACGCGCGTGTGCATTAGAATTTGTGAAACTCGAGTTTTAATGAATCGATGTTGAAACTACCGGATCATTACTAGGTAGGTACCTATCGCTAATGTACATAGGCAAGATGTTGGAAGTCTAGTCACCACTTAGCTGAACACGTTGGAAACAACACTGGTCACTATTTGTTCAAAACTTAATTTTTCAATGCAAGGCAAATGCTCTGACAAATTTCAGAGCAAAATGAAATAAAATACTAAGAGTCTAGGGCATTGAGAAGTGATGCCGGTACTGGTCGCATCCTAGGATTGACGCCGAACCTCCACCATACTATAAGCTGCGTTTACACTAGCGAAACTCCCTCGTGAAACTTCCTCGCTGCTAGAGAAATTTCGCACCTCCCAAAACAGAGCGAGACGTTGCGCGAGTAGGGTGAGCCGCCTCACCAAGCTCAAGCCTTCAAGCTATCCTCCTGGTTCATTTTACTCGCGAAACGTTTTAGCCGCGTTTACACTAGCAAGTTTGTTTCGCGCGAAACACTTTGATGCACGGACGAAAACCGACTGACCTCCGGTTCACAGCGAGCGTCCTCACCCCGAAATGTTTCGCGAGTGGAGGGGCGTCTACATGGGCGAGTCTGCCTCGCGCAACTGTTTAGCTAGTGTAAACGCGGCTTTACCTACATCATCCTGATCTATTCGTACAACTAATCTGAATTTTTACTACATGCCATGTGTCATCCAGACCACCAAACTATACACAGTAGAGGTGGGTAGCGATTGAGTGACCTTGTCTCAAAAAGACCTTCTCTTTCAAGTGACTGGTCCCAAGTGACCTGCTGAGGGAATTTCGCAGTTCATCTGTTCACCGTCATTCACTGGTGTCCCCCCCCCCCCCCCCCCCCAAGTCTCGGGCCCTTCCACTCCCACCACTCACCAACTTGAGCAGGTCACAAGTTCGCCGTTCCCAAATGACCTGCCAAGGGAATTTCGCAGTTCACCCGTCATCCCTCCAGTTTACCGCTCCTTTTGACAGTTCAATTTGAGCTTATCTCACTCTTATTTCAATCATATATCGCTACATTCTTATTTTATCCAGTACAGTAATTCGGGACTTTTTTTTCCGTTTTGTTCCAAACGAATCATGAGTAAAAAAACTTTTATGTCGTAGGTAATAACTTTTATTGATTCATAACTATAAATATTTCACCTTTCTAGGTAAGCTTTAAAAAATATTTATTAGAATGAAAAATTTAGTAAAGCTTCTCTCAAGATAATTGTATGAATTCAGCAGAAAAATGTTCATAAAAATGAGGTATGAGGCTAGAGTTGACCCGTACTGAGAAATTCATAGCAGGTTGCAGGTTCCGCTCGTTCTCTACAAAGTGAACTGGTGACCTTCTCCCACTGAACTTGTCTTCGGACTGAGTGCTGCTGGGAGTCAGCCGACTCAGGTGAACTAAAATTACACACCACTAATATACAGCATTCTGATGTACTTATGTGCTCTAGGTTTGGAGACAATCTGCTAGGATGTGCTCGGTACCACCATCACTTCTCAATGCCCAAGACTCTCCCATGGTGGACTCTGCTTAAAAAACTCACTTATTAGTTTGACTAAATTAATTTCGGTCACGATCACACCATCTTTTCGGTGAAATTTAATTCAAGTAAAACGGTTTCCAGGACAACTATTCAAGTTTAAAAAGTTGTTAGGGAACACCTTTGTACAGCAATGGAGGAAGTTTTGAGGATTATAACAAGTACTACGTGGGTACTTACAGCCTATTGTATCTTATATCTGGAATTGGCTGGTGAATTTGTAAAATATCACTAACAAATTAGTTTAGAGGTTCTCTGTCCAAGTAAAAATGAACAAAGACTTGTTTTTAAATTATATTTAAGGAAGGGCTTATCCAATGAACCTATATGTCATATGTGTGCTATATACCACATTTCATTGAGCCCGAACTAAACACATAGGTACCTACCTCTACCTTGGGGTTTTTCATAAACAGGCCATTTTCTGATGAAATTCATTCAACAAGGGATGCTTACTTCCTTATCGTATAGGTACCTATTGTTACTATAATCATACAGACAACAACAAAAAATCAGCAAAATACAGTGACACTACAGAATATGGAAGCTGTGCATAAATAATAACTAGTAACTAACTAGTATATCTTTTTATTGTTTTCATAGAATATAATTTTGACGTTTTCAACTTCGTTTCTAGATTAATCCGGAAGTGCCAATCCCATTGACCATGGATACATTTCAATTTTTGTGCGTTCAAAAAATGTATGATATTCCTACATCCGTGGACAATTTGGATTCGAAGGTTATATGTCAGGTATGGTTCAACCCCGTTTTAATGTTGGAATACGCTTTGTTTTAACACGTAAAAATAATCCCACTACCTGAGCCACATAGATGCCTACCTGCTCTGGGTATACAAAGGGCGCTTGTGATAGGTCGGTCTTGTGGGTTCAGTCATTGCACCATCAAATAAACCAAAAGTGGGGGGAGGAGTGAAGCTCTAAATCTTTGAGCTCTGGAAAGGAAATTCCCAACTTCTCTTGCTATAAAATTACACACACACACGCACATTTTTTTTTTTTTTTTTTTTTTTTTTTTTACATTCATTAAATTTACCTTCCAGTATATTGATGTGCTACTTCAGTGGCCCCCTTAAATACACATTAATTATCAAGTTTTCTTAAATAAATTATGTTATTAGGCGTCTTCAATAACATGAATATTGCTATCTTGTCAGTTTTTGCACATTGAAATATAAATGTATATTTTATTTTCCCCGCCCACGAAATTGTTAATTCAGGAACCGTCCATCTCGAAATGCCTTCAGCATCCCTATATAAATTGTACACATTGGCGGCTGCTCCGCGTCCTTGAAGTTTCACAGAGTATGAGGAGAGGGGGCATTGACGTTGTCATGGGGTAGACAATTGGCCTCGAACTCCCCGAGATTGCTGTGGAATGTCGTTTCTACGTTCAAAAATTGCATAATTTTTTTCATGTGATTCAATTCTCTCTTTTAGATTTACTTTCAATAAGGGAAGACAACTCACTGATAAATCTTGGAGTTTTGCGTCCACAGTAAAATCATCATTTTTTAATTAACAAATTGAATTTAGTCATAAAAATTAACAAACCGAATTGGTTATATTTAGCAGTACCGAATTCACTAGACAATTAGGTAGGTAGGAGGGAGCTAGGGTTCTTCCTACTACATAGAGTCTGCATTTTAGAAAAAAAGGAAATCAACAATTTATTGATTAATTTATAGTAACCCCCTTCATTGAACAGGGTGGCCACCAACTGGAAAAGTCAGGGAAAACCTGGAATTGTCAGGGAATTCTTTGCGTCGGGAAATGTCAGGGAATTTCGCGAAACCACCAGATGTCAGGGAATTTTTTAAATGAAAACTTGGTGGAATAATTTAAAGAGTTTTTAGGTAGGTATATTATAACTCCTAAACAATCAAACTTCAATAGCGTACTTTATCATACTAGGTACCTACATATTATTTCATAGGCGAGTTAAACGAATGATAAAAATGATTATCAAGAGATGTGGTTACTGTTCAAAAATAACAACGCTACGCGCACATGAAAAGCGAATGGATATGCCATTAGCTTCCCTAGTAACTACATCACCTAGAGTAAACCATTTGTGAGAAAAATCAACCGAGTATTGAACTAGGGAGAAAAACCCCAGCAGAGTAGTGGATTTGATCCAGTAAGAGTCCCAAAACTACCTAGTTAGTATACATAAGCTAGGACTTCTCAGGAGGGAAAATTGGTCCATTGGGATATTTGGGCACTTCGAGGGCAATGCAATTTTTGAACATAAGTAGACTACATATAAGTAGTCTTTTCTTTTTTTAACTATACGATTTTCGTTTTAAAAGCAATAAAGGTGCAATAAAATTACAAAAAAAAAAAAAAAAAAAAAAATGAATCTGATGATTTGTGTCAGGAAATCTGAAGTTCGGTCAGGGAAATTGAAAATTTCCATTTGGGGGCCACCCTGTTGAAGGCCAGTGAGCTTGGGGATATTTGTCACTCATCAAAGAGGTCACTCCTGGTGTGGAGGTTTCTCCAGCGGTTTATATTGTGCAATTATCTAATGGAATAGTCAGAAAAGTCCACATCAGTCAATTACGGGACTACCCTAACAGGCCATACTCTCAAGAAGACCTAGGTATACAACTCCCATGTGCATGGTGACTACCTCGGGCTGGGTACCCCTGAAACTGTTCCTCATTCCCCACCGGACAAGTTTCCAGAAACAAGAAATAATATGATTGAAACTGCCTCGCATTCCTTTCCAGAGACAAAAATGTTAATCAACCCTCTTAGTGAGCCTGCAGTATCCATTGACGAACCGAATAATTTGCTGAATTCCACCCGTATAAATTCACCTACCCCTAGAATTTCTCGAATTTCAGGTTGGCCCACTTCGATTTTCTCGAAATGAATATTTTATCTAGGAAACATTATATGTTGTCCACTTCATATTTTTGTTTGAAAATTACTGAGATATGGTTAGTCAACTCAAGTCAATTAGTAGGTATGTAGGTGGTTGGTCATTGAAATTATCAGTAAAGTCAATGGTGTTTTCGTTTATGTAATGGACCTAGTATGTCAATTAAGTATATCACTAGTCAGTGTACTGATTCTTCAAGTCAATGCTGTATTTCATCATGTTGTGAAGTCTTATAAGCCAATTAAGTATGTCAATTACTCAATGTACTGATTCGTCAAGTCAATGCTATTTTAATTATGTTGTAAGGTGATATTTTGGTTTTATTCGATTTTATTATTTTGCATAAGATGTGTATTGATTTAGCATAAGATGTTGTAAAGTTTAAGTGTTGTTAGCATGTTTTGGTTTTATTGTTTTGCATAAGATTTGCATAAGTTCATTTAAGGGGAGGCGAATGATGTAGGTCACGATTCACAAGCAAAATTGTACCTATTCATTATGTTAGCACTACTGCTTTGTCGGCGAAAAGTCAGTCATTCGTGTCGTGTACCGTTATCAATATAACAAGTCTTTCTTTGAAGTAGTTCGTTTTATTCTAATCCCGAATGTAGTGTATATTCTAGTGTATCTAATTCCCGAGTCTAGTTTGCATCTTTGTAAACATAACATTATCCTGCTCATCCAATCGACCTGAGCAGTCCACGTAACAGCTAGATGATAGATGGATATTTGGTTGGTCTGAGCATAGCATAGGTACTTTTTATTTATTTATTTCAATAAGTACAGAGGACCTGGGTCCCACCGAGCGTACTTATACAAAATTAACAAGAGAACAGTAATGGGCGTCTTAAAATAAGTTAGTATGTACTAATCAAACTAGAAAAAATTAAATTAAAAATAAAAATAAAATAAAAGAGACCGGTACTAGGATCTTTATTAAAAAAAAGAAAAAAAAGATTAATGAGAATAGAGATCATTGAGAAGAAGGAGTAATAGATAAAGAAGATAATAATGAGAAGAGATAAATGAAGAGGGAAATGAGGTAAAATCAAGAAGTTAACAGATTATAAAAAAAGGAAGGAAGGAAAGGCTGCTAAGACTCTGCAAAGTGGGACATACATCGCCTCCGAAAGGCCGAGTAGGTGGGTGACCTTCTGACAGCCCTAGGAAGGGCGTTCCATAGCCGCACACCACTCACCCTTATACTAGACGCTGCAAAGGAAGTGTAGTGCTGAGGCATTGCAAGATTCTTCGATCTCTCAGATTTGGTTTGTATGAACAGACCATCAAGATAACCCGGACGGATTCCCCGGTGAATTTAAATATGAAGCAGAGCAAATCTATATTCATAAGGTCATCAACGCCACAGCCAATCAGGGAGCCATAGAAAGGGCTTATGTGCTCTCTACTTCGCACATTACAAATGAACCTAATGCAGGAGTTAAAAGCGACAGTCAAACGCTTCACAGCGTTCGCTCTCAGCCCAGTGCTGAAAATTATATCAGAGTAAGTGAAATAAGGGAGTATAAGGGATCGAACGAGACCACTCTTCTTGTCATTGGTCAAAAAATTTTTGCAAGACCTCATCAAACTTGACAGGTACATTGATTCACAGAGTATAATAGACAAGATGAGAAATAGTTGAACCCGTTTTGTCGAGGGTCGTGATTTTGTGGTAATGTCCGGCAAAATAAATCCCACCTCCGTTATTTTCAGACTTAAAAACCCTCGATTGGTCTCATTCGATGCGGAGGAAGGTCCTCTACAAGATGCAGATCCAAAACAATTTTTCCAGGCCTTATTTTTATTCTTAGCACATGAAATATATATATATATATATATATCATGGAAAATCGAGCTTTAAAAAAAAATAAATAAATAAACGGACCTCAGATTCGGATTCAGCACATCAAATAACGTAAGAAACCGACAAGCTCCGGCTGGATGCAAGACCATCCCTAAATTTTGTAAAGTAGTGGTACCTATCATTTCAATCTTCTTACTGGTTCGTACATATTCCCTTCATAATTTATTGTTGCTGCCTATCGATGATCTTTTAGGATGTCCTTCTGTACCAAAGTCAAACATAGGCAAGGCTTCGACAATTGAGGGACGGCGTATTAGAATTTTTGATCCAGGGATTTACGGGACGACCCGAGCTTACAAAACAAACCAATACCAATCCGTTCGTTGCAGATCATTCTATGACAGAATCCAGAAAAACCATAGTCCATGTGTGTGTGTGTGTATGGGTAACAAATTTTATCGACACTGCCGGAATGTTTGAATTATATGTAACTTATACATACCATGGAAATGTTGAATTACATACATGACGGAAGGTCGGAAATGGAGAGAAAGCTGCCGAAAATAGAATATTTTATGGACTCTATCTAGGCTTCAATTTTTAACTGATTTTCGTAGGTAATACTAATGGTCTAAGTGCGATAAAATTTATAAGACATTTGAGGAACTACTCTAAAATGTCACCGAATTGGCCAAAAGGTACCAGTGTTGAACCTCTGGCATAGGGCTTTACGAAAGCGCATGTGCCACAACCGTTGCTAAGTCATTCCAGAACTCCATGGTCGCGCATGAACCACAATAAAAATTGTAAGCGACCATCTGCTGGTTTATCCGTACCGGACAATTCCTGATATTCACTTGATTTGTCTGGATAGATTTAGTTCATGGAAAACAATCTCGGATGCATCCTTCAATTTTGAGTGAATTTGGGTCATAAGTCTGAGAAACAGTCGTTTCAGGAAATCAACGTTTGTGCATGCACACATCCTCATTGGACCAAGGAGCATACAAAAGAAATGTCCTGATACTAATCTGAGCAATCCCTAAAATTATCTAGGTATATCAAAATTAGACTGTGATTCAAGTTTAGTTACCTATGCCTGTGGCTTTTCAAGACATTAGGTAGGTAGGTTCCTATTATTATTTTATTTAGTTTTTTACCTTAATGCCAATATTAGTACATTTTTTTGTTTGAAGAAATAGTTATAGTTAGAATAGTTATAATAGAAATGTATAATAGGAATAGTTATAAATACAAAATTTCAGATGGTACCCACATTCAAATCGGACTGGCATACTACGACTTGCAGCTGCTCTGGGTCAGGAGTGATAGAAACTTATGAAATGGAGGTGCGAATCGCGAAAATTTTGGTTAACCATGTCAAGGAGGATCCCGAGAAGCTTAGAGTATATGAACCGGAACCCCAATTCAATAATAATTGGGACTTCGTGCTGTTAATATACCCTGGACTGTTTCTCCTGGTTGTACTGTTTGCTGCGTGGAGGGATAGAGTAACTTGGAAAAGGGTTAGTAGGTTAAAAGGGCTAGTATCAGCAGAACAGCTGATGAAGATCTGTGATGTAGTCAGTAAAATATAGAAATGATGTATTTTGGTTGGTAGTCACATGACATTAAGCCTGGAACTAACCTTAAATTAAATCACAATCAAATTAAAGGAGGTAATTCGGAGCTTTTGGCTGTTTGTCCAGGAATTCATTCAGCAGTTGGCTGACACCTTCCCTGACGACAGCCATCCTTACATAGTTTGCGTTGTCACTGGGACAAGATTCCTTGCAGGCACCCGGTCTCATGTTGCTTTTCAACTTTTTGGAATGACAGCTTCCAGCAGGGTAGATAATGCAATTAAACATAATATCTATCAATTCTTAGACACTAGTGTATACATTGTCTGTTTAGCCACCTATAACTGTGAAGTAACTTTATTGATATTCACCTGCATTTTTATGTAGGTTTATACAGTGAGAAAAAAGGAAATACATGGCCTGCTTTCCATCCAAATGTGTTGATGACTGAACCGAGTTACTTGCATCTCTTTGCTGTGATGTAGGGATTTTCAGGAGAGTCTGGAGCGTGACCTTCTTAAGACCCTACTGGCACTCCGAACAGACAATGCTTCAAACCTCGACCCCACCTAGAGCGATATAATGTGATTTTTCCATCTCCATTAAGGTACACCGTGGCGTTGTGGGTAGCAGTATGGGTTCTTGAGCGGAAAGTTCCAGGTTCGAGTCCAGTACGGTACTAAAGTTTTTAACTCGTATTTCAAGTTCCTAAACATATTTTTAAATGCCATTTTGATCTATTTGCTCAACTAATCTGTATTTTACTAAAAGGATTTGATTTAGGATTTTTATATATTTTTGACCACCAATCTATACACAGCATTCTGATCTATTTGACCAACTAATATATATTTTACTTGAAGAATTTTTAGTGACGGAAGGTGATGGAATCAAACAATGATTTTCCGGTATTGCTCATTGTTATAGGTTGCGAACTAGTTTCAAAAATATAAGAATAGAATTACTTTTAACCTACTCAACGCGGAAGGCACTGCATTGGTGCCCCCCCCCCCCCCCCCCCCAATTGACGGAGGGCACTGCACCCAGGTGGAGAGGCAATTACCCTTCCCTCTGGTTTTGAATTAAGCGGGATATCAGGGTTTCCAAATGTTCTGTAAATCCTGTCATTTATGCTGATGCCCACCGTTTTTCTGTAGACGGTGCTGAAGTTGCTTAGTTTGAATTTATAATGAGACTAGCCGCTCCGGCTCGCTTCGCTCGCCTCCACGTCCAGCCGGGGGGCAAGCCCCCCGGGCCCCCCATTAAGTTGCTTGATTCGCTCACAAGGTGTGGCTGTATACATGCGATGTATTACAATTGAAACATGTAGGTGATGTTGCTTGCTTCGCTCGCAAACGGTAGATCCCTAAGGGTAGGTTTAACGTGTGAAGGGGATGTTGCTCGCTTCGCTCGCTCGGTACGACTGTATATGTGTAGGAAAAACCCTGGACCCCCCCATTAAGTTGCTCGCTTCGCTCGCAAGGTGTAGCTGTATACATGCGATGTATTACAATTGAAACATGTAGGGGATGTTGCTTGCTTCGCTCGCAAACCGTAGATCCCTAAGGGTAGGTTTAACGTGTGAAGGGGATGTTGCTTGTTCGGTACGGCTGTATATGTGTAGGAAAAACCCTGGACACCCCCCCCCCCCCCCCCCATTAAGTTGCTCGCTTCGCTCGCAAGGTGTGGCTGTGTACATGCGATGTATTACAATTGAAACATGTAGGGGATGTTGCTCGCTTCGCTCGCAAACGGTAGATCCCTAAGGGTAGGTTTAACGTCTGTAGGGGATGTTGCTTGCTTCGCTCGCTTGAGGAGGCGTTTTTTTCTGTTGGAAATTCTTACAAACAAATTAAATCTTATAAAACTACGTGGAACCACTAAAAGTTTATTAGGGAATGTTGCTCGCTTCGCTCGCAAGGTATTGCTGTATATGTGTAGGAAAAAACCCGTATTTATTCTGTTGAAATGTCTCTCGAACGGAAAAGTTCCATCCTTCAACGCGCGCGTGCGTAGGCCTGCTCGCAACATTGTGAAACGGCGGCGGGCTCGATTAACTTGTCATTTTAATCGCTTCGCCTCCCTTCCCCTCGCATTTTGACCAACTTCCTGTCACTTTTTTCGATATCCGATTTCGGATTCAGATTCGGTGGAATCAAACCTGTATTTCGCTCGTGAAAACCGTCCCGAAAATCATACTTTTACGGGGTATATCTTAGTGGGAAAAAATCAAGTTTTTCGTCAGAATTTTCGAAAAAACGGGTCCGTACTCATTCATATTTTTGACGCATTTCTCGATACTTTTTTCGCGATCTGATCGCGCCGTCGTCTTCCTCATAGAAAAACCGACGAAACCGGTATTTTTCCGGAATTTTCGACAGCCGTTTAGAGGGGTAGGGGAAGCGGGGAAGTCGAAAAAGCGCGCATTAAAACTTGCTTCCATCCCCCTCCCGCCCTACGGCCCATGGTTCGGCTGGGATTAGAAAATTTTAAATTCGCTTATACACCTTATCGGAAAATCCCAAGAAGATCCCACCACTCAGCCGTTTGGCCGTGCATAGACATGACAAACAGACAGACGGAGTTTCATTCTTATAAATTTTACAGATAGAGATAGGTAACAATGGTGAGTTTCTTGTTCTTTCTCTTAGTTTTTTATTTTTCCACCTAGTTTCTCCCTGACTAGTTTTTATTTCTTTCATTTCCTTGTTTTTATTTCTCCACCTGAGCTTTTTGAAGGATTTTCGAGGTAGGTAATTACAATTTCCAAGGTCGATGCTACGTCAACTCTGAGTCTCAGCCCTTTGAGCTCTCTGAGTTTACATATAGATTTTACTCACGTCATCCCCTCTGATGTGAGACACCGGGTATGTGCCATGGTCCGAATAAATTCAAAATCACCATTTTATGAATCTAAACGGTTTTATATATATTTTCAAAGACAACCGTTAATGAAAACTGCACCCAAAAAAAAAGTTCCACCAGGGGCAAATGTCTCAGTTTTTGGTTTTGCGTTGAATCGGTTAACCAAACTATAATCATTTGAAAATAGGAGAGATAAGGTTTGAACGAGAGTTAGCTATCGTGGAATCATGTTACTACAATCTGAAAGAAGCTTACAGAGCAACCACAAGAGCGCTCTGAAATTCCCTGCATCCCAGCAAAGAGTCGCAAGTAAAGCGGCCCATTCACGATCCTGCTGCAGGAAGTGAGGGGAACGGAAAACTTCCCTTTCTTCTTGCACGGGAGGCCTGCAGGACGTGTGTGGAGGCCTCCCTGCTGCAGGGCTCGTCGGATTTCAACCTGCTAGAATTTTCGGATGGATTTCCCATCGGACCATCCTGCGGTCCGGGGTCCCCCATCCTATCAACCTGCTAGGTCCGAGCACGTGTAGAGCTGCCGGAAGACCTTAAAAAAGGAGCCATTGAAGAATGGAGAACGCAGAAGGTAAACACAGAATACCGTATACTGGTGGGAAACATTCGGTTTGAGCTGGAAATGACAGATTGTGTATGGATTACGCACTCTGAGGCAGGAGAGCGAAGAGGGGAACTTCGTTGCACTCCCTCCCATCTCCTGCAGCAGGATCGTGAATTGGCCGCTTAACCAAGTTTGGTTTTTTTAACCCTTTCCGGACGAAACCCGGTCAGGACCCGGCTAGGCAATATCCGCATTAGGACGGAACATTTTGAGAGAGGGATGTCTCACAGGACGAATGCCGGTCCCTGCTCGGCGACCTTGTTACCTCGTAGGGGTCGAATGCCGGTCACTGCTCGGCGCCCTTTCTTGTCTTCACAGACGAAACCCGGTGGTAGCTTGGTATTTTTTAAATATTGGGGGCAATTCAGTAGGTTTTACTGAAGCTTTTGACAATAGATCGCAGCACTTTATTGATAAAATGAACCCATTGGGAAGGAATATGAGAAACCTTTCTGTGACTGGTTACTACTTGACGACTTTTAATCATTATTTTCTCACTGATAACTGTTTCTAGACATGTGAATCATGATGTAAAATATGATTTTCACTTGAAAAATAAATTTGTTTTTAGAAAAATGTATTTTTTCCTTCATGGTGAAGGAAGGAAAAAATACATTGCTCATCATATTCCCATCTCAAACATGACACTCTAAATAAATAAAGAATAACGTCGTCCAAAATTTTTCATATTTTTTGTTCTGGGGAAATGATTACAATAAAAAAAAAAATAATAATAATAGGTAATATGTGCTTTTATTTGATGAATATGTCTTCAAACGTGATGTACCGTTTTTAGGTGACCTATTGCAAAAAGCTTATCGTCCTTGAAAGATATAATGGCGTGTAATAAGCCGTCCTGTTAGGTACATGCATAATGCCGGTCCCTGACCGGGTCCCGTCCTTGTGGACACGATCGGAATTCAACTTTCGACCGCAAAGGGTTAATGTCATTCCATTTTTCTTACAATATATATTTTCTAAAAATGTAGGTAAGAGGTAGTAGTGAGAGGGGTACTGGTGTCCGCCGGTCCCCAGGACAGTAGATGGAGGTGAAGACACTGCTCCTCACACTGCCGTCTCTGTTCGTCGTAGAGATAAGTCCCGAGGTGGTGTCCCTGTTGTTGTTCCGGGAGATGGGAGTTTTCCCCCCACTTCCTGTGGAGACGAATACAAGAACGAGGCATAATAACATCTGAGTAGGTATAGATAAGGTATATGTTTTGATATTCAGACCTCTTATATTGTACTTAATATATACATGAGGTTCCTGAATGCAAACAAGGTCTATGTTGTTCTGAGTGACGTATTGAGCGATGTCGTCAGTAGCAGTCTTTGAATGTTGGAGGCTCTCATTTTTTTTATTTTTTTTAATTATTATTATTATTTTTTTTTTTTTTTGTAAAGAAAAAAATAGATGTTTACCTACCTGAAATTTTGGAATTTATGTTACGTAATTTGTTATTTTTGTTTTCTTATATACCTAGTGAAAAAAGTGATTGATTTAATTGATGTTTGTTAATTGGGTGAAGCCCATTAACTAATTAGGACAGAAGGTCCTCTTCTATATCCGACAGGGTCCGATTGCCCACTGTCACCAGGGATTGCTTAGATCCCGATGAAGCGGCGTCATCTGACTCTGTGGGGGAATTATGATGAGCGCCAGGGGTTTCCTCGAACGGGAGTTCAACCTGATATATATATATATATATATATATATATATATATATATATGTGGGTGTGTGTTCACCCAATTTTTAGAAAAACAAGAACGTACGACACAAATCTAATATTTATAGATCGGCTTAATATGCCTTTTTCAAAACTACAAGTAAGAATGAATTTTGGGAATTATGACTTGGTACAGAGATATTGCCTAGGAGAAGCAGTTACCAGGTTAATGCCAAACATTCAGGCCTGGATGATCATACGCTCCCAACATATTACTATGGGCTCTTTGGGAATGAAGCAGCATCACTTTATTTGCATTTGATTCCATTTATTAATTTTTTTATATTTTTTTTGGAATTTTGATGCCAAAACAATCGTTAAATGTTTCATTATGTGCTGTGGCATGGTGGATAACTGGCGTGATCAACTCTTCTAACAACAGTTGTCCTGTGGCTTGTTTTTGCACACCAACTGATAAAAACACATTGGTGTTTGGCATTCTGCCAACCCTTTGCACTTGTAAGAGTTGGGGTTGTTTGCCGACGAGGGTTCCAGGATAATACCTAAGTTAGAAAATAGGAGCAGGAACTCCAAGTAAAAGTTTCCTCTTAAAATAATCATGTATCAGTTTTTTGTTGCAGTATCACAGAAGTATTTCATTTGTACGAATAGATGTTCATCTCACGTTTCTGTAGTCTAATTCAGCCAGTCATGATAAACATTTTAAAAATTAATCTTCAGTAGAACATTAAGCTCGCAGCCGCAATATCACATTATAATTTTAATGGTAAAAGTAGCAATCCAGCATTTATGAACAACAATGGAACAAACAAACACATTTTGAGGCGGGTTGAAATTTGTTCTCTTGGTCGATTACGAATGTTCATTATTGAAAATAATAAATTGAAATTGAGGGAACATCTTCAATGAAGAAACTGGAACTATAAATTGTCAAGTCAGAAAAGAGTCAACTTGAAACGGACTTCAAGACACTTTGTTTCTTCAAGTATTCGATAGAAGACAAAAAACTAGGTACTCTAAAAACTGAACTAAGCGAGCTTGAAATTTTAAAAAACTGCTAGAGAAGTTTGTCCTTGAAAAATGGACAAAAGAGAGTGCATCCCTACATAGTAAAACAAGAAATCGGAAATCTAGGACGCTGTTCCAAGTTTAGAACGCATTGATTCTCCTTTACTTGAACAGGGGTCATCTAGACAAGGATAGAGCTAAACATATCATTCCTACGGGATTAGTGAGAAGTGATGTTGCCTGAGGTCGGGGCAGAGCCCCCCCCCCCCCCCCCCCCCCCCGTTTGAACCCCCTTGTTTGAAACTTGAGTTTGGAGCAAACCTTAACAATTGCTCTTATTAACTTTCCAATATTTGATGACAACTTCCTCGAATTGTTCCCAGCAAATGGAGTTGATCAGGCAGCCAAAAATAAAGTAAAAATGTTATGGTTCACATGGTAAATTCAAAGGTAAACTGTGTCTATACCCACGGTACCAAACATAATTATGTTTTTTTTTTTTTTTGTCTCAAGTTGGAGTGCAACAATAAGGGTTTTGCTGTTAGATACGGTAAGCGAATTTAGGAATCTTTTTTGAAAGAACGCGTGGCACGTGTGTACGTTGTGGTTATTTACTACCTATTTAAAGAAAAGTTCTTAATAGGGCTTTCCTTTTCCGTATATGTACCTACTTAGCTGAGTTAGATTGTAGATGATACCATAAGTGACTCCTACCCATTTCGTGGCATCGTTTGACTTCATGATAATTGACAATATTGCTACGACATTATCAGGTGCATATTCTCAGCTCTAAATCGTACAGAGTCTTGGGATGGGGACAAGATGATTGGTTCATGGTTTTCACCTCAGACAGTTTGGGAAAGCTCACTCACCTTGCAATGTGGCAAGATTTTTCTGTGATTTGTTCCAGCTGGTAAGTATAAAGTTAATAGATTCGTGGCTCAATGAATAAACGTTAGGATATTCTTTTGTCAAAAGAATTGAATTTCTGATCCACGAATTTTAAGATAAACATTAAAGCAATAGTTACGGTGGGTTGAGGATTTGCACATTGATACCTACTGTAGACATTTCGTTTCGTTCTCCTCTCCCCCTTCTTTTTGTGATGCAGAATATCTTTAAACTTTCCTTAATCTTTTAATTATTATTTCCTTTATTTACCTAAATATTTTTTTAATTTGTACTTATGTTTTTCTTTTCTACGCCACCTCATGTCTAATTTTGTCTTTTGTCTTTGTTGTTCATGTGTGCTTACATAAACATATTGTTTCCTGCACAGTAAATTATTTGAATTGAATTGAATTGACATTGTTTTAGATCGAATTCCATACTACTCTCTTATTTATACCTACTTACTGAAACGATAATATAACTACAGCTGACATTTTTGGTTTATTATTTTCAATAATAAACCTTTGTAATCGACCAACAACAACTTTTTAACCCCCCCCCCCCCCCTGAAATTTTATTGGTTTAGGTTTCAAGATGAGTTTTATGGGCATCCACAAGCCTAAAAGAAAAACGAAGACTGATGCTATTTTTTCTAAATTATAATTTACCAGAAAAATTAGAATTTTAAGAATCTTTCCTGGTTTTTTTTTTTTTTTTTTTTTTTTTTTTTTTTTTTTTTTTTGACACTTGTTCCGTTCATTTTCCCATCAATCAAGCCAGGAAACGAGCTGTGTTTCCATCTACCTCGTACGCACCGGAGAAAGTGGAAACCCGACGAGAAATTTTGAAACTTATCATTCGGAAAACTGATTGAAGCTATCAATATCAAATTCAGACCAACAATGGTGGAAAGTTGAGATGAGAGAACAACAGAAAAAAATTGAAAGGAATTGGCGGAAAATTGTGGATTTGACAAAGGTTGAAAGTTGAATTATTGAAATTCTAGGCTCCACTTCCCCCGGAGTACTGTATAGTAATATGTACTACCTAGTCATAAGCTGAACTTGAATGGTCTACCTTCTTTCTGGCTCAACTATTTATATTTTTGTGAATTTAGGAGGAAAAATTGATCTTAACAATATAAGACAGGAGATTAAGTGACAGGAGACTGCGTAGGATGCGCGATGTCAAATATGGAATTGAGTGAAAATAAAATGGAACTCGACACAAGAGTTGTGGAAATCAAAAAAATGTTACTGTCGGGTGGTTTTCCTGGACGGCTTTCACTTTATAGTCCCCAAAACAACAATATTTAACCATTTTGGTTTATTATTCGGGGATGTAGCATGAATTTTACGATGGTATTACATCCGAGTACATACATAAAGTAGAGTGAGTGGTGGTCCTACACAATGGGTACCCTGCTCAGACAGGTAATCTTGCGTTCGCGTGTGGCCTTCCCTTTGTCTTAAGGCCGTATCACACTTGCATTTTTTTCGCATTTTAAACGCTGAAACGTGAAGAAGGCAAAGTGCTTTTTTTCAAGGTCAGCTGTGGATGTTGAGGAGGAATAAATGCAAAAACAGCGCATTCTGGCGGAATGCGTTTTTATTAAATCTGTCAGGTTAGGGCTCCTAGGGGTTTTTCATTGAATTGTAACCTCCACAAGGGTTATGTTTAGCATTTTTCTTGCGTCAAGGTAAAAATTGGAACGTGTTCTAATTTTCCCAAGTGAGTTTAAAAACGCTCCGCCAGGATGCGCAATGGTCGAAAAAGCTGACCTTGGAAAAACGCACTTCTTCTTCTTCACGTTTTTGCGTTAAAAACGCAGAAAAAATGCGGGAAAAATGCTAGTGTGATACGGCCTTTAGCAAGTGCAAGTTCTCTATCAAGTAGGTACCTAGAAAACTGTCTGTCCCTCCGGCTTTGTTACATTCTCCTTGTTCACTATAAAGTTTTATTGCCTGTTCTGTTGGGTGATGCTATGCACACATGTCTGTTGTGCAAGAAGATGTGGAAGCATCACCTGAAATAACAAGATAAACAAGTTTTACTCTCAAGTTAGTTTACTTGATAGCAGAGTGAAAATCGCACTACTCCCTTTCAGGAAGGGAACAGTGACGTCACACGCTAGTCAGCCATTCACAGAGCGTTCTCAGTGCCCTCCCCCTTTCCTGATTTTTAAATTCAATTTTAATTAAGAAAATAATTTTTTTATTGCGTTTTATTTTTATATTTGTGAATTGGAGGTGGTCTAGAGTACATTAAAAGAGGTTTCAGACCGAATTTCAGGAGTGCAAGTCCTTATTGCACAAGTGGTCCCAGGTCCCAGATACCATCCAGCATGACTCAGGAGCTCGTTGATTCTGTTTGTTGGAGGTTGTAAAGCAAAAAGGAGGTCCTGCTAGTTATTAATCCATATTTTGAGTTCAGTTATTGCTGCGTTTATGGACTGTATGGAAACTTATTTGCCCTTGTCAAATGAGATCATTTATGCGTTTAATGGATATGTCGCCTTGTATGTTTTGTTAAATAATTCTGTTGTCATGAAATATATCATTCAAGACCTTTGTTAACCAATTGTTACAATTAATATCCCCTTCTTAAAGATCTGGAAGGAGCTACTTCAGTATTTTTTAAAAACTGATTGGTCGTATGTGAAGTGTAGGATATTTGGGGTTTCGAGTATATACGATTTAATACAAAAAGTACGCAGAGGCCAAAAGTGAGAGAGCGAGCGAAGCCACAGACTGACTCATCTGCCCAGTGTCGGCATGTATTGTGGACGCAGTGTTGCCACTACCGTCAATGGTGGTAACCATTTACGTATCTTAAACCAAGGGGATCAATTCCCTTCAGTATGCAGATTTCATATTGTCCTGCGACCCATTCGAAAATCCTTCTATGCAGCTATGAGTTTTGATGCTGATACGATGAACGACAGCACCCAATATCAAGAAAGCCTAATGTTCTTTTTTTTGTGATTCATAATTATTATTTATGAATATTTTCCAGGCGGTTTGCCGTTTAAGTTAACCTTTATTTGTCATTCCTCATGATGCCATGATACTTAGTTGAATTACCTGTGGACTGGCTCCCGAAAAATGCCGGTACCATTGGATTCTATTATTCATTAATTTGACGTTTTAGGTATTGCCGTAGAGTTGTAGTGTACGACGTAAAACACCAATCTTGGTACAAGTTTAATATTGAGAAATGGTTCACTGTTACGGCTGACTTACATGAAAGCAGAATTACTGTTGTAACTAGCCAGAGGTATATTCCAGAAAAATATTTAGCTGAAACATTCAGGTTCAATCATCACTATTGGAGAGAACTTAAAAACACACATTCACTGGTCAGCCCACTCACTAAGTAAGTCACTGTATATGGTGTTGGTAGAAACCTAATTAAACTTTTTTCTTTCGTTGAATAACAATAAATTATCAATTGGTTTCAAAGATAATTTTTAGCATTTCATTCTAATTATTTGCGTGTACAACACGACGTTGCAGATGAAAACGGATACAAAACAATGATGATGATTGATACAACATTCGTACAATATAAGATAAATTTTTTCTACTCTTAGGTCATATCAGTAACAAACAACAACTAAACATACATAAGAAGGAACACAGCTTATATAGTCTCAGATGGAAAGGTTTGGGTCCCATTGGATCTCATACCCTTAAAGGCTAGCTATCAAGGGAAAAAATACAACTCGTTCAACATACACACTGGAGAGGAGCGTGTTGGGGCAGAGAGGATTCATCTTAGTCATGTTCCTCTGTCAGCCTGCTGTGACCCATCCCGCCATTGTACCTGTCTGTGATATCCAGCTGGATTATCCACGGTAAATGCAGAAATGTCACCAAAAATCACCCCTCAGCATTTGGAGGAGTTCAACATACTTGAGTCTGGTTTACACGTGGTCACTAGGCAGGTCATCTGACTGGCACCAGCCAATTGCAGCGAACTGGAAGTCAACTGAGAGCCTGCAATTGGAGCCCGTAGTACCAGTTTTGCCAAAGTTTTGTGCCGAAACCATGAAGGCAAACACGTCAAGGCAGTCCCATTTTGCTTTGAATAACATAATACTCAATTCGTGTCGTGATTTGGTGTGTGAATCTTGTGAAGTCCAATGTGCGCTTACTACCTTAATATTGCATTGTCCGTAGCCACTGGAGATTACCTTCCTAGGATGTAAGAGGTTGGAATATATCTGCGATTGCCACAAATAAAAGTATCGAGAAGGGTGCATTTGACACCATGGAAAGTCATCAGTTGACTTTTGGATTAAGGAGGGAGCCAACACAGAGTATATTATAGACACTGGGTAAACTTGCCGTTCTAAGACAATTTTTGAGTTCAGTTGTTATGATTTTTGTTTGATATTGGCAAAGTTTGGTACTATTTTATTAGGTAGGTATTTGGGTTGATGGAGTGTAGGCAGTGACGTCCTCTGCTTCAAAATTTTCTCTAACCTATTTTCTTTATTTTTCAATTGTTTATTTTTTCCCTTCAAACACAGAAACACCATTCTACTTACCCATTAAACTCTGTTTCACCAATCTGTTACATGAGTGAGTTGAGGTTCGTTGGCAGTGCACTTCCAGACAGTTCTAGGGCTGTCCGAGTATGCGCACTAGAGGTTTTCGCAGTGCAAGTGTTCCTAACTATGAGTCCCTGTCCGCTGTTCGCAGTGACTTTCCGGATTAGTTCCGAACAAGTTTGGAACTCGGTTCTGGAGTTCAGCCGATTTCACATGGAGCGGTATGTCCGGAGACGGAAAGCAATGTGATTGGCTGTTGGGACAACAGTTGAGGATGGTGGCTGCCATGTTGACGGTATGAGCGGTAGGAGGTCGGCGGTAGAAATTTGTATACCGTCGCCGCTTGCCGTCGAGCGTTGCGCAAGCTCATTGGACAGGAATGTTGATAACCTCAAGTAGAGGTTTCAGATCAGAGAGGGTTTCAGTAGGAAAGTTTATGATTCCGTTCACCAAGGTGCCATTTCATGTGAACAACGTGCCGCATTCTGCCGCCCCCTCCACTGGATTTTTCGGCCTTCCGTCTTTCCGGTTGTACGCTCATACCGCTCCATGTGAAACCGGCTTTCGGTTATTTTTATCGAACTCGCGACAACTACAGGAGAGTGCTCTTGCGAGCGTTTGAGGAAGCTTGTTATCAGAGTGTATTGTCTAGCTAATTGCCTTATGTCTTGGAGTTTTTTAAGTTTTATTGACATGACTATATATGTCTTATCGCAGGGGGTTATTCTGAAAATTCTCTTACCCGTCCCGTTACCATGTTTTCTGACGATTTCGACTTGTAACCAAAGCGTTTCTAGGGAAATGTAATTTGGTTCCTGTAGTTTTCATCGCACAAGAATCGTTCTCTATTCGTTGAAAAGCTCTCGTTACCGAACCACTGCGCAGTGCGTGGCCTACAATCTGAGGTACCTGAGCGTGGTTGTGTGACTAATTTTTTACATACACAACATGATCCTTCTCAATTAATTTTGTAAACATGACTGTAGATGCTACAGAGACATTGAAATGATGGGATCTTTCCTGATCAGCTGAGTGAACTAAATTTATTGGATACTTTAGTACTCATAGTCCTCTTCCTTCGACAATGACCTATACCTCTAATGCCAATGATGTTAATAAAAGTGCCAAAAGACATAATCATGTCACAATTTTTTCGAACGTTGGTGGTTTTTGAGGCCACAGAAAACGCCATGTGTGGTGATTAACAGTGTTCTGTACTCATCTGCGTTTGCAACAAGATCTGAGATCTGTAACAAATCTCAGAGCATAGTTCGGAATTTGTCGCGGGCATTTTCCCGAACTCAAAGAGTTCCAGAAGAGTCCGAAAACTGCACTGTGAACGAACCTTTGGTATCGGCATTACTGATTCTCGTGCCAGAAATCTGATTTGTAGTAGGTAGGTTTGTTGAATGCCATACCAAAAGGAGGGAGGGCATGGCACACGCAGAAACAGCAATCTATTTTACCTTCAACTGGTTGGTTAATCAAACTACCACATGAGGGAGTAGGCGTCGTAGTAACTGTCTCTCATGGCATAAATAAATAATCTGATTTGTAACAGGTAGGTATGTTGGGTTTCATATTGGAGGGTGGGACGGTGGAGCACATGCAGGTCTACTTTACCAACCAAAGTATACTTTGTCAAACTTATTTGTCGCCTCAATCTTTACACCTCTGCAAGATTTATTTCGTCGTTTCAGTAGGTAGTTCATTTATTTACCACTGGTAATTTATTTTCACTTACTTACTATAACATATTATGTACTTATATTTTTTAGGCAACGTCGTTTTGTTCATTCCTACCTTATGCGAGCATGTTTGGCGCTAGCGGTCGTTCTAACTGTGGTTTCCATGGTTATTTTAATGGACCACTATGTCCATCATCTAAGTAAGTTGCCCTTCCACTTACCTAAGACCTAAGGTAAAGTCTTGATCTCTCAAATCATCGTCATATTCTCCCTCAAACTGAGGCCCTTTTATTTTAAAAGAGGATTCCGCCTATTACCTCAAGATGCAGTACCTATCATCACATTTGAATATTTAGCTTAATATCATATTTGCTTACGAGTTTATCCAAGGGTAGCAAAAACATTGTTTTCACTTTGGGGGGATCAACAATTTTTTGTCTACAAAATCAAAATTTCCACTCGCATTCTACGTTCTACTTAATATACATACATATACTTAAAATACTTGGGTAGGTAGATACCTGTATAACTAAAGGTGACAATGTATGGGGAGTGGGATGAGGAGATGAAAGCACATCTATCCTTCCTTCCCCTTTAAGGAAGTCTTTTTATTATTGAACAGACCCCCTTTGCGTTTTAGACCATTCTGAACAACTTCCGTTCCGTGTCAGTCAGTCTGTGTGCCAGTCCGCTAATCCTTTAACAAGCTTAATTCCCACAGTTTTCATATTTTGATGACATTTTAAAGGAACGTACAAATTAGGGTGTAGATGGTCCCCTATAGTTTACATAGTTCTTCCTTTCATGCCACTCTTCCTACTCCTCCTTTAGCTTTAGCAAGGGCGTCCCTCCCACTTCTTAAACCCATTTTTATTTAATGGTGTGCCTCCTCCCCCTTTGTGGGGTTTTCTATTAAAAAAAAAAAAAGAAAAAAAAAGAAAAAAAAAAAAAGAAAAAAAAAGTGTAGAATGAAGTTTGAGAACGAGGTTTGTTGATGAATCATTTTAACGTTGTATTTAATATTAATTTCTCGATCTATCTTTCAGACGGGGTGCCATTGGACTCCTTTAACGTCATTGCTATTGCTGTTTCTGCGACTTTAATTGCATCCATCCCATACACCATTGCTTCATTCTTTTTCACGTGAGTACATTATGAGGAGGTTTTATATTTTAAAATTTCATTTTGTGCATGTGTTCCAATCCTAGCAGGTTACATATTATATTTAGATGAAATACTTGAATCCTGCCTGTCAATAGGGCTCCAAACATGAGAAGGTCGAGCGCAGCAGGTAAATATTGATCACCTCTTTTCTCATCTTTTGTTGCCTACAATTGCAGAAGTTTCAGATAAAATGGATGTTCCATATCAAGACTGGACGAACTATATCACTTGCCACAAAGTTGTGGAAACCCATTTCAAAACGGAAGTTAATGAAAAAATATTGTCTATTTTCACGAAAAATAAAGAATTACTATGTTAAATCGATTTCGACAGTTAATCAGTAACAAACAATAACTGAACACACATTAGAAAGGACACAGCTTATATAGACACAGGTAAAGGGAGATTGAATCCCATTGGTCGAGAGAAAGGAAAGGGAGTTGGAGGTGCAACCAATTAAGTGCAAGCAAAGTGAAGGGGGATTGTAGCTAATCAGATGAAGTGAAATGAGGGGAAGAATTACTGGTTTCAACAGCTTGAAGGGATATTTCCAAGCTTTATAGAAATCGACTTATCGGTGGTGAAATAAATTGAGGGAATTTTTCAAGTATGTACATTCAACATAGCTCCCTTTGGACAAAAATTAAGAAATTCTAAAAACTGACTATCTGTAAATTCAAAATTGTAAGTATGATTGGATTCCTTCAGATGTTTTGCAAATGTAGACCTACCATATTGAGGTCAAACTGGTAGGAAATTCAGGGAAAGAATAGAAGGCACCAGGAGGATTTCAGGGAAAATAAGGGTAAGTCTACATTTGCAAAACATCTTAAGGAATCCAATAATACTTACAATCTTGATTTGACAGAGAGACAGTTTGTAGAGTTTCTTCATTTTTGTCCAAAGGGAGGTATGATGAATTTACTTGAAAAATTCCCTCAATATGTTTCACCTCTGGTAATTCCATTTCTATAAAGCTAGGGATTATCCCTTCAAACTGTTGAAACCAGTAATTCTTCCCCTCCTTTTACTTCATCTGGTTAGCTATAATCCCGCTTCACTTTGCTTGCACTTAATTAGTTGTACCTCCAGCCTCCTTTCCTTTCCCTCAACCAATGGGATTCAATCTCCCTTCACCTGTGACTATATAAGCTTTGTCCTTTCTAATGTGTGTTAAGTTATTGTTTGTTACGGATGATGGCCTAACCGTCGAAATCGATTTAACATAGTAGGTAACTCTTTATTTTTCGTGGAAATAGGCAACGTTTTTTCACCAACCTCCGGGGGTTTTTTTTTTCTTCCTTTTTTTCTCCAAGACTGGAAGTAGGGGAAATGGAATCGTAACCCCAGTTCGCTGCTGAGATGAACGAAATGCTTTTGCGAATATTTTTTTAGATGTTGTTTTGTGATATTAATGAATTTCGCATTTGCAAAATGGATTACTAACTATTAAGCAGCTAAAAGAAGAGCATGCTTATGTTGAGTTATTATCCGCGAAATCCTTTTCCCTGTGGATTGCAACAATCCACTGTTTTTCTCAAGTTTCATCCCTTGGGAAAGCCACATTACCAGGATTACTACACCCAAACATGCAGCATATAACCAGCTTGATGAACAAATAATATACTCGTAATAAATAAAATGCATAATAATGTGATGAAACTAATAATAAAAACCTGCTTCATTAACTTATTATAGATTTGGTTACTGTGTAGTCTGAGAGTGAGATCTCTAATTTAGTTTTCGAGGGCCTCGGTGGATGACAGTGTGGTTGTTCATGTGTAGTAGGTACCGTTTTTATTGTTTGTACGTGTTTCTTTATTATAATTTATTAATCATATAATTTCCATTCTGAAAAGGATTGATGTGGTTGGTGGTGCGGGGAAAGAATTGTAGAGCAAAAAGGGGCGACGCAAGGTACTGGCCAAGGAGAAATCATGTCGACGACCATATTCCTTAGGTAACTGTCCACCTAGTGCTGGACCTTGTTAGTTCGGAGCTCCTTTCACTCAATTTCCTGCTGTTGCCAAAACGAGCAGGGGAGGTGCGTTTTGGCCATGAAACTCTTCATGTAGGTATACATGAATTTTTTTTAATTTATAAATTTATTATTTTCAACAATGTGTAAAACATTTAACTACTTTTTACTCTAGTAGGTACCTACTATAGTTCGCCCTCACTTTGGTTGATTGGTTGGTGGCCCTCACTTTGGTTGATTGGTTGGTGGCTCTCACTTTGGTCATCATATCAACAGGTACCACTTTTTTTTAGTAAAGTTATTCGTTTTCCCCTCGTATTTACCTGTTGTGAAGGTCGGCCAGTTTGATGATGAGGAGTAGGTTTGGGGAAGATTCCGATAGCCTATCATCGTCCTTATAGTGCAATGAGTTAGTTGGAACAGTTTCATCCCCATCGGGCGAACGGTATGCTCATGCATAAGGGATTTAAACAATCATGAAGTGAAACTAGAAATCATGAAAGCTTTAATTAAAAAGAACAGTAATTGTATTTGAAGAGACTTTCCTCATACGGAAATGGGATTGACTATGTGCGTTTTTAAAACGTATATTTAAATTAAGTTTTTTCCCTCAAAATGGCTGACAATTCTATTAGGTCTCAATGGAAACCTGGTCTAACTGTAATGAAAATAAGGTACCTAATAAATTATATGAATGAGAATGTTGTTTTGTTTCTCCCAAACGGCTCAACGGATTTTAATGCAGGTTTTCCCGAAATTATCTGCAAGTATCAGAAATGGTTTTAGGCTATATTACAATCATCTTGACTTAATTCTACATCGAGAACTCGGCTTTCCCAAACGACGTCGCTCGGGGAAAAGTTTCATACACCATTTTGTCCAGTAGTTTCGGAAAAAAACTCTGGGCGGTGGAAGGCATGTAGGGTAGGTACTATTAAGTAGTAGGTACTAGTAAATATTAGTACTACATAGGAATCTCCTGTTCACCCTAGGAAGTTGACATTTGCTAGGGAGACTCTCTGGGACATTTCAGACGATTGAAATCATGGGCTTTTTGCTGATAGGCTGAGTGACTAAACTAACTCGTGTTCATCCTAGAAAGTTGAAATTTTATAGAGAGGCTCTCTGGGACAGATTAAGAGACGATCGCAATGACGGACTCCATCCTGATCAGTTTAGTGAGCTCGATTCCCTCCTTTTCACCCTAGGATATTGAAATTTGGTAGAAGTGAAAGCATGTTCCTCGTTCTTCAATGTTGAGCCGTTTGGTCCCAGGTCAAAACAGCAAAGGAAAAAATATTGGAAGTCAAACATAATTGATAATTCAACATACCTTGAGAAAATTTGAGTAGAATTATAGTTAGGTCGTAGCAGAAGACTGTTTACTGACCCAGCTCTCGTGTAGACAAGGTATTGCGGTGAATTTCAAAGAAATAATTTGAAAAAACCCGCAAAGGCGTGATTAAAAAAAAAAAAAAAAAAAAAAAAAATGAAAATTCGCTCCTTCATGTTGGCCATCCTCCGCTCCCGACCTCTGCCATGTTGAGAGATGCTTACTCACTTAAGTTCAAAGATAAGGTGGAGGTGAATGGTGGCTGGGTGGCGTAAAAAAGGCGTAAGCCTGGGTGGGCACTAATCAGTCTTCTACTACGACCTAACTATAATTCTACTCAAACTTTCTCGAGGTAAGTTGAGTTATCAATTAAAGTACGGTCGCCGTAGAAGACTGTTTACTGATGCAGCTCATTCAAAGGATCCTATTCACCTGCTGTAGGATAAGGCAGTGAGGAGAACTCCATATTGTGAAGACAACGTTTTTAGGAGTCAAGAGGCACAGTCTCAAATCACTAGTGGTACACACTTTTGTGTGTTGGGGACCCGTGAAAACCCCAACTCCCCCATACCCACCTTTTACCACTAGTGATCTAAGATCACCCCCGCTGTAGAAAATCGGTACATCCTGATGTCCGAATGAATATAGGACTTCGAGGTGGGGGATCCAGTGGATAGCATCAACAGGTTTCTCAGTACCTTTTTGTAAGTGTCATAATAGAGACTTTTTGCAGTCGTCCCATGAACGAAACCGTCCGACCCGTTGTCCCCGAGATAAGGCGAGCACATGGATGCTAACTGGATTTTTTGTTTTTTTGCACGGTTTTGTGACAACCGCGACGACCGTAGAAGTAACGTTTAGCGTAACTTAAAGTTTGAAGTTTATGAAAATTAAATGGCTGAACCATCATAGGCAGCCAGTCTTTTAGTGTTTTGTTACTCTTTGCTGTCCAACTGACATTCCGATTATACCTTGGTTCCAAATCGGACAACCAAGGTAACAAATAAATCAGCCAATTAAAATCAGAACAAATGCAGTTGAGTATAGCTGAAAATATTTTTTAACATTCGCTAAAAATGAGAAGTTGTTTGTGAGCGGTACCTACCTATAGTTTACTCATACCCGTCAACTGAACATATTCTTCATTCAAACTGAAATATCCGGTAGGCAGTATGATTTCCATCTGTATTTCCAATAAATTTAGCAATAGAGGTAGGTGCTCCCATTGAGATCTTAACATTAAAACAATCCCTTCGTCCGTCAGTTGCTCTGAGCTGAACTCGCCAAACCTCTCACGCCGGAACCCTCCTCTCCACATATAACTGTGATATGATTATCAAAAGCTTCGTACATAATATCCCCTCCATTAATCAACCCTTCATTGAAAAGCCGAAGCAGGCGATTGGGTTCATCCATTATCGAAAAATGGTAGGATGATATACCTATTTGATGCGGTAATTACATGATACGGACTACTATGTGACGATTTATTTTATTTTTTATTCAATAGTTTGAGCCGCACCTCAACCAGAACGGTCATAGGTATGATGTTATATTATATATATGATAAGGTAAGATCATATGAATATGAATGAAAAAGTAAATCGAAAATAACACCTGACTGATTAAGTAATGGTACTGTTCATAAAGTGTCAGGTTAGGTAGCGGTGTGAACTCGTCATGGAGAAGCCGTCATGGAAGAACGTAGGATTGCGGTTTTGCACGGCGTGTGATGACGAGACACCCGGCTGTTTGTACGTCGCGCTTGCGCATTAACCATTTTGCTGAATACGGTAACGTTTCCGGCTTAAACCCAGAGGCAAAGCGTTTTGAGGTATACCGAGCAAGGACGGTAAGAAACATGGGATTGCCCAAATACTCTGTCGATGTCTCGGAAATAGCAAAGCAGTGGCCGTTTGTGGGGAAAGCTGCAGTGAGTAGTCTATCCAATGCTGTATATATGATAAGGTAAGATCATATGAATATGAATGAAAAAGTAAATCGAAAATGTAACACCTGACTGAGACACCGACAAAAAGTAAATAAAGTAAGTAATGGTACTGTTCATAAAGTGTCAGGTTAGGTAGCGGTGTGAACTCGTCATGGAGAAGCCGTCATGGAAGAACGTAGGATTGCGGTTTTGCACGGCGTGTGATGACGAGACACCCGGCTGTTTGTACGTCGCGCTTGCGCATTAACCATTTTGCTGAATACGGTAACGTGGTAGGCCCCCTCTTGGTGGCTGCTAAAAGTCTCTATTGATCATGACGACTGTTGTCAGGAATACAGGTAGGTATACCTAGTTCACAATGTAGTGAGGGAGAATGAAGCACTATCTGATATGCATTGCTATTAGTGTAATAAGAGCAATAGTGGCACTTTAATCTCAATAATTTTTTTTTTTTTTTTTCGGGGCGTAGGAGGAGGGTGACTCCTAGTGGTCCCTTTGATACTCCTGAGGCAAGGGCCAACCCGGGACTGTTTAACACATTACTTCGGGTTGGCCCCTCTCTGTCTTCGGCTTGACGCCTATTTCTCTCTTGACTTTTCGCCCTCAAAATGTCTACTCCTTTATCTCTATTATTAATAAGAATGAAACTCCGTCTGTCTGTCTGTCGCTCTGTCTGTCGCTCTGTCTGTCGTGTCTATGCACGGCCAAACGGCTGAGTGGGGGGAGTCTACGAGTGGGGGGATCTTTTTGGGATTTTCCGATAGGGTGTATAAGCGAATTTAAAATTTTCTAATCCCACCCGAACCATGGGCCGTAGGGCGGGAGGGGGGTCGAAGTAATAATTAATGTGCGCTTTTTCCACTTCCCCGCTTCCCCTACCCCTCTAAACGGCCGTTGACAATTCCGGAAAAATACGGGTTTCGTAGGTTTTCCTACGAGGAAGACGACGGCGCGATCGGATCGCGAAAAAAGTATCGGGAAATGCGTTAAAAAAATGCGAGAGTACGGACCCGTTTTCTCAAAAAGTCCGCCGAAAAACTTGGTTTTTTCCGATTAAAATATACCCCATAAAGGTACGTTTTTCGGAACGGTTTTCGCGGGCGAAATACAGCTTTGATCCCGCCGAATCTGAATCCGAAGTCGGATATCGAAAAAAGTGACGGAAAGTAGGTCAATTTGGGAGGGGAATTGCGAGGGAAGCGTTTAACATCAGAAATTAATTTTGCCGTGTTCGCGAGTAGGCTCTATGAAGACGTCAAGGGGTTCGATAAGGCGGGGGTTGCACCTGACTGGAACGGGTTGCGAGCAGGTACACGCACTTACGTCTTGAAGGGTATACAGGTATACCTTGTGAGCGAAGCGAGAGCCATGTCAACAGAATAAATTCGGATTTTTTCCTACAAATATACAGCAATACCTTGCGAGCGAAGCGAGCAACATCCCCGAATAAACTTATTGTGGTTCCACGTAGTTTCATAAGATTTAATTTGTTTGTAAGAATTTCCAACAGAAAAAAACGTCTGCCAAGTTGGGTGGGCAGTATAACTTCCTCAAGCGAGCGAAGCGAGCAGCATCCCTTACAGAAGTTAAACCTACCCTTAGGGATCTATCGTTTGCGAGCGAAGCGAGCAACATTCCCTACATCCCACACTTTGCGAGCGAAGCGAGCAATATTCCCTACATGCCACACTTTGCGAGCGAAGCGAGCAATTGAATGGGGGGTCCGGGGGGCTTGCCCCCCGGCTGGACGTGGAGGCGAGCGTAGCGAGCCGGAGCGGCTAGTATTTTATAAACTCATTATTACAGTGTTTACATCTCAGGTGGTAGGTTCAGGAGTGCCTTCATTCATCTTCCTCGTCTTCTTCCTCTTCTGCATTGTTTTCGTCCACCGACGTCCAGTTGCTATCCAAATTACTTGTTCCCGCGTCTTGATCGTTTCCGTCGTCTTGACTCCATGAACGCCTTCTTTCTCCGTAGTACCCCTTGCACATATTGGGCAACCGTTTTCCACTTCGTGCTGCTTTCCAGCATAATATTCACCACTGTCGTGGGCGTAAAAACTCCTATCTCGCGGGACAAACTCTCTCTCGCACCAGAAAAACGTGTGTTCAGCGTCATCCCGGTCGGAATCCCCATATGGGCACTCGGGGCTCCGCATCCTATTCAATCTAAACAAGTAGGCCATAAATAGGCCGGGACCAGTAAGGAATTGGGTCAGAAAATAATCCACTTCCCCATGTCCTCTGGCCACCCAGCTCCTCAAGTCAGGGATGAGACATCGTGTCCATCCCCCCTTGTGTCCAACTGTCCACTCGTCCTGCCACACATTCAGCGTCTTTTCAAAGGACTCTTCGCTCTGCAATTAATAAGTGGATCAGTACAACACTAGCGACCATGGGTATCGCTTCTTCTGATACCGTGGGATATGAACAGTTAACTCGTAGGGCCCGCCTAAACTTCAATCTCACTAATGAGACATGTGGAGATTATACGTGCTCAGTATGAGTTGCTATCAGTGTAATAAAAGCAATAATGGCGCATTAATGATTTGACACAAATAACAATATCAAGAGCAATATTAGATATTTGACCAGGTGATTTTTTTTTTTTTTTTTTTTTTTTGCACATAGTGAAGACTACACAATTTTGCCTCTTGCATAGTTGGTGTGAATGGGGGTCCGTAAATCTGAGATATTCAGATCTACGTTTCTTCTATATGAGGCGTCCGTTCTAGAACGGCAGAAACAAATTCTCCCTGAGTTGCCAGGGGTCTATTGTATACTGTGGTGAACATAGCAAAATTGGCCGTTCATCCTGCCGATCGGAAGATGGCTGGAAGGCCGCCCCCCCCGTCTAGCAGCCTAAAATTCAGAAATATCTATCCCTGCCGCTTGTAGAATTTTGGATACCTATCGGCTCAAAGTAACCCTAGATATCAGTCAAAAGGGTATTGAGAGTAGTAAACTATTCTTGTGTCCTAGCCCGGATGTATCCTCCAAGTATTGGTGTAACAATGTTGGGAGGCAGGGCTTCGGTTCCTGTGGGAACACAGGGAGAAAAAACAAAGGTGCTGCCGACCTGGGTCTGGACGTTTTCAGGAGTGCTGGGATGCAGGTCCTGACTCCATTTGTTTCAAACTTGATATTAGATCTCTGAATTGCCAGAATTGTCTGGGGACGTTGGACCGAGGCTAGAAGTAGCATTAGAGACAATTTCATAGCTAGGAAGGGTAACGAATCCTCATTTGAGGCATAGAAGTACTGCAGGATGACGTCCGGGTCCCATCTGTCCTCATATTTGGTGGCCTTAGCCGGACAACGATTCATGAATTATGAAACCGAGATTCGCAAAAAGCGCTGCTGCAGTTCAAATTGAACGTAGGCAGTCCCCTGGGGATGGCGCTAGGAAAAGGCTGTCATCCAAATAGCTTATAAATGTTCTGCACCCTCAATTTAGCCATCCCCGGGTGGAGCAATTCGTGAAACACATATGGTTGTGGAGGCCAATTCCATGGGCAATACTGTGAAGACGTATGCATTGTCGCCTAATATGAATGCTAAGCATTTTCTATGCTCCGGAGAAATGCGGATCATAAAATATTTATCCTTAAGGTCATGAATTGCTCCAAAATCCCCTTTTGTCAAGATTAGCAGTACCAAACAGTAGTCGTCCATTTTAAAATGAGATGAATTTAAGAATTTATTTAGCTTTTGGAGATAAAAACTAGTCTATCTGTACCCGATTTTTTTGGGGACAAGAAAAATTGAAAAAACAAAACAAGGCGAGTCTTTTGGCCGTAGCTCTACGACCCCAACTACAGTTACCACACGAGACCTACCCAAAGGGGAAGGTCCCGACTGAAAAGATGGCAATGTCAAGAAGGCTTCCTGGCCGAATGGCAAAGAATATTCGGAAACCCATGATAATAACAGAGTAGAATCAGTTATAAATGACCAGGCATGCACGAAATATGCCAGTCTACCTGCAACGTTCAATTTAATACCAATATCACTCATCTGAACCTACCCCAACCACTGACCTCAGATGCTGTGGTAGCTCAGGGATAGAAGGAAGATATCTCTCTAGTGACTGAACTTCGGTTGAAAAACTGGCAAAATTCCCGATGGTGATATTCATCGGCGGGTCCTCAACCGAGGCTGAGTACGAGGATGACATCAAAGTCAAGGAGGAAGAAGACAACGAGGAATCTCGGCTTCCGTAGCCCCTTGGTGGGCCTCTCATATTTGTCTTCATAAAAATGAAAATGTGAAGAATGCCCATGAAGATGGGCCTTTGGATGATGAGAATGCTTCCTCAATTTCCTTTAGCAACGACAGTGCGTAACCTCATCCGAGCCAGAGGACTCGATGAAGTTAGCAATCGTCTGTGTGGCAATTACGGGGATGGTCATCAGGGATCGATGCCGATCCTCCCTGAACTTTATTTCCTGAAAAAGCCGGGTTAACCGCGGATTAACACGTTCGGAGTGGCGCCGATTTTGGTATGGTGGAAACTCCTTGTGACGGGACCTGTTTTTTCGATAGAAAGGCGCGAAATGAAAGGGCGCGAAAATGTTACTGAACGGGGGCCTTGATATCAATGGGGAACGAAACGGAACACATTCTTTCGGAGGCCTGATCATCTACAATAAGTGTGTTAAACTCCACAGCCAACAGAATGCGTGGTAATCTCTTCAGAAGGCAGAACGTAGGAGCCTATGTGCTCTCTGTAGCTGGATCTATCGATCCACTCCGGGTGAATCGAGGGAGGGCGCCTGGATCGATCGATCCATTTCGCTCGGAACGTGTTAACGCCATGACGTGACTTCTATCCTGTGGCCAATTTCGCACTGGAATGCATTGTTAATCGGAAAAACTCGATAGCACTGAAAACACAGCAGCAAAAACTCCAAAAATAATGTGGACACAAAATTTTTGCAAGAAAATGCACTGAGATTCAAGTTTCTGGAATGGACAGCACTTGCAAAAGGGCACGCGCAATGATGGTGAACAAAATGAGTAAGCATCTGTGACAGAGTTCCTGTCATAGAGTTCCCGTCGGGATCTCAGAGAATGCGCTGTCGTCGCCCCGTTGGTGAACAACGGGCGTCCCACGCCTTTTTCTCGTGTTTTTGAGAAGCTGAGTTTGGCGTTGGATGGGTGATCCAGGTCCCTGGAAACCAATCTACTCCGAACATAGCTCATTAATGCTATTAGTAGGAGTGGTATCTCTCTGACAGGATACTGTCAACCTCCTCTGCCTCTTTTTCAAGGATTTAGGACCCCATTGCACCTCTGGGGGGCTACCTAGATCCCTGATATGGTAGCAGACGTGGTTAGGATTATGGACGGCTAACGCCTAGTAATCCAATCCACTATTTTTGGGGCGTTAATGTTTCAGAAGAAACATGGCCCAGGGTTCCAGAAGGAGTTCCCATTGTCACCCTTTGGTATATAAATAATTTCATTGGTCTTTGACTTATAATTTCTCAATTTTTCCTCTTTTTATATTTTCAATTTCATACCTATGGTATACCTGGCCTTTGCCATTTTTATTATATTTTCTTTATACCCGGGCTTGGTTCCCAATTATTCAAGGGCATTGTTCCAAATTATTCAAGGGCATTGTTCCCAGTTATTCAAGGGCATTGTTCCCAATATCCAGGGCTTAGTTCCCAATGTAAGTCCCCAATGTTGGGCATATTAATTTACATCTATTTTATTTTCCTTAAGGTATAAGTCTCCATAGTTGAGCCTCCATTTATTCCCGATTGATCCAATCTTTGATTGGGGGTTAATTACCTAATGAATACTTCATATGAAGATTCGTTGACAATTCATCCTGTTTTAATTTCTCTTTTCCCATCCTCAATCGCCAATGCAGCTATTTATTAATGACCATCAGTTCTCAGCCAGTAACTATTCCACCTAGTTAACATACTTGATCTTCAATCAAGTATGTCTTTAAGTGGGGGAGTGGACAGAGTTCCCGTCATAGAGTTCCCGTTGGGATCTCAGAGAATGCGCTGTCGTTGCCCCGTTGGATGGGTGATCCAGGTCCCTGGAAACCAATCTACTCCAAACATAGCTCATTAGTGCTATTAGTAGGAGTGGGTATCTCTCTGACTGGATACTGTCAACCTCCTCTACCTCTTTTTCGAGGATTTTGAGCCCCATTGCACCTCTGGGGGGGCTACCTAGATCCCTGATACATCTCTCAACATGGCAAAGGTCAGGGGGCGCAGGGTGGCCAACATGAGGGGGGCAAATTTCCGTGTTTGTTTGAAAAATCACGCCTTTGCGAGTTTTTTCAAATTATTTCTTTGAAATGCACCACAATATCGTGTCTACACTGTTTACTGCAGTAAACAGTCTTCTACAGAGACCGTACGATAATATATCATAAGTATTAAAATAACCTACCTCATCAGTAAATAGTGATATAAATAAATAATCATCCTAGGTACGAGTACATCAACAAAATGTGAGAATCATGCTGCTGCTTCAAATCCGAAATGGTAACTGTTAGAAAAGTGATATTTCATATGTCGAATTAAATATGTTAGGATAAAAATTGTAACATGATTTCCATGAAATCCGGTTGCCATAAAAAAACATGAACCATAAATTGAATCTCCGATTGTTTGAAAATGATAGCTAATTTATTCTCAACCATTGATCCATCTACAAGAATTAATTTATCCTAAAACTGAATTAGAATATTATGATTGGTGTAATGATTATACAATCATTATATTGAATATCTTCTAGACGATACAACATAGGCAATACCTATTTTCTATATTATGTAATACCGTAAATCAAGAATTTAATATATTATTAGGAATTAATTCGTTTGTAATAACATTTTTTCTTCGTCGATTACAAAGGTTTTTTAAATTAAAAATAATTAACTAAAACGCACTTATCTTATCTATCCTCATTTATTTGAAATCCCAAACATATAAATCATGCAATTGTGTTTCTTCTTCAGGAGAAGCCTTGTGAAAATGAAAAAAACAAAAACTTTGGATTTGGGTTTGGCTGAACGCATGTTGAAATTGCGCAAAGAAGAAATTCAGGAACCAACGGGTAGACAGTTGCCAGCTTATTCCATTCAAGACCTTCGTCGTGCCTCTGAATTCACTTTGACAGGGAAACTGTGGGAACAAGCCGAGAGTGTAATTAGAGAGAAAAGTGTCTCAAGAAAATCTTATCGGCTGAAAAAAGGTGACACTTTCAAGTAAACAAAAGCTGGCTCGTGAAGTTTCACGGACCGGTATTATCATTTTAGCTGTCAGACAACATGAAATTCTTCTATAGCTGAGTACAGTTAATTGCTAAATATGCCTGAGAGACTGTTTCCGAATTTGTATCAAGCATAGAGTTTGCTACGACATCTCTCTGAAAATAGGTCATGTCATAGGTATGGGTATTTGATGATACTTACCAGATTTTAACATAGAATAGGTACTTTTTTACGGATACCAGAATAGGTACTTTTTCACGGAGACCTTGCTGAAAGCTGTCATCTAACAACAAGGCGTAACAATGACACGTTACAACGAAATACACATGAAGGCAAGTGCTATCGCTTGTCGTTGCCTTGTGACCTCTGGAACTAATTTATTTTCTGTTAAACCTGAAGATAGAATTTGAAATGGAGGTGAAAAACATAGTCTACACTCATCACTTTTTAGCCTTTTCTTGAAACTGATTTTTTAATCTCAAAAATCAAATTTTAAAATTTGATTTCTAAGTAGGCACCCACTATAATTGGAAATCCATTCTTTCACACTGACATTTCATGACAATTTTTGAGAAAAATGATCGGACAGGGTTAGGTTTTGTTTTTTTAATTCTTGAAAATCAATTAGGTACCCAATAGGTAGGTACTTAAATTAATTATTAACAAAAATTAATAATGTTGAAGTCCCAGGGATTAACATCATCCCTCATTAGGTCGCTAGAATAAAAGAAGAACTGACACAACCTGTGCTTCCCATGGTGAGAATCACGTACAAGTCATCTTTTTTTTTCATATTTAAATATTTCTTTATTTTCTCTTCACAATCTGTTTTTTACTTAGGTAGTTTTGTTGGTAACAAACAAAGTTTGAAATCAACTGGTATATTTGATGAATAAACGAACTTCATAGTAACGTTCATTCATAATTATATCAGGGGCACTAGAGGGTGCCTGTCTGTCTGTGCTCTGTCCCACGTGGGCGAAGGCCACTACAGTTGTTAATTAAACACCCTCTAGTGCCCAGATCTATAGCATTTGCCGATTTAATTAAACCTTTTACCAAATGAATCAAACCTTTTGCCAAATGAGTTAAACCTTTTTCCAAAATAATTCACCCTTTTCCCAAAATAATTAAACCTTTTCCCAGTACAATTAAACTTTTTTCCAAAATAATTGAACCTTTTCCCGAAACAATTAAACCTCTTGCGAGAAAGTATGACGTACGAGTATGTATAGATACGAATTTCGAAAAAGTTTAATCGATTAGGAACTACAGAAAAACTTGAAACGAGGTGTGCAATCTATGGGTCAATGAATAATGCACCAAATTTTTACCCCCCCCCCCCCCCCCCACAATTTGTTGGCTAACATTTCAAGGTACGTAGATTCCAAAAATCTAATTAAGAACTTTCCAACTTTCCAGGATTTTTGGAATCTACGTATACCTTGAAATGTTAGCCAACAAATTGTGGGGAAGGGGGAGGGGGGGTAAAAATTCGGTGCATTATTCATTAACCCATAGATTGCACACCTCGTTTCAAGTTTTTCTGTAGTTCCAAATCGATTAAACTTTTTCGAAATTCGTATCTGTACATACTCGTACGTCATACTTTCTCGCAAGAGGTTTAATTGTTTCGGGAAAAGGTTCAATTATTTTGGAAAAAACTTTAATTGTACTGGGAAAGGGTTTAATTATTTTGGGAAAAGGGTAAATTATTTTGGAAAAAGGTTTAACTCATTTGGCAAAAGGTTTGATTCATTTGGTAAAAGGTTTAATTAAATCGGCAAATGCTGTAGTTATTATAATTTTATTAATTGATAAACCAAAGAAATAATTGCGATCCAATGTTTGAGCCCTGCGGTACTCCTATGCAAAGGGAGAAAGGTGTGCATTGCACATCTCTCAACATAGCCCACAATCCAGTACTACAAAAATACAAAATTGCCCATAACCTTCACAGTTGCGGTATAATGTGCTCATGCGACAGCTTTTCGAAAGCTGGGTTGGTAAAATTGTAGCTCTCTGATTTTATGTCACTCCCAAGTGCTTTTAGTTGCATGGTTACCTTAACATTGACAAATAGATAGGCACTGTAATTGGCTGTAATGAGCTGCATTTAATAATTCAACCAACGTTGTGATGTTTTATTGCTCACTCACTGCCGAATGTAGAAAATTAGGAAAATTGTCACTTGCTATTTCCGTTTTACAGCTTACTCACCGATTTTGGTTCCATGTCTGTCTGTCAGTGGTCAACCCTTATCTCAGGGAAAAGCTTACCAAAATACTGTTCAATTTCGACGGAATTTGTAGGGATTGTAGAGATTAACCTACAGACTCATGAGTATTAGGCCATAAAATTCTTTCTCACGATCCAATTGGCCTTAATTCAAAATGCTCCATATTATTACAGAAATTCTTATTTTTCTGTACCTATGTACTACCTATATAGGTAACTCTTCTGCGTCAGTCGCTGCTCTATATTTTTCAAGTCAGTTATGCTTGTATAGACAGTTTCAACTGACTAGAAAACCAGTTGTTTTACAATTCGCATAGGTAGGTACATGTTGGCGACTGTTTGCCTTCCAACAATCGAACCCTTCTGGATCTTGATTCACATGTATACACAATCTTGATCAAAAACGTAAATCTGCACATGATCAACAAGTTGTTGGCCAAAATAATCAATTTGCAGTTGCAGGTCAAGTAAATGTGGATATATAGTAGATTCCGTTTATAAAGATGCATAAGAGACTGTTATATCAATATTGTTAGAAACGGACATCACTATACCCTGAACAGGAAAAGACAATGGGCGGAAATCAGCATATAAGTCTATGCAAAAATGGTTGAAAATTCAAAATCTTTGCTTGAACTGCTGAATATTATTTATATCAAGTTGATTGCAATAAATCTAATAGTTAACAATTTAATTGAACTCAAGTACTCAAATTATTATATATATATATATATATATATATATATATAAAATTCAACATGAAACATGATTACTGCTTATGCGATAATAGATAGTTCAAACTCATCCTACCTTTGGGGAAGTATGAGTAGAATTATGATTTTGCTTGTTGGGGGGGGGGGGGGGGGGGGGGGGAATGGTGGATGGCGGGCTGTCTGTAGATGGAGGCGTGGCCACCCCTGACAGTCCATGTTGATAATGGAAATGATGTGGAGGAGTTCCGATGGCTCACTGTCCTTAGTCCTCCCCCCAGGGGGAAACATAGTGCAAGAACTTAGCTGGTGCACTACCGGAACTGGGGACCATCCGTAGGAGCTGTTAGACATGTGTGGCGAACATGGGGATGGTTTAATGGAGTACTCCTAGCTGGTCGGGACCGTATCCCTCATGAGTCGGTAAAAAGGTGGCAAGTCCAACCACTCGATTGCTGGCTTGTGAAAAGTGGTAGGCTTTCCTCTTGAGTGGGCTGTCTTCTTCTGCCGTGACCCATTTGGGGCGGTAAGCCCTTCTTGAGGATTGTCGGGCCTGCGACCATTCTAGGCCTAGGGGACTTGAGACGGGGGGGTTACGACGGGGTTTTTGTCCGGTACCCTGCAAGCTCAAGTCACCAAAATGGTACCACGGGCGGAGAGATGCCCCAGGCCACAGAAGCGTGCTCCAGGGGGAAGCAGACTCCCTGGCCAATGGAAAGGACACCATGGGACACGGATAGGAGCAGCAGCCAGCTCCAAAGCTTCACCGACCTGCCCTCCAAATGAGGTTGGACTCGTGAGGGTAGTGAACTCGCTAGTAAGTAGGCAGCAGTCCCCCCTCCCCCATCTCCTGTGCTGATGGGGCCCTCCGGCAGTTGACGAAAATCAGTTAACCGGAGGGTCTCCAATAAATCAACACAAAAATTACACATGTCCCTAACCCCATGTCCCGTCCGGACCCAGGCCCAGGGGCAACTGTGGCCTCCCCACATGTGCTGCAGTCATACAGGACGAGGTGGGGTTAAGCGGTAGGTACAGAGTCTTCTTCTCTGTTCCGGGCCAGCGAAAATTCTTGGCCTTCAAGGGCTCTGCCCATACTGGTACCGCCAGCGGGTGGGGCCCCAGGTCTAGCCTGCCACCCAGTTGAGGAAGGATTCGCGGGGGTAGTAGGTTTCACGCCCTTGTAGTTCTCCCCTATCTAGGGGGGCGGCGGCTAGGAAGTAGAGCCTTGTTGGGGTTAATTGTCTCCTTCAAGGTGGTGTTTCCCCGGCCTCAACCGGGGAACGCATTAAGAGGCCCTATGGTCTATACGTTTACCATCGTACAATCTGTTCTTAGTCCTAAGGATTTGCGGGGGTAGTAGGTTTCACGCCCTTGTAGTTCTCCCCTGCCTAGGGGGGCGGCGGCTAGGAAGTAGAGCCTTGTTAGGGTTAATTGTCTCCTTCAAGGTGGTGTTTCCCCGGCCTCTACCGGGGAAGAGGCACTATGGTCTATACGTTTACCATCATAAAACTTGTCCTTAGTCCTCGTTTCAGCCTCTCATATTTTTCGAGCATCTAGATTTTTTTCTTGGTCCTTCCCTGATCGGATCCGGATGACACAACCGAGAGATTGGGGTATGGATCAGCACGCTAATTGCAATGTCAGATGCTGTACATCGTTGTTCATAACATCATGCAAGAGATTTGATTGGGTTGAAACACTATCTTGTCCACTCAGAGGCGGACTTTGGAAAAAACCAGCAAAGGCTGGTTCTTTCGCAAAGGGGCATCCGCATCAAGCGGTGCCTCCATTCTCAATCGAGTTTTTGATCCTCCGGATCCTGATGCCATCGACCAGTGACACTAAAAGGTTTGAGATATCTGAAGAATGAAAAACTGCCGAAAGAAATACAAAACTACTTTACAAGAACTATTGCCATTCTAAAAATTCTCGAGATGTCCCACCCCAGTCTCTAGCCAGAATACGGTCTCAAACTCCGGGTTTGGTTCCTGGAAGACATGGTAAGTACGTGAAGTGGGGTGTGAGGTGCGAGAAACTACACATCTTCACTATAATAAATGAAAAACAAAGAAAGAAGTTAAAGGGCCTTCATTTTCATAGCGGAATATGGGTATAAGTGGCATCGATATACCTGGAATATTGATTGCATGCAGAGTGCATATGAAATCAAACTTCAGTTGCAGTCATACCAGCATCGTTAAATATGGAATCTACTGTATTTTCAACATCCTGAACTTTTCTCACTCATTTTTACTGTACTATAAATTTTACTTTAGGGTTGCAACATCAGATGAAAAACATCAATGTCCAATGTAGGTATCACTTCAATAAAAAAAACCTGATATTGATGACGAAAAATTGTAGGATCACTAGTATAAGATCGAAAGTCGTATGAGAAACATCGAAGTGTTGTGTAGTGATTTAATTGGGAGCCTAACACAGCGCACTTAAGAATATTTAAATGAATACGTTTAATGTGAAAGGGAAATGATACTGAATTCGCCAACGTTTCAGGAAGTCATGAATTCTATTTTTTTTCGTCACAGTGGTGGTGGTCTTGTGGATCAAGAACCCAACAGCTCCACCCTTTGGCAAGAATAAGCTTCCTTACATAACATAAATACAATTAAACTCCGTCTGTTTGTTTGTCTTGCTGTCGTCTCTCTATGCACGGCCAAACGGCTGTGTGGGGGAGTCTATGAGTGGGGGGATATTCTTGGATTTCTCTGTAAGGGAGCATAAGTGGTTTTAAAATTTTCTGCTCTCACCTGAACCCAGGATGGTCGCTGAGATTACATAATACATAATCCCATACATAATCCCCTTTGTGAAATTCTTGTGATCTGTTACCACTGCTAGATATCATGGTCTGTTGCTGATCTTAAATAATTTGATCATTGTTTGGGCGTAATCAACCATAAACAGTATTGGGTTTTTGCGGTAACAAAACCTCATGGAGTGTGCAGTGTTTCTATATTGGAATAGGAATTTATTCACTGCTAACTGTAGCTGAGACGTTCTAGTGGAACTTGATAGAGTTTTCATTATACAATTTCCACCAATTTCACTGCACTCTCGGCTTGACCATTGGTTTGTGGATGAAATGGTGCTCAAACATAGTGTCATATTCTGGGATTGTCTAGGAATGATTGAAATTCTCGGCCCATAAAACATGTAGCTCCATCAGTCGTGATGGTCTTGGGAAGCCCGAATCATGCAAATTTCTCTCCCAAACATTGGATTGCTGAATTAGCTGTGCAACGACTCACAAAGAAATTTTCCGCCCACTTGGAAATGGCATCAATTAATGCGAAACAGAGATTCTGTTTTGGATAGGGCCTAGAAAATCTAGGTGAAGTCTCGTCCAGGGTTTCTTAGGCCATGTCCACAGACATAAAGTAGCATTAAGTGGGGCTTCACAACTCTGGGACATATTTTATAATTTTGCGTCCAGATGATGCCACCAGATGTTCGATCTACGGCATAATTTTATCTTATGTGAGCCCATACGGCTCGAATGTACTTCTTTCAAGATGGCTCGTTAGTAACGGGTTGGAATTATTACACAATAACCCCACATAGCACAGCCACGGGCTAAAAATATTTGATACCTCGACAGGAGTTTGAACTCGCGTCGTCACAACTACGAGAAATTACGGGAAATTCCTCGGAGTTGCGACACTCTAACGATCAGAGCTATGAGGCCAGGGTGACCAAACCTCTTTGACTGTGAGAGTTATTTTCCTGGAGCGTAACATTTCCCCGGGGTCAAATACCAGCCGTCTCGGCTGGTTTGGGGTCGGACGAATGACGAAGTGTAACTGCAGGCCGCTGGCTCAGCAGATGCTCGCTAGAACAAGTCAGCAGTCGAGCGAGGTCATTGTCGCGGTGTGTTTTGACTCAAGTGAGTGAGGAAATGGAAGGCATAACAACAGGAAATGTGATGTTTACAGTCTTTTGGCTCGAGAGGGATTTAATTAATTATTGTTTCCTATGATTTTGGGTCCTATTTCGACTGCGCCACTGTAACGGCCCAAAAATATTTGATACCTCGACAGGAGTTCGAACTCGCGTCGTCACAACTACGGGAAATTTTCCTGCAGTTGCGACACTCTAACGATCAGAGCTATGAGGCCAGGGTTATCAAACCTCTTTGACTGTGAGAGTTATTTTCCTGGAGCGTAACATTTCCCCGGAGTCAAATACCAGCCGTCTCGGCTGGTTTGGGGTCGGACGAATGACGAAGTGTAACTGCAGGCCACTGGCTCAGCAGATGCTCGCTGGAACAAGTCAGCAGTCGAGCGAGGTCATTGTCACAGTGTGTTTTGACTCAAGTGAGTGAGGAAATGAAAGGCATAACAACAAGAAATGTGATGTTTACAGTCTTTTGGCTCGAGAGGGATTTAATTAATTATTGTTTCGTATGATATCGGGTCCTATTTCGACTGCGCCACTGTAACGGGCTAAAAATATTTGATACCTCGACAGGAGTTCGAACTCGCATCGTCACAACTACGAGAAATTAAGGGAAATTCCTTGGAGTTATGACACTCTAACGATCAGAGCTATGAGGCCAGGGTGACCAAACCTCTTCTTCTGTGAGAGTTATTTTCCTGGAGCGTAACAATTGACATATTTTTCAAAGATGGGTTGCACTATATCAGCCGCATACGGAATGAATTTTAAAAAAACGTTATCATTCCCATTAATGATCTTTGTGAAGAGACGACTGTCGGCTGGGGTGCATTTACGATTGCTGTTGTATGTTCCTGTGTAGGATGTAACCCATCTTTGACAAAAATATCTCCAAAATATTTTATTGACCCCTGAGCAAATGAAAATGTTTATGCATCTACTCTCAAGTTGGCTTGATCTAAAATCTGCAATACTCTCTTCAATTACTCATTATGTTCCTTCTGGTCACTACCAGAAAATATATGTCATATAGGAGTGAAACCACTCCTAGAAATCCATGCAGTGGTTTATCAATGACACCTTGGAACAGCTTGGTGCAGACGTAATTATGAAGCAAACCCTGGTATAGCTGAATAGCCCCATATGTGTAGGTACTAATGGTTGTTAGTTTCTGGGATTCAGAATCATGCTGCTGCTGTTACGCATCCTTGAGGTTCATCTTCGTAAAGATCCTCGCACCCCCGAAATTGGCACATTTGTGGTCAGGATGAGGTAATTTATACCTACTCCACTTGGCCCGAAGCAGGGTTAAGAATAGTTCGGTAGTCCCCACAGATTCGGACCGAACCAACATTTTTGAGCAATGGAACGGTGTGTGCTGTCTACTCACCATGTTTAACCAAACTTTAGTAATCGAGTCAACTCAGCCTCGACCTCGTCTTTTGAGACAATCGGGAGGCTATTTGATTTGATGATTTTGTGCTCACAATCTTCCTTTAAATGTAGATGGACATTATGGTTGGCAAAGTACCAATCGATGGCGCAGAAATGGTCTTTAATTTGCCAGAAGTTGTTTTATTCCAGAAAGCAATGCAGTGTTCTCAATGGGATTAATTTGAAATATGGGAGTACATTTCAACATTTTCAGACCTATTCGTCCAATTAATGGTGGCTCCCCATCAGACCAAGTCGTTCAATCAATAATGGACCACCATCAATGATTACATAAAAAATATCATGTCGACACATTAATGGCAATAGTCGTAATTCAAATGAATTTTTCCTATAGGAATAATTGGGTTTCCAACATAATCGGTCAGCTTGATATTGTTGGGGGTCGGATGTGCTGAAAATGTTTTTATACAATTTCTCTGAAATTACATTATATCTCGACCCCGTACCTATTTGCCATGATCAATTTTTCCCATCGATCGTGACGTCAATGCAGATTGGTTTGCTAGCATCTCGTTCCTTAGTAGGTATATAGCAAGCTATGAAAACTGTCTGCTAAAACTATCTCCTCATCGATTTTGTTATCATCATAGTCAGTAAAATAATTTTGAGTAGACCTTCTCTTTTGTTTTTTTAAATCTACAGATTGGGGATAAGTGTCACTAGAACTATTGTAAATTCCGTGCCAAATTTTCAGTAGATAAGATGCGAGGGATCACAATCTTGAGGAAAAGTCCGTTATTGTTTCCTCCAATTTCTGGTGTGCATTATAGAATACATGAAACAGATCCAATTACCAAGCGAGAGGAGGAGCAGCGAAATAGAGAAAATTTTCAGTATTCATAGCAAGGTCATCAGTGGCTACTCTCCTCTTCTTGAATTTTAAATCCATTTCTCATGTTCCTGCTTTCACATACTCATCTTTCAAATAGGCAGGTATTCATGTCATAGGTCGAAAGTGTTCAAATTCAGATGTTTTAGAATTCGATATTTCCATTCTTGAATCTAACATAGGACATTGGGTACCAATGTGGATTCATATACAACAAACCCGCAACAGACCAGACCTTGAGGATAATCCTGGAAAAAGAGTATGAATATAATGTAGTTACCCACCACCTATTTGTGGACTTCTGAACTGCATATGACCACATCTATCGAAGCAAACTGTATGTTGCCTTGAGCAGGATTTAAATCCTTGAGAAGTTCACTATGAGGGATGTCAACTGCAGAGTAAAACCTCTGGACAGAGGGAACCAGAGTGCCTGGTCCCTTTCAATCGACCAGACGACTCAGGCAGGGAGACGCATTGGTATGCATCCTGTACAATATAGCCTTCGACCGAGCAACCAAGGATGCTGGGTTGGACCGTATTTGCACCAGATATGTAGGTACCTTAAATGCATTGATGTGATTGGCAAGAGTGAGGGGGCTGTGAGAGAACCTATCTTGGTATTGGATTATGACGCTAGAGAAATGGGACTGATGGTGAATGAAGCAAAACTAAGAACTTAAATGAGAGACAGGGCGAATGGCGAATCCGGTATGCCCATGAGCTTTGCTCTCTGTACGATGATCAGCACACTACCGGGCTCATAAAATGAGAGAGGTTGTGGTGGGCTGGCCACGTTGTCCTCATGCCAGAAATATAGATGGCTAGAAGTAAGTATCCTTTCTGGGAATCATAGAGGTAGACCCAGTCTGTAATGGCTAGATGAGGTGGAGGAGATCTCTATGTAGATCAATGTCAGGAATAGGAGGGCTATCACTCAGGACCGAATGGGATACTGACAGCTACTTAAGCAGGTCAAGGCCCAACACGATGATGTTTTTGAAACATCGATTTCGATGTTGCAACCCTACCTTAGGTACCTACTTTATATGATCACCTGCAACGACAAAATAAAATATGTTAACGAATAGATAATTTGTTTCCCCTTTTAATTCAGCTAGGCACTTTCGGAACCCTTTCAATATTCAGGTACAAAAGTGGATGGCCTGTTCTATATACCGACCGATTCGAGTTGAGGATTATGGGCATAGCCGTCTGGTTGTAGTATTCCATGTTTGCGGGTGGTGAGTTGAACTTCCATTATCTACATGAAAATTATGTTTATGTACCTATATATATATATATCTTCTTTTTTTTTGGATCGTAAAAAATTTTATGGTTAAAAAATATTTTATGGCTCCATAATGTTCAAGTGATCGTAGACCAATTGGAACGGTACCTAAGTAAAATTGTGGAGGTTATACTTATAGGTCACTTATTTTGCTGTTAGTAAAGAGTTGGTTTGTTGATTTTTTTTTTTTTTTTTTTTCGAATGCTTTGTTATTTGTAAAGTAAAAAATGGCAGACAAAATTGAATTCCGAAAAAGCTAAGCATGAGAAAAGCTGAATCTTCCCGTTCCAAAAAGCGTTTCCAGGTAACGAAAACCTCTTCTCGTTACGTAAAGGCCGTTTTCGTATAAGAGAAAATGAATACGAGATGTACAAAAACTCTCTAATATTAAAATTTCACAAAATTATAAAGATTGCCATGTGAAATCATAAAGATCGTAACTTGAGGGCTATTTGGGAAGACTATTTTGCTGTCAATGATCGACCAAACAGGTCGATCATTGACTTTAATTCTGTGAACAGGACTCCCACAGAATTAAAGACAAATTTTATAAAATAAAACTAAATGAATGTAAAAAAAGGAATGATGAATGAATAAAAATAGGTGCCTACCTACAAAAATGCTTCTTTTTTTTGAACAGGTGGGATCTACTTTTGAACTTTTCCAAAACCAACTTTAAGCGCTGATTTTTCAAAACTACCTTTTTTTTTTAACTGGAACTTTGAAAATTCATAACTCCGGAGAAAAAAATTGAGATATGTCCGTACCTACTTGATATTGACAATTTATAAGAATGTTCCCGTTCCCTTGTATTGTCACATATCAAGGCCATTGGGTGATTTTGAACCATCCATTTCGCACCCATAATTTAGGAGATGATTAGTATCATCCTAGTTTTTTGTGCCAAAGTGATTTCTTTGGAGAAACACTTAAAAAATACTTTTAGCCATTTTATGAAGCCACTATTTTGTATTGCATCTATTTTGAGATGGCGGGAAAAAGATTTTCTCACTCAGAGTGGACTAAATATTCAAAACATAGGTACCTAATTACTCTTAGACGGTCACGTTGAACACGCGCTAGATGTAACACACCAAGTAGATATGCATTATTAGTTGGGCTGTAGACAGCCTTCCTGAGCTCCAACAATGGTTTATTTTTGAAATTATGAAAGTAAATGTTTCTCTTTCAGGGTACTTGTCATTATTACAATTTTAGCCAATATTACTTTCATCACAGTTTGGCTTATCAAACTTCATTGGCTGGAGGGACGAAACGGAATTCTGGTCGTGTCTGTGGCTATTGCCATAGAATTAGTGAGGTCATCAATTATAGTCCTGCTTCTATCTTGCTACTCAGTTTATTACCAAAAGGTAGGTAGGTACCCTAAATTTGTTTACTTTTTTCTTTCATATGGTAAGTAAAAAGTATTGGACAAAAATCATATTTGAGTCACTCGCATGAAGGAGACCAAGTACCCACTTGGTAGATCAATGCCAAGCATTTTATTGTGCCAGAGAGTGGGGGGTTTGTGTGTGTGTGTGTGTGTGTGGGGGGGGGGGGGGGGTTTGGTTTATTATTTCTAATTGTAAACCTTGATGTTCCTCCAACAAATTCAAATTTCCTAACTATTCTTCAAGATTTTATGTTCTATATTTCAAGACACATAGAATCCATATGTGGAATTCAATAAACTCCCGCCATCCGTCGTGCTGAAGTAGGTAATTTAGTCTACCGACCAGATTCCTCACATAGTGTGGACACACTCATGGTCAAATATCAGCCGCGTCAAAGTAGAGACTCTCTTCGTTCGTCAAGGTATACAGGGTGTACCCAAACCCCCCCCCCCCCCCCCCCTGCTAAAATCGTCAATAATGGGTCAAAAAACAATTTTTTTTTTTTTTTTTTTTTTTTTTTTTTTCAATATTAATGTGTTATTTGTTTGTAAGGATCTCAAAATTGTGCATGTACGTAATCATGCGCAATTGACATCAACTTCGTTATTTTAAATGGTTACCCGCATTTTGGTTTATTATTTCCAATAATAAGCCTATGTGATCGTGTAGCAAAAAATTTTTATAATCCCCCCTCAAACTTTGTCGCTTTACGTTTCAAGGTGCGTAGAATCCAAATTTGAAATGTCCGTCCGCCGTTTGCCGTCCGGGCCATAAAAGGCCTAAGAATTGACTTAAAAAACTTTGGATTGGTCCTAACGTTTAACAGCTAAGCTATGGGCCAAAAACGGGCGAAAAAGTGTCTTTTTCGAGGCATTAATATATGATTTTTTCTAGGTCATATTTGTGTGTTAATACCAATGCTTTGCCTACACATATTTAATAACATATCCTCTCGACTTTTCGAACGTACTTAGATAATGATATTATTAAGGCAATAATTGAAGGGGTGAAAGTCAAAGTGGTGTAAGTCAAGTAATCATCATCTTGAGAAACAAAAGGCTTTATTGCAAGTGATATAATAAATTCTGAAAGCATGTTAAATCGCCCAACGCTATTTTAACATTATTATGATGTCTGTCTTGAAGTTGTGGAGGTGAAAGATTGATCTAACCATAGCAATGTTCTCACTGGTAATGGTATTAAATGACTTACACCATTATGAAAGTAAACAGTTAGGATCCTTGATGACTTAGGTTGGCAAAAAACAAGAAATAGGCAATAGAACTTGAACTTTATCAAACAAAAAACTTTCACAAACTATAGAAATGAATATTAGGAAGTAATTTTAAGCTCTCAAGTGTCTTCCATTTCTTCAACAAACTCCAAAGGACCCTCGTCCTCCGCTTCTTCTTCTGCGTTTTCTGTAGATAAATTTAGAAAAAACTCATGGTGAATGGGAGGAATGAATTTCAGGAGCTCAATCATTCTCATCTGTAAAAGCAAACAAGCACAGATTTTACTTCTTCTCACTACATTCTTACCTATCACAGATCGCCAAGATAATGTATCTCCATAAAATACTCCAATTTGATTTCATTAGTTCATTATTTCGTTAGTCAGTTCATTACAAAACAAGTTCAATGAATGTCTATAGAAAGATCAGAATACGCGCACAGAAATAAAGTAACTAGGTACGTAAGCAAAATGTTTGGAAATAAAATAAAATTGTGTGGGTACTAACCTTCACTTTCCGAATCCGATTCACTGGGAATGTAATCATCGCTGCTTCCTATGTTCTCAACAGGATCATCATCATTATCACTAAATTCGGATGCCATAGTAACAAAAAAACAAAGAGTTTACGAACAAGTAGGTACGTAGTATACTGAGAGACCACATGGAAAACTCCAAACGGGAACAAGTTAACAGCCAAAGTGGTGCAAGTCAGACTTGCGTCAGTATCACTGATAACGGATGAGCTGTTTCGTTTCCTTGCGTGCATTGTGCTGCACTCTGTTGGCACAGAAGACGAGTTATGAATTACTTCACATTTTCTTTCAACTTATTACCATGAGTAGTTCGAGGATATACCGATAGTCACACATTGGTCAAAAACTGGCTTACACCACTTTGACTTTCACCCCTTCAATTATTTGAATAGATAGGAGCTCAAATCGAGAAATATAAACATGCGTATATAATTATGACGTACGCAAGCCAACTAAAACTACGATCGTACTCAATTGAAAAAAAAAAATAAACCTTTGTGAAATAATTTGCAGCGTTTTTCATTGCAGATTTGAATTCTTCGTAAGATTTCAGGAAAAAATGACCCATCACTCGATTTTTTAGGTCGCGAAAACGGTGCACAAGTCCGCTCTACAAGTGCAATTACTGAGTTTTTGAAGATACTCAAATGGGACTCTGGGGGTCCCACTTGCCCCAAAAGCCCACTTACCCCTCCTCACCCTATATCACAAAAAACATTTTTTCAGTTGGTAGGAACCTAGGTGGGTGAATTCAGTATCACTGCTCATCCCTCATCCCTTGAAAGCTCAAGCGTTATTACTTATTACATTATTTTCAAGTGAATGGTCGGCATGGTAACATGCTACAAGATCGGCACAGCTAATTCTGAAGTAGGTACCACCAGTGATGAGCTGGAGATAAAGTGTGATAATGATAAGGAATTAAAACAGCCCATGCACTCCCAGTGGACTCTGAGCTAACTAACGTGTAGACTGTCCCCACACCTTCGTATTTGATATTGGCGCCCGCTGAACTGAGTTGGCGGATTAATTTCTCAAACTTTGCAAATGCTGTTGTGAGTTTCCGACGCCGGTTCGAATTTCATGGTCAATAAAGACTTCCAAAGTATAAAAAGTTGAGTAGGGATACTCTTGCAAGTGAAAATGTCTTCTATGGTAGTCCAGACGTCATACGATGTTTTGCAGTCCTTGATATTTTTGAGCTTTTTATCAAATAGCCACTCCACAATTCGATTTTTACATTTCTTGTCGTTTGTTGAGGCTTTAGATATTTTGTGCCTTCTCCTTGCCTTGTTCGTTTGTGTCTAATTCGTCAAGGTGGCTCTCGATTCTGAATCTCCAGCTATTGTAGTTAGTCCCTTCAAAAAGCGGTAGAGAATATTTTTTGTATTTCTCCAATTCGTTTTCCATGATGAAAGACGATATTAAAAGACACTTCCACGAAGGCACTTGTAGGGAAAGATGTGCAGACACCTAACACGAGCTTAGGTTAGGTTGATCATCGGGACGAATAACCTACTAAAAATAATGAAAGTGATTTAACTAATATCACTATCTGTGAATTAAGATCAACCCGGTTAAAGAACCAACACTTTAAACACTTAGACAAACTAATTTATTAATAAGTTTGAACATATATCAGAGGCATAACTGGAGGTTGTGACGCTAGAACTAACTGACTAAACGCCACGATGCAATTGCAGATGTAGCAACAAAACAACAGAGTAGTGCTTCACTATAGATCCATGCAGTAACATAGAGTAATATTCATTCAATACCCGCTCTCGCATAAATGATTTGTGAATACTAGATACAAAACGAAAATTTTGAGTGGGAAAATTTTAAAAAATCAGAGATTTCTTGACGTAGCAGTCAGTTCACATTCAAGTAAATAAAAAAATACAACACATGCAAAAACACATAATTTCTTAAGCATTAATTTATTGATCAAGGCGTGATATAACATTGTAGTGTAATTAATACGTGATATAAAATGTAGTGTACCTTTAAATTTAACTTTGATCTGATTTTAACAAAAGTTGGGGAGTTTAACCCTTTGGTTAAAATATCAGCAATTTATAAACTTGACGTGATGTAGCTTAATTCAATATCAGCAGGTTGCCCTTTTTCACACACAAAATGCAATTTGATGTAGACATGTTTCGAACGCTTGCTGTCAGTAGGGTTTTTCGACAGGGCGATGCATCCTAGATTGTTACTGGTATAGATGACCTCTGAATCCTCAAGCAGGTTGGTTAACCAAATCGCTTCACAAGCTGCTTGAGATGCTGCACAATACTCTGCTTCGGTGGATGACAGAGCAACAGAATTTTGTTTTCTGCTCATCCATACCACAGGTGAAGAATGAACAAATATCCAGATGTAGATTTTCTGTCATCGTTGACAGCCCAATCTGAGTCTACATAGCTTGTGAGAGGTGAGGCATTGGATTCAGGTCGGAAAATGAGTTTAAAATGTAGTGTACCTTGTATGTACCTTAGTATTCTTTTCAAGGCTAACTACAAGTCCTCCGTTGGGTTAGGTTGGTATCTCCTCAGGAAACTCGTTGAGTAACCCAGATCTGGTCTGGTACCAAGCATGGAATAGAGCAGGCATCCAATAAGTTCGTGACATGGTAATGGTGTGGGTGTTGAATTGTCGATCTTCCTTCTAGGCTCGAGTGGGTAGACACGGTTTTGCATCGCTCATGCTTAACTTACGAAGTATGTTTTTTAACTATTGAGTTTGATTTATTCTTATGCGATTTTGAGATCTATCAATCTGTATTCCCAGAAAGTATTTCAATTCGCCCATATCAGTCATTTCAAATTCAGTAAGTATAAAGTTTTCTTTAATTTTGTTAACCTGAGACAATGTTTGTCCTGCCAGAATCAGATCATCAACAAAATAGGAATGTACATCTTTAAACTGGTATTTGTGTACATACAGCAGTCAGACCTCGATCTGTTGAGGCCTACTGAGCAAAGAAATCCGTCCAGTAGCTCATTCCATTTTCGAGGGGCCTGTTTTAGTCCATATAATGTTCTGTTAAGACGACATACTTGGTTTTTGTTGAATTTGTTAGAATCTAAATATTCTGGGCATTCCATGAAAATTTCCTCCTCCAAAGTGCTATTGAGATAGGCGGATTTGACGTCCATTTGTTGTAGGATTAAATTTCGTTTGGCCGACACATCTCATAGGCTTCTCAGAGTTGTAAGTTTTGCAACTGGGGCAAAGGTTTCACTGTAGTCGATTCCTGGCGTTTGTAGAAATCCTTTAGCCACAAGTCTGGCCTTGTAGCGGGAAATTTTGCCAAATTCATAACTTTTTGATACAAAATGTCCAACGACATGGTAGGTATAACTTTTCTGTTGGGTCGAGGAGCTATATTCCAAGTTTTGTTTTTTCTCAAGAAAAAAGTTCTTTGTTCACTGCAGCCTTCCACAAAGAATAATCACTTCTTCCCTTAATTTCGGCTATGTAGCTGGGAATAACTTCAATGTATGCTTCAGCTCCTAGAGCAACAGTTACATAATCGTCAAGACGTGCGGTGTTTCCCTCTGTCTCCCACTTCAGCGCACTTCTTCATTGACATTGTTTTGTAGGTTTTGACCGTCAGTTTACTTTTCGTTGGTTTCATCAGTATCACTAACCCCCCTCTTCTTCCAGTGGTGGTGGGTTATCAATTGTATCAGTCACAGGATTAGTTGGTACTAGTAGCTTGATGGGGTCTTTGTTTATCATTTTAGTAGTAGAACCAAGAAACGAGGTTTTGTCAAAAATTACGTCATGACCCCTGATAACAACTCATTCAATTGGGTCAAACAGCTGATTGCCCAAGATAAATTTTCTCGATCGTCATCAAGTTTTCCTTCAATCAGTTCTTTTGGTAGTCTTAGGTAAGCTGAGCAGCCAATATCTTCCAAAATTTTGGCCAATATCTTCAAAAGTTTGGCCTTTTGTCATACCAGATATTGGCTGGAACCTTATTTTTAAGGGCTTCGGTGGACTAAGAATGCACCAGTCATCACAGCATCAGACCACATCTCTTTTTCCACCCCAGAATCCATTATCATGCAGCGCACTTTTTCCATTAGTGTGCGACCCATTCTTTCAGAAACGCCATTTTGGCAAGACGTGTACTAATGGTTGGCTCTTGTGTGATTCCTTGGGTTTCGAAAAAATTTGATAGATCCTAGTTAAAATACTCAGTGCCATTATCACTCCTGAATCAATCTATTTTTGAGTTGAATTGAGATATTGCCATAATTACATACTGCTTAATGTACCTGGGTGTTTCAGATTTGTTCTTCATGGTGTACACCATGGTAAAATGACCACCGCTAGTGATCGAGTCACTTGTAGTGTGCTATGCTGGAGAATCAACAGCATAGACCAAACTTCAGAGTTGGGAACCGGGTTCACAAAAGATCAACTACAAGTTTCACTGGTAAAAATCGGGATCTGTATTCAACACTTCTTCAACCAGAATAGGAATGCCCCACGTCGCGCTACAATTTTCCCGGCATCAGACATTCCCCTCCTCCGTCCATATTTTACTGACCCACTTAAATTGGCCGAAATCATCATTATAGGAAAGGGAGTCCGGCACTCACTCACTCACTTACTGCTCGGGGTTACCATTGGAAAAGAGTTTCAGGCACCATGAACGGCTTATACTCTCCCTCAAAAAGAGGCCCCTTTAATTTAAAAGAGGATTCCGCCGGTTACCCCGAGTTGGAGTCGTCGCAAGCAAACCTTTTGCTTAGATCAGCAAACTTTTTGATTCTTTTCCACTCAATATCTCTGAGGGAAGCACGTTCAATTATATGATGCCCAAATGCCTCCGTTCTGGATCTCCAGTACCGGTCGCATCTGCAAAGAAAGTGCTCTGCGGAATCTTCCTCGAGTCCGCAAGGGCACATAGATGAGATATTGTTATCTATAATATTTAGCATCCTGCGGAAATCATAATCTCCGGTGAGGATCCCAATCATGGTTCTAATAGAATTTCTACTTTTGCTTAGAAGCCAGTATGCTCGTTTGGGATCGGAAGACGTAACGAGCATTCTGGTTTGTCTATATCTAGCTATTTCCCTGCTCCAGAGAATGTTGAGGTCTTGTGTGACCCATTTTTTAATTTTAGCTTTACAGGCATTTTTGGAAATGCAGATGGCAGGAGATGGTCCCAGAAACTGTTGTCCTGAGCCAGCTCGCGCTAAACCGTCCGCATTAACATTGCCTTCGTAATTCTCATGACCAGGAATCCATTTTATGGATATTCTGTTGTTGTTAAGAAACAAATTGTTAATATATTTCTTTGTTTCCCAGACCAGTTTTGAGGTCGTGAGGGGGTTCAGGAGTGCTTTGATGCTGGCCTGACAATCGGTTAAAATGTGAATGTTTTTGTTAGAAGTGTTGTGGTTATGTAAGGTGACCAGACACTTATTGATAGCATATATTTCTGATTGAAATACAGTTGCATATTTATCGAGGCTGTAAGAATGTGCCACTTGAAGGCTGGGAATGAATACACCAGCACCAGAGGAAGGTTCAGATCCCCTATCTATCTTAGAACCATCGGTGTAGCAATGTATGGTGTCTATAGTGTCAACAGGGGTTTGTTGATTGTTCCACTCATTTCTGTCTTTTATTTCAAAGGTAGATTTCAAGTTCTAGAAAAATCTCCTCTTCATTTCATCGGAGGGCATGAGGGTTTCTGAAGCATGAGCATTAGTAGCTTGTTTGATATAGGTGTGTCCTACTTGTGTGTAGTGAGAGAGATGACTTGTGTCATGCACCCATTCTCCCAAAATATTCAATCTAACCACGGCTTGCATGGAAAAAACCATTGCGAGAGTATGCAGTGGTGTTAGTCCAAGGATAATTTGGATGCTCCTAGTTGGAGTAGTACGGAAAGCTCCACTAATAAGCATGCAGGCTAATCTTTCGATTTTGCCCAGGATTTTGCTGTTTTTAATGCCCGGCCACCACACCACCATCCCAAATAGGAGTCTAGGTAGAATGATGGCTTGTAGATCCAATGGGTTATTCTAGGGGTAAGTTCCCACTTTTTAACATGTTTAATGTTTTAGGGCTGGGGGTCGTTCTGTGAATTCCGACACGACACGCAAATCTGCAACGTTTTTTTTCTGATGATTTCCGCTTACAACCGAGTCGTTGCTAGGGAAATGGTACTTCGTCGTTTTTCATCCCACAAAATTCGTTGACCATTCGTTCGAAAGCTCTCGATTTATCCAACCATATTATGTTAACTACTGCGAAGTGCGTGGCCAACAAGCTGAGTTATGAGCATGGTTATTTGAATAATTGTGTACACTCAGGTGATCATTCTCAATAATTGATATTGTGAACATGATTGCAACCGCTTGTTAATTTCTGATGATTTCATTGAGTTGGTGTTTCGATGATTTGATTCATAGCAGGTGATCCGAATATTGCGAGAACGGTTTGATTTGTGAAGCGGTGGTTAAATCATTTTAATAGGTAATTTCTATACTTTACACTCTAGGAAGCTGTAATTTTGTATGTAGCCTCTTCAGGACATTTACTTGACGATGCCCAGGGTCCGGATCAGATGAGTGGCTCTTTAAGCTAATTTCTATGCATTACGCTCTAGGAAGCTGTAATTTCGTGTGTAACCTCTTTGGGACATTTACTTGACGATGCCCAGGGTCCGGATCAGATGAGTGGCTCTTAAAGCTATTTTTTATGCTTTACACTCTAGCAAGCTGTAATTTCGCTTGTAGCCTCTTTAGGACATTTACTTGACGATGCCCAGGGTCCGGATCAGCTGAGTGGCTCTTAGAGCTTGCATACGAGTCTGCAACTAAAGACATAAAATGTCCCAATGTGTGTGTAAAAGTCTGCAGACTTTTTTCTTGACCTTAATAAACTATATCTAATTTCTCCCTTGCGAGGGAAAAAACATTAAACATGATTTAATGTTTTTCCCTCTCAAGGGAGAAATTATGAAATCGTTGTAGTTATATAAGTACATGTAAAAACGCTCACATGGCTAATAAATTTAGGTTTTTTACCTAAGGTTCGTGGGTCTCAAAAATAAAATGAAATAAGGGTATGAAATATAATTATCTCTCATTTTCTCGCTATTTTTCCAATCGTTCTCCTGGCACAGAAAAGGCTATTGGTGATTTTTTTGACCTTCCATTCAATATATGGTTTCCAATTAAGCTTGGAATCCAGTATAATACCGAGATACTTCACCTTACTGGAGGGTGAGAGGTTAGTGTTTAGGTATGACAGTCCTGTTATTTGTGGGGGACGTCGTTTCCTTGAGAAAGTGATGATTTCATTTTGTTGGGATTAATGAATAGTCCCTTGTTTCTACACCATTGTTCAAGGAGTCTCAGTATGGTGTTGGCAATTCTCGTGATAACCGTCGGGTTTGAGCCCCTGATTAGGACTACCCCGTCATCCGCAAAAAATTGTGCATGATGGCAGAAAGTGAGCAACGCATTCAGTAGATCATCAACTACTAGGCACCAAAGGAGGGGAGATAGTGATCCCCCTTGTGGATCCCCCTCTTTGAACTTTATATCTTTTGGAAGTATTACCTAGAGAGCAGGTGATCTTTCTATGTAGTAGATACGATTTACACCAGTGGATAATCGGGGACTCAACTCCTCTGGTTTCAAGCCCTAGCTGAATAGCTGGCCACGACAGATTGTCGAAGGCTCCGCCAATATCGAAAAATATTGCCGTGGCACAATCGCCGGTGAATATGGTTTTTTCAATGTGGCCTACTAAATTGTGTAGAGCCCCTTCGACAGATTTACCTTCCATGTAAGCATATTGAAGGTGATTTAGGGGTCTAGAATTTAATATAGAGTCCCGATTATATCTATCTAATATTTTCTCTAAGATCTTGATGATAACTGAGCATAGGCTAATAGGTCTCACTGATTTCGGATCTGTGAGATCAGGTCTGCTAGCTTTAGGGATGAAAATGACCCTTGTTTCCAGAAGGGAAGGGGGAACAAAACCCCACCGTAGCATGCCTCTCAAGATGTCTATGAGATATTTCTCAAGAAGTGAGTAGGACTTTTGTAGACATACAACACGTATGCCGTCGCCTCCGCATTCCACATGCTTTGTATGGTTTCATCGAGAAGGTGGCCCATTTTACCTTCTCGTGAGTAATGATTCTTCTACTGAAAGAGTCTGAATCATGGTTGTAGCTGTGGTAGTCAGTGGTTGTATCTCCCTCGCTATAAGGTATAGAGTTGAGGAAGTGAGTAGAGGCAAGTATGTCTAGAGCTTCTGATTCATTGGTGGCAAAATTGCCACTCGGGTGTCTAGCAGAGTCTTTAGTAGTTGCTATTGTTTTACAGAACTCTTTCCAGCTTTTTCTTTTGTTTAGGTTAAGAAGGGTTCTGTATCTCGACCTGCTTAGGTGGAAGGCATCCCTATCGGGTTGTGTCTTAGTGCGCCTTGCCTTTCTTTGTAAGCGTCTACATTCCCGGCGCGCAGTTTTTAACTCTCCTGACCACCAAGGCTTATTTTTGCCTTTATCAGTTTGGGTGGACAGGCGGTGTTAAAAGCGGTGTTGATATGTTCTACTAAAAGCTTAGTGGATTGGGCTAGGGAGTTTATGTTGTTTATGTCCCAAGCTAAGGAGGATAATAGTTCCCTGAGTTTATTTTCAAATAACTCCCAGTCTGTTTTGCGGGGATTTTGTACTGTAATAATAGGTGGTTTTGGGAAATCGATCTCAAACGAAATTAACCGGTGGTCGGACAAGATTGTGTCTGGCCTGACTGTCCAATGGTGAATTTGGTTATAGATACCTTCCGAGGCGAGGGAAATGTCTATTATGGATTACCCTCTACCCCCACTAAATGTATGAGTGTCCCCTACATTTAAAATGATAAGATCAGGGAGCAAAATGATACCTTATCTTGTCTTTGTCTTCTTCTTCTACCTCCTTCCCTTCCTCCATGCCTAGTGGCCTGCATGGAGGTAACACACTCTATCTCGAGTTCTGTGGTGGGGTAAATGAGTTTGTTTTGCTTTAATGCAGGGTTCGCAATTTTCATTGGAAATATCATTCGGATGTGTTGAAATGCCGTCCACAAGCTCGTTTACTTTAAATATAAGCAATCGTTACTTGGGTGGCCAAGGGGTTTGTGCCATATGTTAGACGAAGACACCTTACCAGTTTTATATGAACCATTTAAATTAGAGCTGTTGGCAGTTTTGACCATCTGGCCAATGATTGGGGTAGGAAAAATTTGCATCATTTCAGTTATTAGCCACCCGGCCAATGACTGGAGGAATCAATCTTTTTGTCATCCAGTTATTAGCCGGCCTTATATTTTATGTCCTGGTGGCAGCAATTGATTAATAATCAACTAGTGATCATGCAAACACACAAAAAAGTTCACCTAATTTGAAAAGCACCACATCAAACCCTTAAGAATGAGTTGAGGTGTGCTTACCGTTTTCACAAGAAACAGGGGTGATCATCCTTCTTCTTGCACCTTCACCTCGTGAAATGAGTTTGGAAGGTTTCTATGAGGTTTCACTATAACGTTTGACATCCCACTGCCTTCTAGAGTACACACTTTGATGGAAAAAAACGTTTAAAACGATCTAAGAGACATCTGTGTTGTGAAAAACTAACTTATAAAACTGGGTGGCCAATGACTGGTGCCTTTACCCTAATTTCCCGATGGGTCCGTTTAGATGGGACACCCTGTATATGCGACAACCGTTAAAGGAGTGATTATAGATGAGTGATCATTGTCTAGCGTTGACATTGACCTGAAAACAATAGGTATGTTGAGTCCGGATACCATTCAAACCTAATTCAAGAGGTTTGTTGCAATCAGTTAATGCTCTCATTTCACGAATATCAATTATAACATTGTTGACTTTTTTCTCATACCTCAAAGCACTGTACGATGGTGGGGGAAAAAAAAATATATATATATGAACTTCCGTCAGTGCCTGCATTTTAAGAAATGGTCTGTTATAGTTTTGATGCTATTTTTTTTAGATGAGTAACTTTGAAGCCAATTGCTTGGATCTCTCTGGCCTTCAAAACAATGCGAAGATCGTTAGCCATAGGATATTTCTCATAGCCACAACAAAATCATACTACCATCCATTGAAAACGAATGAGGTCCAGGTGAGTTATTTTTGTTTAAGATTATTTTTTATTTATTTATTTGTATTTAATATTATGTTTTGTTGATTATTTTCAATAATGAACCTCTGTAAATGACTAAGGAAAAAAGTAACCCCACACAAATCGTATTGGTTTAGATTTAAAAATGCTAAGAATTCGAACCGCTGCAAATTATTATAGGTACAAAGATTTATTAGTAGTAGATAGCCCTTTTACGCAGATCGCTGGTCTATAATTATTATATCTACACTGGAATCCATACTAGATATAATCGTACTAATCCTATATACAGAGTTTAATTAATGACTCAACTTACCGACAGGAAATATGAGTACATATAGGTACCTACAGGAAATGACTTTTTACTTATGCAGCTCATGGGTTACACACTGCGTGTGATGTAATTTTAAAGAACATTTTTGAAAAACCAGCAAGTACTTACCCAGAATTTGAAAGAATATGACGTTTTTGCTCTTCCATATTGGTAGCCCTGCAACCCCCCCCCCCCCCCCCTCTCCATGCTGCACCATGTTGAAGAGTAACATACTCAATTCAGCTCAAAGGCCATTGGTTGTAGCAGGTGAATGGCTGGGTGGTAGAAAAAAGGAACTTTTCTCGACTTACTTTATCGTACTCAATCAAGTGCCAGAAAGGATGTAATTGATGAATAAACGAACTTGCGAAGTTCATTTATAATTATATCCTGAAGGGCACTTTGGGACATTGAGGCCCACACATTGTACCTGGCTCCATTCTCTGGAGGACTGGTGCGGCTGGGAAAGGTCTTTTAACTAGTGGGGAGCTTTCTTCCAGTGCGGGAAAGGAAGCGAGATATGGTCGTGTTGCCACACTGACCCCTCCTGGTCCTACGGAGTTGACAACCGCCAGAGGCTGAAATCCTTTTCGAAGTGGAACATGATTTCACATGTTTTTCCGAAAACAGGTAGGTACCTAACTAATCTTCCTAATTTCGAGAAGTGACGTCCAATCCTGAACGACCACGTTAGTGTCCCTAAGTTCCCTTCAGGATATAATTATAAATGAACTTCACAAGTTCGTTTATTAATCAATTATTCAGTATAAATTCAGCACAACATTTAGGTAGGTACCTACCTATAAAAATTATAGCTTCATGTATGTTTGCAAAACTCGCTAAAATGCCAAATAACACGCTAGAAATCATCGTTTATAGTTTTTAGCAAAATACTACTCATAACAAGTATTTCAACTATAAACAAGAGCGATAGAAAATGTATGTCTGAATCATGCGTGAAAAATGTAGGTAGGTACTTAAATTTCATTCACATAGATTAATAAAATCGATAAAAACTCCAAAAAATTAAAAAAAAAAATCCAAAAATTTATTAGTAAAGCTGAGCAAAATTTAGAAAACTTGTATTCGTAAAATAATATTTTAGTTGACGATTTTATTTCACACAAATTCAATCATTTGACGTGTAATAGGAAAAATTTGCTCATAAGACTGCACTGTTAATATATCCAATCTATCTATCAAATGATAAGCTTCAATTTTATAAAGTTGATTAATATGTTTCAAATTTTCCATGTAGGCATTATATGAGAAAAAACGAAGAGTGAGGTCGTTTTTGAAAATATTCTGTTTCTTGTTCCTTTGCATTGGAATGATACTTCCCACAGCGCTTGTCGCCTGGAAGAAAGATACCGAGAACATTTATCGAGTGAGAAAGTCCACGTGTGATGTATACCGCGAAGCTGTTTGGAACAACTACACCAACCACAGGATACAACTGAAAGAAGCTCATTCTCCCCAGGAGTAAGCTGTTAGTAGAGTAAAATACACAGTAAGAAATAAATGCGAAACAAAAAACATCAGTCCAGTTTAGTAGGAGAAGTACATTTTATTGTATAATAGCTGTGCCAGCTCGCTCACTCAAGATCAGAATGTAGAACACAGTGTAGGTACCACATGAATTTATAGTCAATTGTGTCAACGCTACCTGGAAAATTCATTCTACAGTATACCCTACTGCCCCCACAGAGGCATCTTAAGTTATATAGGAAAGAAATTAGCTAAAAAGCTCACAAATCTGCGTTGCCCCTGTAATGGCCCAAAAATATGTGATACCTCGACAGGAGTTCGAACTCGCGTTGTCACAGCGGAAATTTCCCCCGAGTTGCGACACTAACGATCAGAGCTATGAGGCCAGGGTGACCAAACCTCTTCAACTGTGAGAGTTATTTTCCTGGAGCGTAACATTTCCCCGGAGTCAAATACCAGCCGTCTCGGCTGGTTCGGGGTCAGACGAATGACGAAGTGTAACTGTAGGCCACTGGCTCAGAAGATGCTCGCTGGAACAAGTCAGCAGTTGAGCGAGGTCATTGCCGCGGTGTGTTTTGACTCAAGTGAGTGATGTTTACTGTCTTTTGGCTCGAGAGGGATTTAATCAATTATTGTTTCGTATGATTTTGGGTCCTATTTCGACTGCGCCACTGTAACGACCCAAAAATATTTGATACCTCGACAGGAGTTCGAACTCGCGCTGTCACAACTACGAGAAATTACGGGAAATTCCTCGGAGTTGTGACACTCTAACGATCAGAGCTATGATGCCAGGGTGTCCAAACCTCTTCGACTATGAGAGTTATTTTCCTGGAGCGTAACACCCCCAAGTTGTAACTATGCACTATCACAAGCCACACTCAGAGAAGCCTTGTTCCAAAGTTCATCATCTCAAGTTGGATTGGAGTAAAACTAGGTAGATACAGAGCTTACTCAGCTGATTAGAATGGTTCCTCAACTGTAATTATTCTCTACCAGACCCAGATAGCTGCCAAAATTCAGCATCTTTAATTTAATAGAAACATCAAAAACAACGAAATTAACTAAAGAACACTCTACTGAACATTGTGGTTTCCCAGCTTGAGATGAGGAACTTGCACTTGCCTTGTACTGTGGACCACCTCAGATTCACAAATATTTGATAAAACCTGTCAACAAATTTTATTTTTATAATTAAAATCGAATTTTAAAATCATGAGAAGGGGAAAGAGCTGAGAACACGAACGCTAGGTGACTGGCTAGCTAGTGTGTGACATCACCACTTCATAATCTGTATGGAGCATGATGTGGCAGATGAGTTATCTAGAAAAGATCCGCATTCTTCGGAATAGGACCTTAAGGATGAGGTTTTCAACTCTATAACAGGGGAATCTCTCTAGAGGTACCTAGCTAATACATTATGTAAATCACTAGCCCCTCCACGTTGAGACAATATACTTCCTCATTCAACCAATAGGTCAGATTCTGCTCACCTAAGGGCTGGGATCCTATAAATATCACAGTTTCTAAAAGTTAAAATTTTTTAAGAGTAAGGCTCATAAATGTACATAGATCAATCAGTCCTTTCCCTAAATTCGGATTCAGATTTGGGTACTGATCCATTAGTAAAACGATACTTGAGGGCAGTTTTTCGTTTACGACCCCCAGTAGCAAAGTATGAGGAAACCCCAGTGTGGTATTACGATATCTTACTATGTCATCCGACAAATCTTTGTCATTTTTGATAGCTAAGTTGGCGACCCTACTACTTTTGGCTTCTCGACAGTGTCCACAAACGATCCTAGCGATTAGAAGATCAAACATTAATTTTGATTGATTTTAACATTAATTTTGATTCGACAGGAGTTCGAATTTGTATACCCACCCTATTAAACAGGTCTCTCCCTCAGGCAACAGCTCCAACCTTAAATTTTCCATTCCTGTGTTGGGAACTGAAACTGTGCGTTCCATCTGCCCGGAGACAGTATTCGGACACTATGTCATAGGCACACCATCAGGATCATCTCATCCTGACGACAGGTCCCTCCATGCGCCTGGCCCTCATTGACACTAAGTCGCTGGGTTACTTCGACTCACAGAGATGTTGGGGTTGATATAACCAAATTCTCTGCTTACTCGACTAGCCAAGTGGCGTTATCTGCAGCAGCATGGAAAAGGAGTTCCTCTCCGAGCCATTTTCCAAGCCCCTCTCCTCCATCATCAATTACCTGCCCATTTTCCATGGGCCTCTCAGTACCTCGCTGTATCTTCACGCGATCCCTACATTTCTTTTGCACCATCTTTACCTCCACAAAGCAGCTGCCTGTGCACCAAGTCAATTCAGCAGCCAATCAATCTTTCACAGTTCACAATCTGAGAAGTCATCCTGATTGTGCTGTCCCTATCGTTCATTGATCGGGAACTTCTGTTCAGCAATTTGGAGTTCAGTACGTTCCAATTGGATTCAAAATTTTCCCAGCGCTGTCTCGCCCATTTTCCTCTTTGGTCAACATCTGCGTCATCATACGACAACATACCTCATATACAATTAATGAAATACTGTGTGAAACAATAATTCATTACACATCTTGTGATATTCTTTATTATCATATTTCTTGCTGTCGTTTCACAATTTATTAATTCTTTCCTGGTATGCCAAGGATAGGTAGGCATATTATATATATCATACTGGAAGAACATGCAGGATTCAATTTACCTCAAGGTAGCAATAAACGGCTCACGAGCTAAATTTTTATTGTTTCGCGGATCTCTCTTATAAACTAGAACACAGGAAAAGTTCAGGTCTTGATATGATTCCGATCCCACTGAATTGGGTGTTTGGACCTCAGTATCCTGAGCAGGAGTAGAGGACTACATGATGAATATGAGGGACAGTGAAAAGCGGTCCTAAATAGTTCACAGTTAACAGTTAAACAGTTAACAGTTCAAAATTGTAAATCAGCATCTGGACAGTGGTGTGGAACTGTACCCCATGCCCTGAAAGGAAAGCAGGGATCAAGTATTACAATCCTACAACTTTTATTTGATTGCATGATGTACAAAAATAAAATAAAATAAAAAACACCTTGGGCCTAAAGGCTAAAGAGAGATGAGCGTAGAATGCGTTTTTCACTTACATTCAAATGTTGGATTCATAGGTTGAATAGCAAAGAAATTAGCTCCAATGGTACCTAATTCTAGCCTTCTTGAGTAAGTACTTGTTAAAGTTATGTGTCATTGTTAGATGACAATTTTCGCATGAAGGTCTCCGTAAAAATTTTGCATTTAAAACTTTCTTATTATTTAAATTTATACGAATGTTAAACACTTGAACAATTGTCCATACAAATTTTGAAGCGTAGTTAATTCTTCGAACTGGACTACAATGTAGATATGTCATTAGCTGACTTTTAGTGTTATCTTAGAATACCTATCCATAGTAGTTGAATGAATGATTTCAGCCTTTTTGACTATTTGCTGGGGACTCTAATGCCAGCCTCGAGAGTCTACAAATGGTACAACAGCAAGATGATGCGCTGTAAGTCAAATTTCCATCTGAATGACATGTTCTCTCTGTAAGACATATTGATGTTACTAGGGGTTAAATCTGTTTATTATATCACCATTTGTGAGTTACAGCTGACGAAGATGCTTTAGAAACGAATAAGAAAAAGAAGTATTGGTTTGTCGACCGAAGTTCCAAGTTATATCGCCCAGCCACCGCTAGGTTTCTGTTTGCTAATAACCACTGTAAGTTTCATATTGCACCTATTGATTATGTCTCCTGTAAAGTATTTCATTTTTTCAAAAATGTCTGTCAATTCTCGAATAACATTAGGGATATTCGTAGTTTTTCATTGCAGATGGTATTCAAAACAAAGAGAATTAGTACCTCCCTGTAGCTAATTTGTTTCCTAACCAAACTATAGCTTTGAAATTCTAGACGGAGTCCCTCTTAAAAAAATGGAATATAATCAAGCGAGACCCTTGTCCCGCATTGCCAATTTTTAAAAAACCTACTAGCTACCAGTGCAATAAAGAAACGCACTGAGACAAGAAACAAACTACAATTTCGGGCCCAAAATGGGCCCCCTCCTGACGTCACCCTGATGGTTCAAACTTAATTTTCTTTGCTTACCTGGGAGGGGGGGGGGGGGGGGGGCTTGCCTCCTGAGTCGCCAGATACCAAATATATAACGGTTGATTGAATCTATGTAACCTAAAACGAGGCGTCAATACGCATGTTTTTGAACTTCTTCATTTTTGCTTCCTCACTACCGGAGGTAGGGAAGCTTTGTGTTCGTGATTGAAGTCGAAAAAATTGTTGTCCTCCAAAATCAAAATTTACTCCTACTTTTTGCGTTTCAGAGCTTGCTGATCAATTTTGGTTACGTGTCTGTCTGTCTGTGGTACATACTTGTCACGCCCAGAATTATACCAAGTTTCTGTCCGATTCAAATTAAGTTTTCAGAGATTGTGTGGGTTAGCTCCTAGAGAGTCTCCTATAATTTTCATTGCCGTCGAATCAACAGTAGCCTGTGCTCATACGCAAACGTGAATTTCTCTTAACGTTGATTTCGCATCATCTGTTGGTCCGATTTCGTTCAAACTCGGTAGATAATTGGGTATAGGTATGTTCTAGAAAAATTCCTCATGAATTATTCCGCGATTGGTAGTGTAATAATCATTGCGCATGCGCAAAACTGATAGCGATTGACTTAGGCAAAACTCTCTGGGATTGAGCGGGATAGCTTCTAGGCCCTACTACATTCAATACCGTCACATAATAGTAGTCTGTGTGTATGCACAATCGTTAATTTACAATAAAGTCGTTTTCATATCATCTATTGGTTCGATTTCATTCAAACTCGGGGAGTAGATGGATATCTATATGTTCCAGGGAAATTCTCTGCGAATTACATCGCGATTGGTGTCGTAATAACAATAGCACATACGCAAAACGATGATCGACACAGACAAAACTCCGAGACTAATGAGCCGATTCAATTTCAAGAATTATTCATTTAGGTATTTATTGAACGGGCGAGAAGCCCAATATACAACAAGATAATTATGGAAAGTAAAACAATTCAAACAGTTATAGAGAAAAAGCTTACAATATAAAGTACAGAATAACCACAGTATAAATCGTAAAATAAAGGAGCCTACGTAACATAACTGAGTCAAAAATATTAGAAAAATAAGTTGTAATTAATTTGAAAAAGATGATTTGATATTATTTTTGAAAACTGGAAGGCTATTAGAAAATAAATCAATAGCTGGGTTTGAAGAAAAAAAAATTATAGTGACTTTCCATACGGGAAATTGGGTTATTAAACAAATAATTGGATGGAGGCAAGGGTGTGAAAAACAAATAGGGTACGGACTCCTTGTAGGGTAGCTCGGCACCCGTAAATCAAAAAAGGATAATAAAGGTGGGCAGTCGATATTATCGTTGTCTATCTTGTGCAGAAACGACAAGTCATTCAAAGTACGTCTATTCTCCAGAGACAAGAGATCGCACTCGGCCAACAAAGAGCTATATTCAACTTCTTCCTGACTATTACTTTTTTTTTTTTAAGCAAAAGATCGTAAAACCGTATGTAGCACAGATTCAATGCGCCTCTTGTGCACCTGGTAATATGGGGACAAAATTGCACTCCCATACTCCAGAATGAGGAGTGCCATAGCGTTGAAGAGTGTCACCAAAGCTTGCGAATTGTTGAAATCCCGAGTATTCCTCTTCAGCCACCCCAACGACCTCATGGCCCACCACATATGGAATCAATATGTTCACTGAAGGTGAACGCTGTCAAATTGACCACCCGAATCGGAAAGGTCAATTTGCGACCAAGAACAGTCAGCCTGATTGAATAGAATCAAAACTAATTTGGGGTGACCGTTTGGTAGTGACACAGCACTTCTCTATGTTAAGGGATAGATTATTCGATTCACACCAAACAGCGAGTCTATCGATACCGTGCTGGAGAGAAGTATATCATCAGCAAACAGTAGAAAATTGATTTGCTCGGGGAGAATTTCAAGCAAATCAGAGAGGAAGATGACGAAAAACAAAGGTCCTAAAGTGGGACCCCCGGGGGACTCCAGAGGATTGTTCGGTTTAGCTCCCAGACGTTTCCCTATAAATTTCATTGCCATTGGATTAATAGTAGTCTGTGGGCATGTGCAAACCTAATTTCTTATTACGTCGACTTATCGTTTATCATTATCAGTTGTTACTTTGTTCTTCAACTAATTCTACTTATATACGTCCATGTTACAATATGTGAGGAAGCTATACTGTCCGCCCAACTTGGCAGACGCAATTTCCTCGTCTCACCTTGGTTTTTCGCCCACCAACTCCTACCAGTTCTCCACAGCCGATTTTGATGAAATTTGAAACATAGGCTACTAGATTTTTTTGTCCGGCGGAAGTGCCTTTCAGAAGTTCGAGCCACAACGACGAAATGGTAGTAGTGGTTTTGGGGGGGTATGAAATCAATGCTATCTCGTTCGGCCTGTATATTCCAACCTTTTCCTCCTAGACCACCAAAAATGTGTAATATTCCACCAAAAAGACGCTCCATGTACGAAATATACCATGCCACAAAATGCATGTTATTCTCCAATTTGATCCAAGACATTATTTGGATCACTGACTTCTAGTACAGTACATTCATTCTCACTGTTTCGGACGGCGCATGGGAGTGAGAGAATGAATGGCGATCCGACTATTTGCATCACCCGAATCGGGGCCTATGACATCACTCACCGCCTCAGTTTGCTCTGGAATTGTGAAACCTTTTCCTTTGATCAATCAAGTTCAATTGATCATTATTTAATAATAAGCTAAATTAATTTTAATTGTTCAGTATTAAGGCATATTGTAATATGTTCAATATAGTGTATTGTATATCACACACACACATACACGTATACAACCTCTCTCTCTCTCAAGAATTTGTCATCACTAATTTCCAGCAAAAGTCTATGTAGCGACGCCTTTTAAAGAACTTGATTTACCAATATTTGCGGAACCGTGTGGGCACTATGATTCTAGTGAAGAATACAAAACCACTTATAATCGATGGCACGTGAAAATAAAAAAAACGAAAGGCCAAGCCACCTTGGATAAAATTCTCACCAGAGGAGTAACTGGTGAGTCGATAGCATAAACATATGTAGACGGCCAATATAGCTGTGACGTATGAGTGGTCTGCTTAAGGTCATGGCTGCGACCGTGTCATGGCAATGGGTTTTTTTCCTTTTTTTTCAAGTTTTCCTGGCCTAAGTAACTCTTAAGCCAGGGAATTTATTCCGCCTGCTCCCAACTATGATTACAGGCGTTGAATTACAAAACATATACTTCATTGCTAATACAGTAAGTACATACTTACAAATAAATCAAGAACATACCGGTTCCAAGTGCATTAACCCTTTGCGGTCGAAAGTTGAATTCCGATCGTGTCCACAAGGACGGGACCCGGTCAGGGACCGGCATTATGCATGTACCTTACAGGACGACTTGTTACACGTCATTATATCTTTCAAGGACGATAAGCTTTTTGCAATAGGTCACCTAAAAACGGTACATCACGTTTGAAGACATATTCATCAAATAAAAGCACAGATTACCTATTATTATTATTTTTTTATTTTATTGTAATCATTTCCCCAGAACAAAAAATATGAAAAATTTTGGACGAGATTTTCATTCTCTTCCATTTGGTCGTCTTGCTCTTCTATTTGAAACAACAATCATTCAATTTGTTCATCGTTCATGACGAAAAAACCACTTACGAACTGAAAAAGCACAATTACTAAACACAGAAAACTGGGTAAAATGGATACAGTGAGATCAGTGAGAAAATAATGATAAAAAGTCGAAGTTCAAGTAGTAACCAGTCACAGAAAGGTTTCTCATATTCCTTCCCAATGGGTTCATTTTATCAATAAAGTGCTGCGATCTATTGTCAAAACCTTCAGTAAAACCTACTGAATTGCCCCCAATATTTAAAAAATACCAAGCTACCACAGGGTTTCGTCTGTGAAGACAAGAAAGGGCGCCGAGCAGTGACCGGCATTCGACCCCTACGAGGTAACAAGGTCGCCGAGCAGGGACTGGCATTCGTCCTGTGAGACATCCCTCTCTCAAAATGTTCCGTCCAAATGCGGATATTGCCTAGCCGGGTCCTGACCGTGTTTCGTCCGGAAAGGGTTAATACAATTTCAAACACTTATCAAGGTATTAATAATGCTTCACAATAAAGAGAAATCCATGGAATTAATAAAAATTAAAAAGTCTTCCAGATGTTTTTGCACCAACACTTCATAAGACACTGGCCATCCAGACCCACACAATATAACTTTCCTAATCAATCTTGCTCTCTCAGCTTCAAACATAGGGCAACAGAAAACAAGGTGACCCCAGGTTTGTGGAACTCGTTCTGAGCAATCACATAGATCATTTTCTTCCAAACCAAACCGATGCAGGTACGCCCTATTCTTCCCATGGACAGTCATAACTTGGGTAATGTAATGGAGGGTTTTTGTATAATGAAACTTACTTATTATGGTTACTTGCTTGCTTTACCAATATCTCACTATGACTCCCTAATTTCTTGTAAGTGAAGTTATTTCACAGAGAAGATTATTGTCCTAATTATTAGTCATTAGATTGGAAATCTAAAAATTCTACAAACGAATATTGATAGTGTAACTAAGTAACCAATTCGAACAGTATTTACTTAATTCACAACTTGCAACACTTTGATAGATAAGGTAGCTGAGCCAAGTGCAGTTCACTTCACCTGATAAATAGAGACAGTGGGTACTTTGATTGTGCCTCCAAGGAGAATATGCAGGAATATACAAAGAAAGACAAGAAAAGAAGTTATATTTACAAAATCCAACTTTGATATAAGAAAGAATCAATTTGAACAAAACCGAACGAGAATAAAGTGTAGTAAATACTCAACAAGAGACAGCAAGAAATATAAGTATAAAACGCAAATTAGTAAGGCAATAAAGTTCGGATTTTTTTCTTCACCAAAGAAACTGAACGATAGTAAGTCATTGACCTTCACCACAACGGCGTGAATTAACTAAAAGGGCGTTGGAGAAGACGAGACTCGATTTGACAAGTAGGCAATGTCTCAAACAAGGAATTTAGGCGCTCCCACAGGTAAAATTCACATACCTTTGATAATTGAAAAGTCTATGTGCAAAACTTTCCTTTGTAGAGAAGTCAGGTCCGAGCCAGGTCGATACAAATGTCGAATAACAGGAACAATTATGGTAAACAATACCACAATGGTGGTAAACTCTTCTGTTTCTTGTCTTGGTGGTTTTTTGCATTGGAGTCACTACTGCTGCTGCCACTGTGGCTATGCTTCGTATTTGTGGTTTTACCAGAAGTCGTACTACTACTGTCACTACTGCTGCTGCTGCTGTGGCTACGCTTTTTATTGGACGACATCGAGGGTGGAGAGGTCGAGGGGCTATTTCCAGGATGCTTGCTGGCTGTGCAAAAGTTGAAGGTAGGGCTGGTTCAAATTAAAAACAGAGTCATTAGTTGCAACACTTTTCACATTCACAAATCCACAAGGGGTAGTTCATCAAATTTCTATTCCTGTAAAATTACACGAAACGGTATAATGATTGAACCCAGGGGCCGTGATAACCCAACATGAAACATTCCCCACCCAACCGCATCTCGTCCCCGCCATCATCAGAATATCAAGTTTTTTTTTTTTCCTTCTATATTTGTTGCGGAGTTTAACAACTATTGTTATTTTCCTTTTCTATAATTCCTTTACCCTTTTATTGTGTCTTTAGTTTACTTTTACATTTAAATTTAATTTAACCCCTTTATCTTAATTAAAAAAAAAATACTATCAGGTAATTATATTTGCCTTTCTCTTTTCGCTTTTATAGACTGGATTAAGATTGTACGCATTTGGTTGAAGAGTGTTCTCAATTGTTTGTGGTTTGTTTGTGGTGTACTTGTAGGTTGGTTGTTTGTTGTGGTGATTTGTGGTTGTATGTTTGTCAAAGAGTAGGCGATATCATGCACGGAAATGAGGATTTTTTTCCATGGTGGAGTGCCCGGTAATCCACTCGGCGGTTTTCACGTAAATTGTAGGGCCTTATGGGGAAACTTGTACTCAAATTTGAGGATTTATTCGTCTCCAATACTTCATCTATATTGTCCAATTGTTGAACGGGATTATCTTTGTTCTGGAGTTGAGCTGGGGAAGGAGAAAATACTATTTGCTGGTCATCTTCTAGGTTCACGATATCAACTTCCTTGGTGCTTGTCTGGATAGGCACTTCGAGCAGGGCTGCATCTTTCACTGGGGGGAAAAATGCAGCAACATCCTGTTTTTCTCTGCTAAACGCCGGTTTAAGACGATTTAAGTGTACTGTGTGGTATTTTCCAATTGCATCAACAATCCTATAGGTGACGTCGCTTAGTTGTTTAGTGACTACGTATGGCCCTATCCAGGGACACCAGAATTTACGGAGGACTTCTTTGGGTGGCCGCATTTGTCGGAGATACACTGATTGCCCTTCCTCGAATCGACGCGGCGTTAGTCGCTGGTTAGCATTCGAGTTCTGTTTTCCCAAGCTTTTTCGATTGTATTCATTGCAAGGTTTTGGGCTTCCTGTCGAGCACGGATCATCTCCTGTAGGCTTGGTAGTGAAGTATCACCAATGGCTGTCATGTGGGGGAGCCGAGTCTCTCTTCCAAAGTGTAGAAAGTTTGGCGTGTACCCTGTACTATGGTGAGGTTTATTTCGGTACACGGAGAGGGCTGTAGGTAGCCACACTTCCCAGTCAATCCCTTTTCGTTGGCTCATTTTGGCAATTAAATTTTCGAGGGTTCGGTGGAATCGTTCAACGATCCCATTACTTTGGGGATGATAAGCTGTCGTTTGTAACTTACGGATTCCCCATTGCTGACATAGGTGTTGAATTATACTGGCCGTGAAATTCGTTCCTCTATCTGAAAGTATAGCCTGAGGTAGTCCATGAGTGGGGACAAATCGTTGAATTAGGGTTTTGGCTGTAGTTTCAGCACTGCAGTCAGGGATAACATAGGCTTCTGCATATTTAGAAAAATGATCGATTATTGTCATGACGTATTTCTTTCCCTGCTTAGAAGGAAGGGGTCCAACCAGATCAACCCCCAGAATTTCCATCGGCTGAGTGGGCATGTAAGGGCGTTGCAGTGGGGACGTTAATTTAGTGGGGCTGTTCCTCTTTTGACAGATTGGACAGGACTGCACAAAATTCTTGACATCTGTGGACAGTCTGGGCCAAGTTCCATGTCGCCGGACCTCCTTCTCAGTGGTCTCTATACCAGAATGACCATTGTCATGACATTCTGTGATGAGCCAGGTTCTTAAGGTACTAGGAATGAGAGGGACTGTCATGGGGCCCAAGGTCTTACACCAAATTTGGTCTTTCAAGCAGACATCTTTTCCAGGAGAGGCAGCAACTTGGGCGATCCATGGGTCAATCTCTTGTGCGGCTTGTAATAGTTCCTTCGTGACCCTCGGGGTGAGGATGCTAGCGACAGTGATCCGACTCAAGCCATCTGCATGTCCCATTTTCTTGCCAGGACGATATCTAGGTTCGAATTCATATTCGGTCAGTTTCAGGATCCATCGCCCAATTCCGGAAGTTGGATCACGAAGACGCATGGCAGCTGTGAGGGCTGCGTGGTCTGTTTCTAGGACAAATTTTTTTCCTAACAGATAGCTCTGAAATTGTCGAGTTCCCCACACAGTTGCAAGCAGCTCTCGTTCTGTGGTAGAGTATCGTCGTTCTGCAGGATTCAGAGTTCGACTTGCGTAAGCAATTGGATGCTCCTGCCCGTTGATTTCCTGAGAAAGTACTGCCCCCAAAGCAGTTCCAGATGCGTCAGTGGCTAAAATAAAGGGTTGGTCTAGTCGGGGGTATGCTAGCACTGGTTCTTGAGAGAGGGCATCCTTCAACTGTCGAAAGGCTGTTTCTTGTCGATCAGTCCATGCGAAGGGTTCATCTTTTTGTAGCAGTTGAGTCAGGGGTGCGCTAAGCTGTGAAAAGTTAGGTATAAATCGTCTATAGTACCCAGCAAGCCCAAGAAAAGCTCTAATTCCCGTAGGATCCTGAGGAACGGGGAAATCATTCACTGCAGACACCTTCTCAGGGTCCATCCGTACGCCTTCAGATGTGACAATGTGTCCTAAGAACTCCACTTCTTTAACTAGAAAGTGACACTTGGCCAGGTTGATGCGTAATCTTGCATATTCCAGACGACGGAATACTTGGATCAAGTGTTGAATGTGGTCATCTAGTGTCTGGCTGTATATTATAATATCATCAATGTATATAAAAGTGAAGTTCCCCAAAAAATCCTCGAACAGTTCATTCATTGTCCTTTGAAAAGTGGAAGGCGCATTTTTGAGTCCAAATGGCATACGGCGGAATTGAAAGTGTTGTCCCAAGGTCGTAAAAGCTGTTTTTTCCTTGGAGCTCTCCTCCATAGGGATCTGGTGGTATCCAGCAGTCAGGTCAATTTTGGTAAACCAGCAACACCCACCTAGGAGTTCGAGGGTCTCATGTATATTAGGTAGAGGATATACGTCAGATTTAGTCAGTTTGTTCAGCTCGCGGTAATCTACACAAAAGCGATAAGTTATCGGCTGGTCAGGGGATGATGGCTTCTTCTTTACCATGACAATTGGTGCCGACCAAGGGCTAGAGGAAGGTTCAATGATGCCTCGGTGTAGCAACTCAGAGAGTTGTTCTTGAACCTTGGGTCGTAAAGCATGAGGTACTGGATATGGTTTCTTATTAATGGGTCCATGAGTCCCTGTATGAATGGAGTGTGCAACTGCTAGTCGACATCCCTGTGGGTCCGGAGGTTCGAACAGTTGAGAGAATACATCTAAATGGGTAGTTACTTTGTTTTTAGTGGCCTCATCTAAGTGGGTTAACTTGCTAGCCATATCCATTGGTGGATGGGGGGCATCCCAATCTTCCAATGGAAGAGCATCAAGTTCTGATTCAAGACCATCGAATGTTTCAATACGCAATGGAATGTCTTCCTTTACTGTTGTAGAGGCGTGTTTGTTTGGTTCATCTTCTCCTTCCTGCACCGCAAGAACTGAAGGTTCTTGAAGAGAGATTTGGGCAGAGTCAGTGCGCAAGACTAGGGGCAACTTGCTAAGGACATCTAGGCCAAGGAGATTTAATCCCTGGTCAGCATTGGCCAGAACAAGAAAGGTGTGGGTGAATTCATATGAGCCCACCTTTACATGCAAAGTTTGTTGTCCTTTCAGGGGGATCCTGCGTCCATCTGCCGCAGTAACCTTAATAGTTGATGGTATGATCATGCAACCATACACCGGTTTTGTAAGTACAGATGCCTGTGCTCCTGTGTCCACTATCATTCTGATGGGGTTGTCATTTAGGGTTATAGTGAGGTAAATGACTGGCCGTGTCCATACATTAACCATTGGAATATGATGTGCCACCTCTTCTGGGGAGTCAGATTTTGCTGTAAGAAAATTCGGTGAAGAAGGCATAGAATGGTGCTTCTGATCATTGGTTGTGGATAGTGCACAAACTGGCCCTGATCCGGCTGGCGAAGAGACAGGTACTGTATCGGCATTTCGCCAGTTGGTTCCAAAATCCTTTTGATTACTAGTTGGGGATTGACGTCTTGATTTTTTCTGAAAAATTCTGAAGGTGGGACAATCCTCAGGTTTGTGTAACGTTGTGCCACAATAGTTACACATCTGTTCAGGTGGAGGGAATTTGGGGCAGTCAGCCAAGAAGTGTTCCCAGCTTTGACAGCAGATACATGGCTGTGGAGGTCTTCCTTTGGGGGCCTGAACCTGTCGTTGCACTGGATTGGCCCAGTTTGTTTGAAATGATGGTATTTTTCTGGGACATCGGGCATAAAAATGGTCGAAGGCTCCACACGAAAAACATGCTCTCGGGGCATCCTGTCCCATTCCATTGCGTACTGCTCCCAACTGCCAAGGGTCATTTTCTTCCAATGTGGATGGATTAAGGGCATCTTGCAATTCCTCGGCCTTGCGAAGTGCTTCTTCCATGGTACGAGGGTTGCTAGCCAGCATATGTGGACGAAGAGTGCTGGGTAGGCCTTTACTGAAAGCATAGACTGCCTTGTCCATGATGACTTGTCTCATATCCGAAGGACTTTTATCAGGATGCTCAATATTCACCACTCGTTGTGCCAGTCGTTGTACTCTCTCTGAAAACTGTCGCAAGTCTTCCGCATCAGTTTTTCTGGCTGACCACAATCGTTGAGCTGCCTCATTTGGGTCATCACGCTCATACCATCCAATCATAGCATGGCGGATAGCTGCATAGGGTTCTGCTTCATTCTTGAGTGCTGCATGCTCAACAAGCCAACGTTGGGCTCCTCCTTTCATTTTTAGAGTGAGGAGTTTGAGCTTCTGTTGTTCATTCAGACCTGAGGTATTTTCATCGAACATTTCAAAGTAATAGGATATGGGACATTCTGCTATGTTCTTGGGGTCCCATTCATCCACTAAGGCCACGTAGGCTCGGGGTATTTCTATTTCTCCCTCAACACGTGGTGGTGCTCTCTCAGATAGTAGTTGTTGGAATTGTTGCATGAGAGCAGTGAAAGCTTCCACTGGGTCCGCCATTGTGAGTGGTATTGAAACGCGATATGTCACTGTTAATTACTATAAGAAGAAATAAAAATATAAAAACTTCCACTCAACACTAGAACATAGTAGAGCAACGCAGGGTTTTCAGTAGGTTGATCATGGAGTTTATTCAATATCTGGTAAGGAGTCGGTAGATACACCACTAAATGAAAGGGTGATCAGCTAGATCTGGCTGACCTTGCAGGCCAAATCACAAAATCAAACAAGGGCTGAATCACCGAACTGAGTCAGACTAATGTTTTCTTCAACAATAAGCACCTACGTAAAGTTGATTAATAAATTCACGGAATGTGTATGTTGTTTAATGTGTATTGTGTAAAACAACCTAGTACATACCACGTAAATGTGAAAATGTGAATGCGTTCAATCAGTCCAATCTTAATTATTAGTCATGCAATTTAAATTATTAAGGGGAGCTCCCTAACCTACCACTTATTATTCTGTCTTTGTATGCTGCAGAAACTCCTGGAGATAGGTTTGCACAATCCCAGCGAATGCCACCAATTTTGTAATGGAGGGTTTTTGTATAATGAAACTTACTTATTATGGTTACTTGCTTGCTTTACCAATATCTCACTATGACTCCCTAATTTCTTGTAAGTGAAGTTATTTCACAGAGAAGATTATTGTCCTAATTATTAGTCATTAGATTGGAAATCTAAAAATTCTACAAACTAATATTGATAGTGTAACTAAGTAACCAATTCGAACAGTATTTACTTAATTCACAACTTGCAACACTTTGATAGATAAGGTAGCTGAGCCAAGTGCAGTTCACTTCACCTGATAAATAGAGACAGTGGGTACTTTGATTGTGCCTCCAAGGAGAATATGCAGGAATATACAAAGAAAGACAAGAAAAGAAGTTATATTTACAAAATCCAACTTTGATATAAGAAAGAATCAATTTGAACAAAACCGAACGAGAATAAAGTGTAGTAAATACTCAACAAGAGACAGCAAGAAATATAAGTACAAAACGCAAATTAGTAAGGCAATAAAGTTCGGATTTTTTTCTTCACCAAAGAAACTGAACGATAGTAAGTCATTGACCTTCACCACAACGGCGTGAATTAACTAAAAGGGCGTTGGAGAAGACGAGACTCGATTTGACAAGTAGGCAATGTCTCAAACAAGGAATTTAGGCGCTCCCACAGGTAAAATTCACATACCTTTGATAATTGAAAAGTCTATGTGCAAAACTTTCCTTTGTAGAGAAGTCAGGTCCGAGCCAGGTCGATACAAATGTCGAATAACAGGAACAATTCACAAAACAAGGTAGTCCAGAGTCCGAGCCAGTTCCGATTCCAACTGATAAGTCAAACACCGTTCCGATATCGATTCACAGTTCCGACTCACGAAACTAAGTATCGATCCAACAAAATTCCGATTCACAGTTCCGATCCACAACTTCAAATATCGATACCAACAAAATCCCAACACACAGTTCCGATCCACAATCCTCAATCTCGATCTCAACACAATTCCGGTACACAATCGATTCCAACACACAGTTCCGATCCACGATCCCAAACATCGATCCCAATACGACACCAATGCACAACCGATTCCGATACCAAGTTCCGATACAGAATCGATTCAAGCTCAGTTGCCCGCCCTCAGTCGAAACTTTCGGGAAGTGGCCATCTTCGGTGGATGTCGGGTATATATAGATTAGGGGGAGGGGAGTGCGGCTTGCGGGCGGCAATGACTGAGGGTGTGACATCTTCCTCCCGCTTCTTCTGATAATGCTCCCACTTCTTCTCCCGCCTTCTCTCCTTATCACAGTAACCTTGTAAGATAGGCGAAGGTCGGTCTTCAAACGTTGGTAAATTGTAGGGAAAAACTGCTTTGTGTGCTGAGCTGTTTCGGTATTAGCACACCATATTTGGTTCCATGAAGCCAACGTTTCCTCTCTCAGTTTCCGTCTAATCGCTGATCGTGGTACACAGCTAAAGGCCTCTAGTAATAATGGGTCGCCAGCCGCCTCCTTTGCAAGCCTGTCAGCTGTCTCATTCCCAATGATCCCAATATGTGCTTTAACCCATGAAATGCCGACCTTCCATGTACTTCGAAGTTGTCGTATTGCGGATCAAATTTGCTAGACTATGGATAAGTGATTCTCCTAGTCTTGCAGCATGGAAATCGATACCTCACTATCTGTCCATATATAGGCACTTCTTAGCTCATTATTAATCGATTGAGTCAGCAACCAATTCACTGCTTGGGCTATAGCAAACAATTCTGCTTGGTTGTTTGAACATTCCTTGTTCAGTCTATATTTGGCTGAATGGACTGGCTCTTCAGCATAAGAATTGAAAATGACAATACCGCAGCCAATGCCAGCATCATCCCGGCTCCCATCAGTGTAGATTCTTAGGAATGGCGTGAGTCATCACGGGAGTCCTTACATCGACAATCATGGACGGATGTGGCCAAAGCTCTGGCACCACTGCCAAGTCCACCAAGCTGCCTTCAAAACTTCTCTCAACTCTAACTGCTTTGTAGTATTTGGCCTCCTCCTTAATCCTAAGATCCAAAGGTTCCTGCCCAGCCAGCACCCAGCACGCCTGAAAAGATATAGTCCTGTATCCTCTAATTACCCTCAACAACATTAGTCTTTGAACCCGCCTGAAACAAGTGATGTTTTTCTTCAGACATAATGCTTCATGCCAAACTGGAGCTCCGTAAAGCAACATTGGTAACACAGCACCTTCATAAATAATGCCAAGTGCTCTACTGCCCAAACCCTAATAAACCCTAGCAGAGCGAGCCAACATGTGTATCAGCTGCCGCATCTCAACAGTGACATATTGAAAATGTGACTGCCAGGACATGCGCCGATCAAACATGATACCGATATTTCATCTCTGACACCACTTCCAGCTTTGTGCCAGAAAAGAAAACCTCCACCTCCTGAACATTCCTACGTTTGGTGACATGAAGGACTTTGGACTTTGAGGGGTTAAAAGTTAAATTCAATCTTGAGGCACAGTCTGCAACTTGAACCAGTGCTCTGTTAGCTCGTCCCTCAGCTTCAGACTCGGTACAACCACTGGTCATGATCATTAGATCATCTGCAAATGCAATAACCTTTACATTCTCTGGGTAACTTAGCTTCAAGAATGGATCATACAAAACTTTCCAGAATACTGGCCCTGAACATGATCCCTGTGGAGAGCCTCTGGTTTGTTGTTTTTCTTTCTCCATGGATGCTGTCCTTATTGTCACCGTTCTTTTGTTAAAACAGCTGCAGGCTAGCCGGTATACATTTCCTGGGCAGCCACTGTTCTGCAACTGCCATAAAACAGCGGGCCACCATGCCGAGTTAAATGCACCCATCAATCACATCCATAGATATCAATAGAACATGGCCTCTATTATGGATTCCTGACTCCACCCATTCCTTGACAGCTAGGAGTGCATCAGTTGTGAATCCCAACTGGTGGAACATGGTAAAAATCACCTTGGAAACTACGACGATCTCATCAGCTGATGTAACTCCAATGGAATTGTCACGTCACAAAATCGAGTTTATTATAACTTCTGTCACCTATATATGGACCTGTGAAGCATAGGTACAGGTGATTTATTTTACCTCATTAATTTTCAGTTGGTAAGTCAGCTCTTGTTAAATACAGAAGAACCGGTAAAGTGTAGGTGTTTAATTGAATTAATGTCTCCTCCGTAAGAGTATTCGCCTATGCAATTACATTTAGAGATTATAATAAATTTTTCTTATTGATTATAGACGAGATGCTGTTTGCGTATAAGAGCTATCTAATACAGCAATAATGAACCTTTGTGTAATAATAATAATTTGCAGTTTTTCATATAGGTACTTACCTAATTCAATAATAATCATCAAATCAACCAACCTTTGGGAAGGTGGATTGAGATTATGATGATGTGATATTGATGGGGATGGTAACTTGCAGCCGAGTTCTCTCTTGTTGTAAAACTCAACTTAAATTTAAAGAGAACAAAAATAAGTAAATATTGCGATGTTTTTCTGCTGGCACAACTGCGATGTCCTCGGATTAGCCATAGCCATCTTGGACAAATCGCTCAGTACAAAGAACCAATTGGTGGATGTAATGGGGTATGGATTGACAGAATGGGACTCAGATAACCATCCCCATAAATTACAGATCATAAACTCAATCAGTCTTCCCATAGCTCAGTTGATTTGAAAATTATGATAACTGTAATCTCATGAGCTAATGATGACAAATTAGGCCTGGAAAAATTGTTTTGGATTCGCATCTTGCAGAGGACAGCGAATGAGACCAACCGCGCGTTATTCGGTCTGAAAATAAAGGAGGCGCGATTTATTTCGTAGAACATTACAAAATCACGACCCTCGAAAACCGGGTTCAACTGTCAGCTCATCCTGTCTATTATACTTCGAGAATTAGTGCACGCTATGTACGATCAGACCAGTCAAATATACATCTATCTAACTGTTATGTTAGGTGCTCAAGTCGATTGAATGAACAGGATAGCAATAGCGAGTTCTGTGTTTTCTCAAGTTTGTTTACTTACCTAGGTACGAGGTGGCCACTTGCGGCCGAAAAATCAACTATTTTTGATCTTTGTATCTGCCGTCTTTATACTTGGGATTTTATAGAAAAACAGCCGTGGATTTAAGATCAAAAGTAAATTTAATATGAAAAACGAATTTGGAACGGCGGCACTCTTGAAGGTTCACAAGTATATATGAAACGTAGACCAAGAACGATACATCAAAACACTTTCGAGAGTTGAAATGGATCGACTCCAATCCAAACCAAGGATCATATACTTCGTAAATTGAAATGGTGAAGTGTCTTGTCGCAAATGAAGTTCACCAGCCTCCCACTACCTACCAACTCCCTCCCATGGTCCCTCTCGATCATGAATTGACTAGAATTCTATGTTGTACATAGGTAATGTTCTTATAGCTCATAGACTATTACGTTTTTCTAAGCAGTATTCTGTTTGTAATGATAATGCATAGGAATCATTTCTGAAGGCATCAAAATAAATTTTCAAAAAGTAAATATTTTGCTGGTCTCTCAATAGCTTCCAAATCTTCAAAAATTTGCTAAAATTTGAAATCGTTCCTTAAATTGAATAAGCACACACATTTACTTGGTAAAATAGCATCAACCACAACCGTTGAGATTTTTTTTACTAGACCTTCAACAGCACGTCCAAACCCCCATCACCAGTGCCATCTAGATCCAGTTCTTCTTCATATTCGACCTCCGTAACATCATTTTTGTTGTAAATCTGATCTGTTTGTCCAACTAATCTGTATTTGGCTAAAAGGATTGATTTAGGATATTTTTTTATTTTTGAGATGCGAGCTTGCGAGCATCCAGACCACCAAACTTTATAAATTAGTCTTATCTATTACGTAGGCCTGTTTCATTATATGGAGGCCGATTATGGTTTATAAGGAGGCCTGTTTATTATAAGAAGGCTGGAGGTGGGGGGTATGACGGTGTTCTTGAACACGAAGTGATTTTTTTGAGTCCCTACTAGATAAAACTAGTATGAAAAACTCGACGGTAGCCCTACACCGGCCCATGGTTCCCTCCTCCGCCGCGCAGCTGTGCTAGTATCCCACTTTTATCTCCCTCCTACTGAATTGTGAAGTAAGCTCAATTGATAGGGTAACGGCCTCGTGTGACAAATGTCGTGTGTTCGAATCCTATTGACTGGTGTATTTTTTTTGCTCGTAAAACTCCCGAAATGTACTTAAAACGTCATTCTGACCTGCATGTACAACTAATTTGAATTTTCACTAAGGGCTTGACTACTTGATGTTATGTATTTTTGAGACACGAGCTTGTGAGCATCCAGATCACCAAACTATACACATCATTCTGATCTACATGCCCAACTAATCTGCATTTTTACTAAGGGATTAACTACTTGATGTTATATCTTTTTGAGATGCGAGCATCCAGACCACCAAACTATACACATCATTCTGATCTACATGCCCAACTAATCTGCATTTTTATTAAGGGATTGACTACTTGATGTTATGTCCTCTTGAGATGCGAGCTTGCGAGCATCCAGACCACCAAACTATACACATCATTCAGATCTACATGCCCAACTAATCTGCATTTTTACTAAGGGATTGACTGGTACACAATCTCCTCACCAATAAATATATTTTTTCTTGGTATACGGATAAATCCGTAGATTTACAGGTCGGAGCGATCATACAAGCCCAGACTGATAAAAGAGGAGACTAGCGCCACTGCCCGGCGGAGGAGGGAACCACGGGCCGGTGTAGGGCTACCGTCGAGTGTATGAAAATAACTAAATTCTAGTTTAGTTCTAGTTCTATAATACATTTTAATTTTATATACCTAGTACCTAATACTTAATCCGGATTACACGACCTAATGGTTCCAGGTGTAACTGGAATTTTTTATCCATCATCCGTTGGTGAAGAGCTATTCATGAGAAGGCATTTGGAACCAAAGGATGAAGGAGTCCGACAAGCAGTGAAACGAATGATAACGAATCAAACCAGAGCCATCATTATAGAACTCAGCATAATTCACCCACTATTTTCTCCAGAAACTTTCAACTCTATGTTTGGTGTGACAATTATTAATATCCTGTTTGAAAACTGCGCATCAGGACCATATACAGGTTCTATTAAAGTATGTAGTACTTTATTATTCGTATAGTAGGTAGATACTTACATAAAAATATAAATGGGCAATTGGCGAACGTATGCATTTATATTTTGATAGGTAGTTTCAATAGACTAGGAGAATGGAAAGCCTCAAAATGAAAGACTAGTTACTCGAATAGTCCTGCATATGAGTGCCCCGATTTCATTTGAACTAGGTAATTCCTAGTAATTTACTCCATGAAAATGTTTGTATGGGTATAGGATCGTAAGTAGGTAGGTAAGGAGTTAATTTGATAGAGATGTGCCATGATTTTTTTAACCTTATTGTTTTCCTTGGAAGTACATGTAAAACTGAGCTTACAGCAAATTCTATCTCATTAGAAACGTATTGCCCACTGGGTATGTTCTTATCCCCCTAGAGCTCCCTTATATTCTTCGAAGTCATTGTTGCACGTCCCCATAGTTAACTCAGCCACTCTCAGGCTGACCGCATAGTGCCTACTGGATATCAAGTGTCAGGGACTTACCTAACGCATCAATATAGTGCACATAAAGATATCTTGGGACAGCTATTTGGTGGCAGCACATCACATCAGGTGCAACTCAATGCTTGATGGTGGGCTCCTAGCAAATTACACATTTAACTCCTTTGAACATGACTAAGCAACACTAGGCCCAACCACGATCACAAATCGCTGCTTACAGAAAATCAAGAATACACGAGTATTCTTCATTCGAGCATTCCCCAGTGGTCCACAACCAAATGAAGGATATGGGAGACTGAAAAATGTGTAAACATCTAAAAATCTGTACCTAATGCCAAATATTATGAAGAAAAATTCGTTTTCTCATAAATTTTGTGGTAAAACTTTTTTAGCACACTAAGTGGTCAACATTTAAATCAATTCAACATTAACATAATATAAGAAATTAGGAAAATTCGCTAATACGATTATGCAACATGACTGGAACTTTTTACCGACTTTGACGTAGCACTCTTGATAAGGAGCTTAGCCTCCTTAGTTAATTTTCATCCGTCTTCATGAGCCTCACGCCCAGGTTCTTGCGAAATGAAATGTGATTATTTTTAAACAGGCTAATTTCTACTATTATTATTTTATATAGGTACATAATATTATAGTAATTCCAATATTTAATCTTCACTTTATCTCTCTTTCAGTCCACTTTCTTCTTTGCGAAGAAATCTATCAATTATTTGAGATTTGGCATCTTGTTCACTTTACTCTCATCAGCCTGCATTGTACCTATCTGCATTAGCATATCGCACAGTGGTTTTAGTGCATGTGCTAAAAGGTTACTCATCTGGATGTTATTTTTCGGGAGCATATCATGCATCTTGGCCGCCATCTCGAACTTTGCCATTCACAGCTTCATCAATTCTCACGAATTGTCGGACAGTCAACTCAGCTTTCAAGACATCGTCTGGTTGAAAGGGTGGGTCTACGGCTCGAGCGGATTTTTTTTCCTGTTAGGAACAACTTCATGGTCAATGTGGTGGGCCGAACTGACGGGGATGTCGACTGGGAAGTTCGATACCAATATCGAGCGCTTAGGTTGGGTTTACTTGATTTACTTGTTTCTTTCATACTGCATTGGGATTTTAATGGCTTGGGAGACCGACGAAAGTTATTTGGATTTGGAGCGCTTGTTGCCCCACTGTTCGACTTTCTTGGAACCCACTTATGCCTCATTCATTGTTATCAGCAGCCTCATTCTCTGGCCACTTCAAATCGGGGTGACCATAGGTATAACAGAGTCGTATCTAAGAACAGTTCATATTCGAGGTGATCCATTGGACTTACCCATGTACCCTAAGAGATACTACCAACAGAAGAAAAAAATATGGTTTCCCGAATTGTTGGTAAGCCAATACGATCAAGAGACAATAGTTGAAGAAACCAACCCACGAGAACCGATTACGAATGCGAAATTCGATTTCATCAAATGATTATCAGCAATCAAACTTGATGCTCAATATCAACTAATTTGTGTTCGACAGTAACATATTAAAATTTATTGTATATGTTATTATTGTTAATAATAAAAATGTTGATAATGATAAATTATTCAGGTATTTTTTGGTTTTTGTTCCAATATCTTCAACTTTTAATTTTTCCTGAGGTTTAGGCAAATTATTGTGCAAATCAATTCGAATACATTCAAATTTATGGTTAACAAAATGTTTAGCGAATGTAAATAAGTACCTATGTTGGCAGATTCTAAGGTTTTACAAAATTGCATTTCCGAAAATTTCTCTTGGAACCCATTTTGGAGCTTGAAAAACGATTCCGAGATTCTTCATACAGGTAGCAAGTAATTACAGTGTTTTTGAGTAACTAAAGTAGGTGAATGGAGTAATCATGTGACATGAAAGAAATATACGCCACTCATGTTTCTATGTTGAATAAAGCTCGTTCACCACGTTTTAAATGTTATTAAACGGATCCATGAAACCATGGGAAAGCTCGGCCAGACAAGAAGGAGCACTAGGTCAAAGAGCACAATCTCCTCTTATGGGAATTGTTTTCCTGTCCTGGCAGACTAGCTAATCAACAGAGATCGGGAGATGAGATGAGGGAGCAGTTGCTGGTCTGCTGCTGGACTACACTTGATGGTCGTGCCCTCCTCTCAATCGAAAGTAGGCTGGCTTTCTCCTGATCCTCCTAGTCAAAATCAAATTTAAATTAATAAAAATAATTTTTGATTAGAGCGAAGGGTGTCAACAAAGCTTCGCCAGCAGCCTCTGTTCTAAACCATAGGTACTCCTCAGCTGTCCCCATGACTTCCTGGCTGCCAGTGCCACCCCCCCCCCCCCCCCCCCACTCACACCTTCGCCATGGGATTGGGGGACGTGCTTTTTCCGCCTTCCCTGGAGATGCCAGGTAAGGTCATGAGCTCCACTGCATTCTATTCTTTTTGGAACGTATGACCCAGCCACCCCTACTTTGTCCTCCGAATTTAAATGTGGATGGAGGTCTTGCCAGTTGGTCTCCACCCCAAAGGTCTTGGTTTGAGACCACCACATTTGGCCAAAAATTGCGTAGGATTTCAAGGAGGGAATACTTAGAGCTTGCTTGTTATTTGTTTTGTTATCACTACGTTTTGCACCCGTAGAAGAGGTTAGACTTAACTTCTGAGTTGCAGATTCTGAGCTTGGTCTCTATTGTGATTTTCCTGGATCGCCATACCGGTTACAACTGCACAAAGGTCGCATTCGCCTTGCGGATTCAAGCGGTCACATCTTCTGTCATACCACCTCCTTTTGTCAACTTCCTACCCAAGCAGAAGTAAGTTTGCTGTGATGTGTGTCCGCATCCTCGGTTACACATCCATTTGAGTTTGGGGCCAGTTTCTACGTATTTTTTCACGCTGAATCGAATGGTAACACACAGATCACCCCAACTCTGTAATAACAGAGTTTTACACTTTAACTCACGAATTATCAGTTCATTTTTTATGCACAATTCTATGTGTTCTTAAGGGTAAAATTAGTTGAAGTATAAAACTCACAAGGTGGTGCGAGGGTATGGGAGTTGAGGATTCCTCTAGGCAGACAGGGCTTTGACGTCATGGGGTAAATGAATTTCAAGATTCGTTTAACTGATCAGATATTTTCGAAAAGCTCTCACTCAGATCATTCTTTCGAGCAAATAAAAAATAACCATGAAAAGTCCCCATTGAATTGAACAGGTATCCTAACATAACGAGTGAAGCGTGGGAAATGAACAGTATTTGATGCTAGTTAGTTCGATGTTCACTCTTAATGAAAAGTGATAATGGATAACCAATGAAAAAATAACAATGGACAACCAATGGTATAAAAAAGGATAATAATTAAGATGAACTTTATTAATATAAAAATTTATAACACAATCGTATAATACAAAATTTAATATTCGCGAGTGAAGCGTGGGAAACGAACAGTATTTGATGCTAGTTAGTTCGATTTTCACTCTTAATGAAACGTGATAATGGATAACCAATGAAAAAATAACAATGGACAACCAATGGTATAAAAAAGGACAATTAATTAAGATGAACTTTATTAATATAAAAATTTATAACACAATCGAATAATACAAAATTTAATATTCGCCTAACAAAAACCAGTAGTTATATTTAAATACTTTTGTTAATTATTTGTATGTATTTAATTTATTAGTCATATTGTTAAAACCAATGTATTATGTTGAAACATATAATATTAATATTATATGTTTCAACATAATACATTGGTTTTAACAATATGACTAATAAATTAAATACATACAAATAATTAACAAAAGTATTTAATTATAGCTACTGGTTTTTATGTTAGGCGAATATTATTTTTTGCGTTATATTATTTAACTTGTAACAATTTATATATATACATCATAGGGCACAACCGTGATAATTTTATTAAAACTTTAGGAATCGGAGTGCATTTCGATCCATGGGTGTCTCACAACTTCCACAAGAGGCAAGCGATTGTGTGGTATGATCACCAACATCTGAAATAAAAAAGAAACAAATCATGATAATGAATAAATTAAGATTTGAACATACGGAAAAAGACGGAAAAGCTTTAATTCTTGCAGGTTCGTAACTTTTATTAAATGGATGTTTCCTGTAATTTAATACACTTCGTTATGAACCCTCTGCAAGGAACTCTTCACACCAGAAGCGCCCTTCTGTTGTGCTTTAGAAACATTAACGTGAAAAACTTTCCCATGACTTAAACTTCCTGACGATATGGCCAATATAAAGTCCAGAAGTCCTTGTGGGTCTTTGGCAGTGAGAGTGGCAGGAATGGATGTGAAGCCAGTAATGGTGGCCACAGAAACCGCGTGCAAGATGACCACCTTGAGAGAAGGCTTCAACGAGCGGGGTAGTCAACTTTACTTTCCCTACATCATAATTCCTCGAAATGTGCACCGATTTCCTAGATTTTTTTCTAATTCTTCAAGTTAGAGCAATGCTTAATCCGGGAAGAAAATAAATACACAAATTTGCGGAATACTGGTTCACTTCAATGACGGTAAGGCGGGATCACAAACATAAGCGGGAGAGTCATCTGGCTCGAACGGGAGACGGGAATTGGACTGATATTCATTTGCCCTCATCGTCCGCAAGACGGAGAGGATGCCAGTAATCAAGTGCATTGCTTACAAAATATAAGTTCTCGTACAATTTACATTAGTACTTCACAATTTCACTGCACCTTCGGGAGCTCAAATCGTATTATTATTACGGAATGATCGGGAAATACTACATATTATCAGAGTTCCATCATTAAATATATGAAAAGCGGGAAAAAAACAATGAACTACTTATGCGCTCTGTCGGAAGTTTGGGAAGACAACATGTCAACTACATTTCAGCACTGGCAGGAAAATTCGAATTTTGGTCAGGGCTGAACATACTCCCCCCCCCCCCCCCCCCCCCCCCCCCCCAATTCCAGCGGAATTCTAGCATGGGATCTCAAGTGGCAAGGGGCACAATCTCCTAACGGGTAATTACGTTTATAGCGTGTGAAGTTCGGATTTCCGAGCTTACACCTGGGGACGCTAGGTCGCGTACTCTTCTAATAGGTCAATCCGACCTCGGTGAACACAACCATGTGGAGCCACTATAATGCATGGAATAGAAGTCCATGCTGCGATGATAGGGATCCACTGAACATTACGTCGGCGGGGTTATCGGGACAGCGCACATGAAACCATGGCTTGTGCGGAACATTCCTTGTCGCCCAGTCAAATTAGACCAAAAAGAGGCAAATAGGAGAAAAAAGTCATAGCAAAGAAATTTCTTCACTAAGCTCTTCCTTCACACGTCATGAATCATATCTCAAAAGTCCCCTAGTATCGGGGGTGAGCTCGACGAGGGGAGGGGGGGGGGTGGGTTTTCTCCTCTTTTTTTTCAGTATTTTGCCTATAACTCGAAAAGTAAGCGTTCTAGCGACTTGTTTACTATTACCAGAATTTAAGTGCATAAAATTTCCTACAATTTTCACTCCTGACTTCATTCTCTACAATTAGGCGTTCCGCCGCTAGAGCGCGTTAAAAAGTAGGTACCATTTCAAAAAAATCAGCGAAAAGGCCTTTATGCTCTTTTTACGCAGAAATAATTCGTATGTAGCTTCTGGGTGACTTAGAATACATCATGACTTGTTTTCCGAACATCAGTGATGCTCGGACAGTGGTTTGAGAAGGTTTCATGTACATCTTTTTTTTTTTTTTGTTCTTCGCTTACATCCTAGAAACTGTGATAACCATAACATATTTTCAGCACCCTTACCCTCACTGTGAATTATCAGTGAATATATATGTATATAAAACACAGTGGCTCTAAAAAAGAAAAGAAAAAAAAGGAACTAAAGAAAATGAGCTGTGTTTCACCAAAAAACGTTTAATGTGCAGGTACAGTATAACCCATGTTAAAGTAATATTCACAAAAGGAGTGGGAGGGGGAAGGGTTCATCAATCTTCACAGGTGTCTGCTCTTCATCCAATGAGAATAACCATCCACAGTCAAACTGAAAATTCAAAATCGGATTACGGTGAGGTGCATATAATCTTATATTGATAGATAGATGAAATTCATGCAGATGATTAGGGTGAAACTTACATAGCGATGGTATATGTGTAGAGTGGGTAATCTTATGGTTCCATGTCTGTTTCATCATCTTCTGTAGATGAACCATCATCAGCAAGTGGTGGGTTGTTTGTGCAGTAATCTGAACAGTTGGAGCAAAGTGTTGAGCAGTGGACGCCAGCTCTGCGGCATCCACATCGAGCACTACCGCAGCTTTTGGTGCTGCTGCAAAATATATTCTGCAGAATTTCAGATGTTGCTGGTGGATCCAAAGTTGGGATCTGTTTGAGGAAGCCATCGTCTCCCCTACTCCAGCCCCAATTCTGTAGAATATATTTTGCAGCTGCACCAAAAGCTGCGGTAGTGGTCGATGTGGATGCCGCAGAGCTGGCATCCACTGCTCAACACTCTGCTCCAACTGTTCAGGTTCCTGCACAAACAACCCACCACTTGCTGACGACGGTTCATCTACAGAAGATGATGAAACAGACATGGAACCATAAGACTACCCACTCAACACATATGTCATCGCCCTGTAAGTTTCATCCTAATCATCTGCATGAACTTTATCTATCTATCAATATATATGCACCTCACTGTAATCTGATTTTGAATTTTCAATTTGACTGTGGATGGTGATTCTCAAAGGATGAAGAGCAGACACCTGTGAAGATTGATGACCCCTTCCCCCTCCCACTCCTTTTGTGAATATTACTTCAACAAGGGTTATACTGTACCTGCACATTAAACATTTTTTTGGTGAAACACAGCTCATTTTCTTTAGTTCCTTTTTTTTTCTTTTCTTTTTTAGAGCCACTGTGTTTTATATACATATATATTCACTGATAATTCACAGTGAGTTGGTAAGGGTGCTGAAAATATGTTATGGTTATCACAGTTTCCAGGATGTAAGCGAAGAACAGAAAAAAAGACATACATGAAACCTGCTCAAACCACTGTCCGAGCATCACTGAAGTTCGGAAAACAAGTCATGATGTATTCTAAGTCACCCAGAAGCTACATACGAATGATTTCTGCGTAAAAAGAGCATAAAGGCCTTTTTGCTGATTTGTTGAAATGATACCTACTTTTCAACGCGCTCTAGCGGCGGAACGCCTAATCGTAGAGAATGAAGTCAGGAGTGAAAATTGTAGGAAATTTTATGCACTTAAATTCTGGTAATAGTAAACAAGTCGCTAGAACGCTTACTTTTCGAGTTATAGGCAAAAAACCGAAAAAAAAGTCAGAAAAAAGGAGAAAACCACCCCTCCCTTGTCGAGCTCACCCCCGATACTAGGGGACTTTTGAGATATGATTCAAGACGTGTGAAGGAAGAGCTTAGTGAAGAAATTTCTTTACTATGAATTTTTTCTCCTGTTTCCTTTAATTTGACTGGGCTATTGGAACAGATGATCACGTACTCATCTGCATCCGAAGGGAAACTGAGGCGAGAACTATATATAGGTTTCCTAGCAATTCAGCAGTGAGTGACACAAGTCGCGGGATTCATGGGGTTAATCATGCCTTTGCTATATTAATCGGGACCAACCTTGACTGATTACGGTCAAGCGATTACATACCACGGGAGCGTGAGCCTTCTCAGAGGGATCTGCGAATCCTACGATGCACTGTGGAACATCTGGACAGGGAAGGTGACATGGGATCCTAAGAAGTTGCGGCTGATCCAATGACTCGGACAACTTCCTCACTCATACACAAGATGGTCGGAAATGAGATCATGAATTTTGCCTATTTGGCTTGCCAGCTTTTAGTTCACTTGGTAAACAGTAAAGTCAGCAGAGGGCAATGTTGCGGGAACCACTCAAAGAAGCTTTGACTAGGGAAAAACGAGAGTGCTACCTCAATCTTCCTGATGAGGCTCGGGAAAAAGGGAACTTTAGGAGAATTTCCAAGGCCTCTTGCTCAGTGGGAGTGTAATGGGAAGGCTCTTCCACTGACTCAATTTCGAACATACGATGGAGTAGTTCATTAGTTTGCGAATCCGTTGAAGCACCACAACTGACTCCAAGTGTGGACACTTGACAACTAATACGTTCGGGAACGACACTCATTCCCTGGGGGGTGTGCAACCTATTGGCAACGGAAATGGATTCCGGTAGTCTAACAATGGGGGGCACCAATGAATACAAATTGAGTATGAAGACGGGAGAGGAACAGGAATTTGGTTCCTCGGAATCAGCTGACAGTGGAGCCAGGTCAGTGGGAACGGGGTCAACAGAAACCAGGTCAACGGGAACTAGGTCAGTGGGAGTGTGGTAAGAGACTCCAAAACCATGGTCGGAAACCATGAACACATTACAAGCATGCAACAACTCGTCAGTGTGTCTGTCTGCCGTTAGATTATGACTAACGACTGACGCGGAATTTTGAAAACTAGCAAGTTTCGGAAATTACATTTGTTCCTTGGGAAGTGGATAATTTATTTCACAATAACAAACACTAAGCGGGATTTGAGAGAACTAATCAAGTGCGAGATCAATATCGGTTATAGGCGAGAACGGAATTCGAAGCTGAGCGCACCCGACGCGAGAACCAGGTCAGTGGGTGACGCAGTCGGAGAGGAGGGGCAGACAACGTTTAGGGGTGGCGAATTCCTTTTGCTTTTTATTAGGCGGGAAAAGTGTTATCACACTTGTGGTCGGAGAAGAGGTGCTAATAACGGTAGGGGAGGCGAATTCCTTTCACTTTCGTTAGGCGGGGATAGTGCTCCTCTTCTCGTCAAACGACGACCCCCTTCATGAGTCCCCCAACACCAGGAGCGACGTCAGCATCAAACTCACTCCTCTTGCCCTAAGGAAAGAAATTTGCGGTCTCTCTCATACTACGGGAAAAATTCTTAGGTAGGTATGCTACCCAAGAGGTCCTCGTCTCCTGGGAAACATAAGGCTGTAAAACGGCCTGCACTATAGCGTGTCAATATTGGCTCTTTTGTTCAGTACGGGATCAGTTAATTAGATCGAACACTCACTATTGCTCGGCATGCAAGAGCATGGCCGGGAATCAGGTTATTTTAGATTTAAGCGACTTGCACCCTCACAGTTATGGAAGTGACATCTCAAGATGCCACTCGAGGGAAGTCACCAAGTTACGGGTCAACTCACAAGAACCAACTCCAGTGACCTTGGTACGGTTAAGTTCAAGGGAAAGTGATAGAATTAATTAAAGGGGATTATAAAAGAAATTAACTGAATTTTGATCACATTCGTAAGATTTATTTCAACTGGCAACTACATAAGTAACAGTTTCGTGTTAAGTTAACAATAGCCTACAAGGAGGTTACATCATGGAGTAGACATACATAGCGAGTGGTGTGCATGGATTCAACACTCCTCCTCGATTTGAGCTTTCATTAATTTTTGAAATAGAGTAAAAATTGCTTTCAATTAAATGATAATATATAAAAATCTGAGGAACAACATACAATTTTCCGACATAAAATAATCACAATTTGTTACTAGCTTAAATCACAACATACAGAATAAATTACTTGAAATCAATCAATTACTTGAAACATACAAAACAAAATTCAACATAGATTTATGAGGTTTCTAGGTCTCTAAACTTTTCGAACTTAGCCTGACTTAATGGCTTTGTAAACAAATCTCCCAAATTATTATTTGTGTCCACATACTCAATTGAAATTACTTTCTTGGCAACGAGGTCTTTTACGTAATGTTCTTTAATTTCGATATGCTTTCCTTGTTTAGAATTCTCAAAACTTTTCACCATTGATATAGCACTCATATTATCCATGTGTACAACTGCTTCGGTCTTGACTCCCAAATCCATTAGAATGCCCTTCAAGTTAACAAGATCCTGGGCAGATGCAGCTGCTGCCACATATTCAGCCTCTGCAGTGGACTGGGCAACACATGTTTGCTTCTTGGAATGCCAGCTTACAGTGTTACCAGCATACTGAATCAATGATCCACTGACGCTCTTTCTATCAGTTCGATCAGCTGCCCAATCTGCATCGGAGTAGGCATCAAGACTCTTCACTCCTTTCTTGTAAATGAGGCATTTGTCCTGTGTAGACCGGAGATACCTTAAAATCCTCTTGCCAGCTTGCCAAGTTTGAGCTGTGGGCTTGTCCAGAGATCGGCTAAGAAAAGAAACCAAAAACATTATGTCGGGTCTCAATGTACAGGCCAGATACATGAGTGTCCCCACAAGCTTGTGATAAGGAACATCCATTTGACTCAGCTTTTAATCAGCCTGAAAACCAACCTCGATGGGAGTAGCGACCCTTTTTCCAAACTCCATGTTGAGGTCCTTAAGAATCCTCTGCAAGTATCTTTTCTGTGAGATGATGATTGTTCCACTTTCTCTTGAAATATCCATTCCCAGAAATTTTGACACGTTTCCCATGTCCTTGGCACCGAAATCCTTCATGAGATAGCATACGATGTCCTCAATTTGATTCCCTCTTCCGATCACCAAAAGGTCATCAACGAAAACAACTAATGAGGCACCATTCTTCGTATATAGGCAGAAATCGTGTTTAGATCGCTGGAAACCATTGTTTAATAAAACTTGGTTAAGTTTATTATTCCAGCATCTAGGACTTTCCTTGAGACCATACAATGCACAATTCAACTTCAAGACATTATTATTTGATTTAACGCCTTGAGGTATTTTAATGTAAACCTCGGACTCTACTTGGCCATTTAGGAAAGCTGTAGGGATATCTAGTTGTCTTATCTCCAACTCCTTCTGAGCTGCATGAGCCAACATAGTCCGAATGGTAGACATCCTTGCCACTGGAGCATACACTGAAGCAAAAGTATCCTCATCCTTAAGTTGGAACCCTTTTGCCACTAATCTGGCTTTCTTGGTGCCATCCTCTTTTGTCCTGAACACCCATCTAGTGTCAATGGCTTTATGACCAGGGGGCAGTGAGGAAGGGGTCCATGTTTTGAGTTTATCGTGTGAAGATAATTCATTTGCAATGGCTTCTACCCATTCAGGATCTTCTTTTGCTTCCTTGAACGATGCTGGTACTCCATCTAATGATTGAAAAGCCGCATACAGTTCACAATCTTTCAGGGCACCGGGTAACTTTACTACTCGTCCTGATGCTGTGGTTGTTTGTTGTGATGGCCCACTGTCCTGTGCAACCTGAAGTTCAGAGTTTGATGCTTCATTCTCTTCAGAGATTAATGTTTCATCTATAATAGAATCAAACGGCTCGTTTGTATCAGATTCTGACAAAACTACTATGCACTCCGGATCACACACAGGTTCATTTACCATCTGCAAAGGATGAGACGTCCTTAGAGTGGGGTCCAATCGTTTCATGAAGTCGTTTTCCAGAAATATCACATCACGGCTGTAAATAATTTTCTTCGTGGTAGGGTCAAGTAACCTATAACCTTGGGTGTTTTCTCCATATCCGACGAAAATCAAGAGCTTTGAATTAGGATCCCACTTCTTGCGAATACTCGATGGTATGTGTACCAAGGCTTGGCAACCAAAAACTCTAAGATGTGAAAGGTCCGGTTTCTCCCCGCTCCATGCTTCAAATGGGGTCATATTAGCCACGGCAGAGGTTGGCGAACGGTTCATTATGTATGCTGTGGTGCTAACAGCTTCAGACCAATATTCTTTGGTCAGCTTTGCTTGGAACAACATGCTTCGAGCTTTTTCAACCACAGTGCGATTTGCCCGCTCACTGACTCCACATTGTTGAGGGGTATACCGACATGATTTTTGATGGATAATGCCTGAATCAACCAAAAACTGCTCGAACTGTTTGTTAACGTATTCCGTATCGTTATCTGTGCGGAGCTTTTTAATTTTCTTGCTTGTTTAGTTTTCAACCATCTGCTTAAATTCCTTGAACACTTTCAATACATCAGACTTCTCAGAGAGGAAATAAATAAATGACATGCGAGAATAATCATCAATAAAAGTTATAAAATAGCATGAGCCACCCACAGAAATCTGCTCTATAGGACCACACAAGTCCGAGTGTACTAAATCAAGAATACCATCTGCTCGGCTCAGGCTAGACTTAAAAGGTTGCTTCGGATGCTTGGCTTCAACACAAACAATACATGGCAAATCAGAAGATAAATCTCCGTCAAGTCCTGTCGACATTGTTCTGAGAAGCCTCATGAAAAGCCGTTGATGCCAAAGATGGTTCGATTCTGTAGTAAAACATGCTATTTGTTTAGATGTGTCATTATTAACTATATTCATTTTGAAGATGCCATTAACTTTGGATGCAGAGGCAACTGTTTGTTCATCTGCATTCAGAATTTGTGCACCATGCCTATCAAATACGACAGTGTAACCCTTTTCAACTATTTGACTGACTGATAGCAGGTTTATTATAACATTAGGAGCATACATCACTTGTTGAATTTCGAATTCAACATACCTCTGGTTGTGATCAAGCAGAATCTTGGTATTTCCTATAGATTTGACTACAACATTACTGTTATTTGTCGTGGTAATTGTTACTTTGTCATTTGAATGCATATCATACATATTATCGTTATTTTTAGTTATTTTAGTTTTAGACCCGAAGCACAAGAATCAAGGTACCAATCGTTGTTTTGGTCGGTGGATGCAACACAAGCAAAAAAAGCGTTATTATAAGCCTTACTACTATTTTTCGGCTATTTTTCTTGAAGAGCTCGCTTTTTGTTTCTACACTTGGATTCTATGTGGCCCAATTTCGAACAATAAGTACAACGGATTTTCTTCTTATAGGATGAGGAATTGGCATGGATATAAAGAGCGGATTCTGCATCCCTACTGGTTGATTTAGATTCATATTGCGACTTAACATCCTGCAGCAGTTTCACTTTAATTGAATCACCAGTGATTTTTATGCCACTACTTTCAATACCCATTATCATAGGTTTATAACTTTCCGATAAGCCTGCCAATAGTAAAGTCCCTATCCATTCGTCATTCACTTCAAGACCTATATCATTCAATTTGTGTGCAGTTGAAATGATCTGATCGCAGTACTGTTCAATCGTTTGGCAGTTGCTAAGCTGTGTAGTAACTAATGTACGTAACAGACCTACCTTTCGAGTCAGACCTGAATCCTGAAAAGCGTTATCTAATGCTTGCCATGCCTCCTTTGCAGTTTTAGCACTTTTTACATGTGAGTAAATTGACCTTATCCACGTAAAGAATGATTTTGGATAGTGCCTTGACGTCCTTTTTTGGGTCTACAGGTGTATCAACAATCACTCCCCAATAGTCCTCTAGTTTGAGTAACGCCTCCATCGCAAATTTCCTTTCGGAATAATTTTCCCGTCCAATTAGTTTTTCAATCGGCGGGGTATTTGTACTTCCGGAACTTATCTTCACAATGGGAATGAAGGAAAAAATTTGCCGTCGCAAACGCGGGAAAGAAAACATACTCACTTTGATTTAAACAAAAAACAATCGGTTAAACGAACTGGGAGGCCATAACCTGATAAAATTTGGGGGGATTATAAAAGAAATTAACTGAATTTTGATCACATTCGTAAGATTTATTTTAACTGGACCTACCACGTGAACATAAGTAACAGTTTCGTGTTACGTTAACAATAGCCTACGAGGAAGTTACATCATGGCGTAGACATACATAGCGAGCGGTGTGCATGGATTCAACAGAAAGCCTTGCCTTAAGGGCCTTGACTCTAGGGAAATGATATTAATTTCTGCACTGAACTCAAATAGTGCTCGAACATGGTTTGCGGGAAATATAGGTAGGCGATAACATGCCCAACACAGCGGGAAAAGGCTTGGTGCCTCGGATCTAAGAGATTGATTTATGGAATTGCTCATTGAGGGGACCTTGAGAATAAAGTCAGCGGAAAAAACCGGATCTTGATTGACTGGTGGGAAGACAATTCTAGTTAACACATACCCATGAAAGTTAGCGGAAGAACGGGATCTAGATTGATTGGAGGGAAGACAATCTTAGTTAACACATACTCATGAAAGTTAGGGAAGAACGGGATCTGGACTGATTGGAGGGAAGACAATTTTAGTCAACACATATTCGCGAATGGAATGATAATAATTGTAAGGGGACGCACCAATTGCAACTTGACGGCAGACAAACTTTCGAAAAAACACCTTTGTCACACCTGAAAGAGGCGTGGCCTAATTTTCAGTAAACGAGATCACTTAATCGCAGGCAACTACGTGATTCACTAGATTCACTAGGATCATAAACTGCACTGGAATGGCCTCAGGAGTTGACGGAATGATGTTGCTATGGCGGTGATGTAACCTCAGACTTAACTTGTTTATTAGCGGGAAGAGTCAGAAATTTCTCGAGGCTTGGCTTGGTCCGTGTCGAGAGTGTGAATTAATATCGGGATGGCAGATTGAGAAGCAGTCGAAGTATAGTCTCTCACGATTCCTTACTCGTCTTCTCTCGACCACGGGAGACTGTCAATACCGTTGACAGCGATACATGAAATGGCGGCAAATCTTGAGTCGGTGGGAACACTTGAAGCAGGGCATGCTGCAACGAGAGCGGGAGCTCCCCTGGGAGCGGGTAGCGGGATCCGGCGGTACGAGTTACTAGGTTGGCACCACACGGTTGTCACCACTATCTGGCTGTACGAGTCACTCGGTTGGCACCCCACGGTAGGCACCACTCTCACCTCCTCCTCAAAACTCCAACAATCACTCGCAACACGGGATGAAATTCTCGCTCCTTACTGAACTTCTGCTGCAAGGCGGGATCCATTTTCGAGAATAATGATTTTCGAACTGTAGAAATCCTGCGAGATCGGGAACCTCGATTGAGTGCACGAACTCGACCCAAGTTCGTGCTGACGTGATATAGTTCACATTAGTTGGCGTCTTACAGTTTTCTGAGCGTAGGTACGGATAGTACTGCTCGTAGTCAGCGTGGTATGAAAGCCTTACTCGTGGTATGACCTTTGAGCTACAACTTATTTCGGAATACGAGCTTTCCTCGCAGTATCTCAATTTTTGCGGGATCCGGGAGGCGTGGCGTATAATTTTCAGCGGCGTTGTTACTTCGAATGAAGTGCGTGAATTTGGGTATTTTCCATTATAGGACGGGACGGAGGATAGTAAGAGTTTTACTTACTCCCTTGTAACGGGATCTTACGTCATGGAACGTAATTTTGTTTCTTGGTTCGGATGCGGATTCGGCTAACAGCTTCTTAGCTCGTTGGTAATCCTTTATGACGCGCGTGGTACGGGTAAGCCGAAGCTTCTCGCCTTCCCGGACAGTGTCGGGAAGGGTTAACAATGCGGAATCAGGTTCGCGAATATCACTGAATATAGTTCCAAACATGATCATGAGCCATGATGAAATTCTTCTGTATGATATTTTCATAATATTTTCACTCCTTTAGTTAGGTTATAAACCTTGGCGGGTTCCATGGGCAACGTGGCCGGCTTGGCGTTAGCTTGTTGTATCGATCTCAATACAGAAAGATGACGGAAGAATTGATGCTTGGCGGGATCTACGTCGTAATTTCGGCATTCTGAATGTAAATCGTATTAACCGAAGTCACTACACGACGTAATTTCAATGCGGAATCCAACACAATGGGGGGACGCGTTCGGTTCAATGGCTATGAGCGTCCTTTAGGTAAGAATCCGGAATATCGCGTTCTGGAACTGTGCTCAGCAACGCGATCACTAATTCCCGGGTTGGCGGCACCATGTTTAATCCGGGAAGAAAATAAATACACAAATTTACGGGATCCTGGTTCACTTTAATGACGGTAAGGCGGAATCACAAACATAAGCGGGAGAGTCATCTGGCTCGGACGGGAGACGGGAATTAGACTGATATTCATTTGCCCTCATCGTCCGCAAGATGGGGAGGGCGCCAGTAATCAAATGCAGTGATAACAAAATATAAGTTCTCGTACAATTTACATTAATACTTCACAATTTCACTGCACCTTCGGGAGCTCAAATCGTATTATTATTATGGAATGATCGGGAAATACTACATATTATCAGAGTTCTATCATTAAATACATGAAAAGCGGAATAAAAACATTGAACTACTTATGCGCTCTGTCGGAAGTTTGGGAAGACAACATGTCAACTACATTTCAGCACTGGCGGGAAAATTCGAATTTCGGTCAGGGCTGAACAAGCAATGGGCCTTTACAAGAAAAATTCCTCTGAGAGCGTCAATGACCTTCTGCACCCTCCACTCCTGAACTTAATTAAAAAATAAATAAAAATAAAATAAATGAATTGAAAAAATAAAAATAAATGAAATATACATAAAAAATATATAAATGAATAAAAAAAAAAATTAAAAAAATAAATAAATAAATAAATAAATAAAAAAAAAGTGGAAATTTTTTTTTTAAAAAATCAACCAACCAACCAAAACGAGTGGTAAACGCTGTCTACTTAGGTCGGTTCTGGAAAATATCTACACCCACCACCCCTACCCCATTACTCCTAAAGAATTTTGTTTCTACACAGAAAAGGATTATTCTACACAGGAAAGGAATTATTTATATGGAATTTAGCTTCTCATCACCAATGGAATCACCACCAATCTCATAAATACTGGTCAAAAATAAGAATTGTAAAATAATATTAATAAATAATTAAACCCCACCTTTCTCCAACAACTACTGAACCACAATAAATTACCAATTAAGGTATTAGACGGAGTGCCAGTGTAACGGGCTAAAAATATTTGCTACCTCGACAGGAGTTCGAACTCGCGTCGTCACAACTACGAGAAATTATTAATAATTTCCCGAAGTTGCGACACTCTAACGACCAGAGCTAAGAGGCCAGGGTGACCAAACCTCTTCGACTGTGAGAGATATTTTCCTGGAGCGTAACATTTCCCCGGAGTCAAATACCAGCCGTCTCGGCTGGTTTGGGGTCGGACGAATGACGAAGTGTAACTGCAGGCCGCTGGCTCAGCAGATGCTCGCTGGAACAATTCAGCAGTCGAGCGAGGTCATTGTCGCGGTGTGTTTTGACTCAAGTGAGTGAGGAAATGAAAGGCATAACAACAGGAAATGTGATGTTTACAGTCTTTTGGCTCGAGAGGGATTTAATTAATTTATTATTGTTTCGTATGATTTCGGGTCCTATTTCGCCTGTGCCACTGTAACGGGCTAAAAATATTTGCTACCTCGACAGGAGTTCGAACTCGCGTCGTCACAACTACGAGAAATTATTAATAATTTCCCGAAGTTGCGACTCTCTAACGACCAGAGCTAAGAGGCCAGGGTGACCAAACCTCTTCGACTGTGAGAGATATTTTCCTGGAGCGTAACACCAGCGACAGTCGATTTCAACTGGAAACATATAGTTTTGTAGTATGTATATCATGAAAGTACACCTCCCAGAGAGCCTAGAACCTATCCGATTCCGGGGATTTCACAACATTAAAATTCATTAACGTTGTGAAATTTTGCTAAAAAATAACCAGTAGCATATAATAGTCGGCAGACTGGGCTTATTTGATAGGGTTTTTATTGCTGAATCCAAATATGTGCATCTGCCTATTCGATTCCGGGGATTTCGCAACATTAAAATTCAGTAAAGTTGTGAAATTTTGCTCAAAAATAACCGGAAACATATAGTCGGCAGGATGGGCTCATATGATAGGGTTTTTATCGCTGAATCCAAATATGGGCGTCTGCTTAACCGTTTCAGGGAATTCTATTACATTTTCGTTAATCGAAGTCTTTAAATTTAGCTCTAAAATGACCTAAAGCATAGTATATTCGGCAGTCCAAATGTTATTTGAAGTATTCGTATTTTTTACTACAGAATCGAAATATATAATATATCTACATTTTCCCGCACCATTAAGGGAATAATAGTCACCCTCCTCATGTAAAAACCTAAACCTAGAAAAGCTAAAATTAGACACCCTTTGGGTCGTTAGTCATTGTGCTGCATCAGGCGATAACGTTTTCTTATACCTGGAAAAACCCTTCAGGTGGGTATATACTAATCCATTCGCCAGTGGGTACACACCAATCCATTCGCCAGAATACCTTCTGTCGAATTCTACAGTTCAATGAATGCTGTTCGTCATGTCACTTTCTTGTTTTGTTTGTTTAAAATCTTCAGAAAATGCTTACAAATTTCAAGTGCAAGAAAACAGCAATGTATGCGATTTCAAAACTTGGTACTACCATCCGAATTTGGATCAGTGAACTGTGGCTACCATCGCGAGTGCTGCAGTTTGTTAACAGTTCTAAAGTCATCTGTCTTAGATTCTGTACTTCAAGTCCTTCAGCGGAGCCAGTTACAAGGTTAGTTAAAAAAAAAAAAAAAAAAAAAAGATGGTTCATCAACTCAACGTACAGGAGTATTGGAGAAAAATGTATTTTTTGTGAACAATTAAGAAAGAAGAAGGACGGTGTTGAGCAAAAGTTATATTCAGTGGCAACAACCACGTTTGAAAAGAACTTGCTGAAAGAGTGTGAGCAACTGAAAGACTATGATTTATTATCATTGATTAACACGGGGGATTTTGTAGCGAAAGAAGTTCACTACCATAGTATCTGCCGTTTGAGATACATGTATCGTTACCAGTCCACCACTAATGTATCAAAAATCTCTGATGTATTGGACGAATGTATTAATTCCACGACAGAGAGGAGTATATCTTTAGATAACACTCTTGAAAAACGGCAAATCATAAATTTGCTTGATGTGAGTTTAGGTAAGAGATCCAAGAGAGTGGTAATCCAAGGTTAACCCAAGAAAGTTTACACACTCCTCTTGCTGGCGATTCAGAACAAAATTGAGTGACTGAGTCTTCGCTTTATTAAGCAATAGGGAGTTTACGGGTCACCACTAATCAATCAAATCGTCGTAGTTATTCAATAAATTTATCAACTCGAGAGGACCGGAACCTATGGCTAAATTAGTAATAATAATAATAATAATCTGCCTGTCTTTTCACATTGATACGCCAGATTATTGACAAAGATAAGGAAGAAGCAAGGTCACTAAACGCTACCCTGCTTAACCCCACAGGGAGTATCAACCTCCACCGATTGTGCCCCATTGAAAGAAACAACCTGCTTCCAGCCTACGAGGAAATTTTTGAAGAATGAAATCAACATAGTACTCCGTTTTCTTGCGGGAAAAGATTAAATGCTCTTTCCTAGGATATCATTCCTGGGCGCAGTTTTTACCGTACCTGGATCTTGAAAAAAAATTGGTTCTTATAGTTCAATTTCTAATTGAAAAATCTCGAGGTTTCCCAAATTAGGAAAAATTTTCTTTTCGGATGGCTTTTTCATGTCTCAAACCTTAATTCTATAATTAAAAAAAAAAAAAAAAAGTCAGGTATCTATCCGATAGGAAAGTCCTTAAATTTGAATTTACACAAAAAATTGAGGGAGTTATGACCGATTTAGTGTAAAGTCAAAATCACAAAAAATTTAAATTAAGGAAATCTGTTTCCTAAGCGGGTTAAAAAAAATTGTTAAGTGACAAAAGTTGTTGCAAAATTAGTTGTAGAATCGACTACCGCAGTTTGGCAAACCTGTTTAGTGTACACTCTGTACACACACGTGCGCGCGCACACACACACAAATTTTTTTTTATACAAAACTCCCCTCAAAGGCGGAGAGAGCACACCATTAAATTAAAAAATAAACAAATAAAATAAAAAAGTGGGGAGGACGCCCAGGTTTACCCGACGCCGGCTCTAGGGATAAGGAAAGTTGCAGGACGAGGAGGAAGAATGGGGTGAAAAGAAGTGTCCCTATAAAATGACCACCAGTTCAAGAACCCCTCAGGACGCGGGTGGTGATACTGCAGAGTACTCCTGCTGAGATGCCCAACTCGAGTAACTCCGTGGCGCTTTTCCCGCACCACATCCCGCGCCATGACACGGTTGCAGCCATGACCTTGCTGTTAATAGGTGCCACTCCTTTTAGCTCAGATATCACTTTTCGCAGATCATTTCTATCATATTTACTTTTCTTACCCCGCCAGGTCTGCTCCATGTCCACGCTGCCACTGACAACCTAGACATCCAGGATAATGGTAGACCCATTGGGTTTGATCGCAACGATATCTGGCTTCTTGCCCCGGTCACTCGGCATGTGGTATAGTCTCTCCCTTTCGACATCCCAACTGCTAGATGACAAAGCACCTGCTACCTGCTTGGCAACCGCATCGTGACGTAAATTCGGCCACCGTGAGTACGAGGACACTGCTGCACCACATGATATAAATTCTAATTTTTACCCAGCCAGGCACGGAAAAGGGTGTCAACTGTCCTGCGACTACTCCTCGAACACCTCACCGAGGTGGCTAGGGTAGCCACCCGGACGGTGTGAAAATGGCAATAGTCACGGGCCCCAATGCCCTCTGAAGCCCATTCGACCCACTGGGAAGAGATAGGGGATTCAGAGCACTGTCGGAGTTCTTTAACATCTACTGACTCATGCAGCGCAGCCGCGAACTCAGCAGATGAGCTGGGTTTTGGAGCAGTTGGTGATACTCTGTCGCACCACAACTGCTGCTGCTTGACAACGTCAAGGTCAGCAGCAGTGCAGGCGACCTCCCAGCTCGAGCCCCTAAGGGCAAGCAAGCGCTGGCAGCGTAAAGATGGGATGCTGGCTGAGAGAGAGACCATACCGAGCCCACCAGCCTTGACCGGTGCATGGACATAGGCACTTGGGACACCAGGTGGAAAGCCTCCCAAGAGTGCACAGCAGAGCAAACTTCACGATCCAACTCTAGCAGCCTCCCCACAGTAAGCCTACCAAAGACAAGTCCATAAGTCGGCTTTGACAGTAAGTACGTGCAAAGGAGGCGCAGCTTCTGCTGTGGCTTCAATGGAGCCTTGGTGATACGAGCTAGTGCTCCACCAAGGTCCACACGGCTTGCAGCAGTCCACACACACACACTCAGTACTCCAAGGTACCGCCAAACCTCCTGCACAGATCGGGTGGGGAAGGGGCGACCCGACGGGACCAAGGAGACTGACCCACACTTATCTGGGTTAAACACTAAACCACACCTGGCTAGCTGCTCAGCGAAGGCATTGAGGGCGATCTGCGAGCCCTCACAGGTTTCTGCGAGTAGGATTACATCATCGGCAAAAGCCAGTACACCTACTCGCACCCCAGGGGCGAGATCGAACCCTATTTCAGCTGGCAGCTTACCCAAGGCCGTATCCACGACCAGGTTAAAGAGGAGTCGCGACAGAGGATCCCCCTGGCGTACCCCACGCCCAATGACAACATCCGCTGACATCTCGCCTCGTGCCTCGAGGACCGTCACACCTTCGTGGTACAGGCAAGAGACATACTCAATTAAACGAGTAGGTGCCCCAACACCACAAATACAATCGGTCAGGGCATAATGGCTTACAGTGTCAAAGGCCTTGGCGACGTCCAGAGCGGCAAGATGGAGTTACCGGTTCTTAATACGGACCAGCAAAATGACAGTTTGGAGAACTGTAAGGTTCTCCGCTGAGCCATCCGCTGGCTGAAATGCTCTCTGGACGTACCTATGACACCAGCAGCGGAGGCGAGATGCCAAAATCTTTTGGAAGTGGAGGAAGACTACAGGCGATATAGATATCGGGCAGTAGCCTCCAGGCCCCCTTAACCCTTATTTTGGGATGAAAATTGTCTGGGCACGGGCCAACGCTTTCTCGGGGGTCTTCCCGATAGATGCAGCAGGTTGAGGATGAGCAGCTAACTGTTTTTGGTGCTTTATTTCACCATTGGGCGCGCGCATACACACACACCCACACCGCACGCACCCACACAATTTTTGTTGAAAATGATGATTTTATAATTTTTGGAGCTATTGCAATTGGCTTCATTTTCTACAAAAATTCGCTTCAAATGAAAACTTTCTGAACCTGGAATCTGCTGAGAGATGAGTAGCCAACTAACTTGATTTTTTTGGTAATGAGGCTCCGAACATGGGAAGCTCGAGATAGCGCAGCACACAAACAAGGACCTTACTGATTCGCTCTTCTTTTGTTGCCTGTATGGGCAGTTGTGACGGACACAAGTTGTTTTTGTTTTTTGCCGGTTTCTTGTTTTGTGAGGGGAACAACTGAGGTGGCACAAGGTATCAACAGGGGGAAAGTCATGTCAACTACTAGGTTCCATAGGTCCTTTGTCCCCCCAGCGGCGGACCTTGTTAGTTCGGCGCCCCATTAGTAATACCTCAACAGTATCTTCTAGTTTAATGTATGTTAGTTTTTTTACCTTGTACAATCCAGGATGGAAAAAAATTTTCATATTAGTTCTCATTTTTTCCCCAGGATTATTTAAATAATTTGTATCTACTTACTCCATTTATTTCTAGTGAAAAAATACTCTTACATTTCTTATGCACGAATTTTTGAAAACGCATCATACTTATGCATTAAATTGAGGCTGCTATTCTGAGTAAGGGAGGGTGAATGAGGGATGTGTGAAAGTTGGTAGGTAAGTATAAATACAATTCATGAGTCGCGAGGGTTTCCCTCTAGGAGGGCAGGGGTAGTGACATCATCGTGCAAATGAATTTCACAAGCCGTATTACTGGTCACAGATACTCATTACATGGCACCTTTTCGGAGAGCTCTCGCTCAGATCTTTCTATTGAGCACATGAAAAATAACCACGCAAACTCCCAAAACCCCAATAATAGCCAACTTATGAAGCCTACCTTTCTTATCAAATCGCAAGCGGCATCTGACACGTGATTCGGAAAGGCGTAAACTGCGTGGGTGATGTTGTAAAAAGTCTCTTCGTAAGTTCTGGTTTCAAACGGTGGTCTCCCACATAGGAGTTCATAACATAGGACGCCCAAGCTCCAGTTATCAACAGCGAAATCGTGCATCTGATTCATGACCATTTCTGGAGGCAGGTAATCCAGAGTGCCGCAAATGGTATCACGCCTGTAAGAAAACCAAAAGTTACAGAGTTGATATCTAAAAGGGACACCAACTGAACTTCAAGGATTTTTTTATAACAGCCTACATTATCAAACAAGAGCCTATGTAACCTAAGAAATGTAGGTCCAAAAATTGCAGATCACATCAACAAACGAACTAAATCAGTCGTGACAAGGTAGAGGAAACCCATTTCAATGATAAAAGGAAGTTGAAGAAGAACGTTGTCAATTTCAAGAAAATAAAGAGTCACACTGTTGGACTGATATCGAAGGTTAGGCCATCATCAAGCAATTTAGTTATTGTTTCTTACTGATGATGACCTAATCGTCGAAATCAATCCAACAGTGTAACTCTTTATTTTCGTGGAATCAAACAACGTTCTTCTTTAACTTCCGTTTTTCAGATCAACAAATTCATAACTTCATGAAAACTGGCACGAATATTCGTTTCAACTTCCTATAATAAAGTCTTTAAGAATCTAGGAGGCTTAAGAGGGTAGGGGTTAAGGTTACTCTCGAAAAGATTCTATTCAATATTCTGCTATCTGATATGGTTAATAAGTTACCGGCCGTAAGAAATGAAATGGATTCAGGCACCTTGCAGGCTTCCTACTTTCACTTCAAACTACAGGTAAGAAACAAACACCTTACAATAAAATGAAATAAAAATTAAAAAGCTACTGCAATACTTACAATAAATTACTTTGTGTATTATTGAAAAGTTCCAGCCATGCAGCATGATCGTATGAACGAATTTTCTTACATTATATCATATTATAACATGTTGAAATGTAATGAAATTTGAACAATTTCAGTAGAAATTCATTGTTAAAAACCAATTTTATGGCAAAAAAAACTCATTCTAAATAAAATTTGGTGATTCACAAAAGATTGTGGATTTTTAGATTTTTTTTTTGTTTTTACAGATTTTTTTTTTTTTTTTTTTTTTTTGAAAGCAAAAATAGTGTTGAAATTCAAGTACGTTTTTCGGCATAATTTTGTACAAACTTTTTTAATGTCCTAGTTAATCGTTGATACTTTTGTTCTGACGAAAACAATGCTAAAAATGTTGAAATTAACGCATTTTAGCCGTTCTTAGTCATTGTTAGTGATTTTTTTAGTACATGTTTTGAAATTGGATCAATTTAATGTGCTCAACAATTTTTGACCTACGACAATGTATAATGTATTATTATTATTATTATTTTTTTTTTTGTTTTTTTTTTTTTGAAACCTCCCCTCAAAGATGGAGGGGGCACGCCGTTAAATTGAAAAATAAACAAATAAAATAAAAAAGTGGGGAGGACACCCAGGTTTACCCGACGCCGGCTCTAGGGATAAGGGAAGTTGTAGGACGAGGAGGAAGAATGGGATGAAAAGAAGTGTCCCTATAAAATGACCACCAGTTCAAGAACCCCTCAGGACAAGGGTGGTGATACCGCAGAGTACTCCTGCTGAGATGCCCAACTCGAGTAACTCCATGGCGCTTTTCCCGCACCACATCCCGCGCCATGACACGGTTGCAGCCATGACCTTGCTGTTAATAGGTGCCACTCCTTTTAGCTCAGATATCACTTTTCGCAGATCATTTCTATCATATTTACATTTCTTACCCCGCCAGGTCTGCTCCATGTCCACGCTGCCACTGACAACCTAGACATCCAGGATAATGGTAGACCCATTGGGTTTGATCGCAACGATATCTGGCTTCTTGCCCCGGTCACTCGGCATGTGGTATAGTCTCTCCCTTTCGACATCCCAACTGCTAGATGACAAAGCACCTGCTACCTGCTTGGCAACCGCATCGTGACGTAAAATGCGGCCACCGTGAGTACGAGGACACAGCTGCACCACATGATATAAATTGTCATTTTTACCCCGACAGGCACGCCAAAGGGTGTCAACTGTCCCGCGACTACTCCTCGAACACCTCACCTAGCCACCCGGACGGCGTGTAAATGGCAAGAGTCACGGGCCCCAATGCCCTCTGAAGCCCATTCCACCCACTGGGTAGAAATGGGGGGATTCAGAGCACTGTCGGAGTTCTTTACCATCTACTGACTCATGCAGTGCAGCAGCGAACTCAGCAGATGAGCTGGGTTTTGGAGCAGTTGGTGTTGCTCGATGGCACCACAACAACTGCTGCCGGACAAAGTCCAGGTCAGAAGCAGTGGGGGCGACCTCCCAGCTCGAGCCCCTAAGGGCAAGCAGGCGCTGGTGGCGTAAAGATGGGATGCTGGCAGAAAGAGAGACAATACTGAGCCCACCGGCCTTGACCGGTGCGTGGATGTAAGTACTTGGGACACCAGGTGGAAAGCCTAGCCAAGAGCACACAGCAGAGCGAACTTAACGATCTAACTCAAGCAGCCTCCCCGCAGCAAGCCTGCCGAAGACTAACCCATAGGTTAGCTTTGGCAGTAAGTACGTGCAAAGGAGGCGCAGCTTCTGCTGTGGCTTCAATGGAGCCTTAGTGACACGAGCTAATGCTCCACCAAGGTCCACACGGCTTGCCACTTGGAAGCGAGATGCCAGAATCTTTTGAAAGTGGCAGAAAACTACTGACGATATTAAAATCGGGCGGTAGCCCCCAGGCCCACTTCCTCCTTTCTTTGGGATGAAAATTGTCCTGGCACGGGTTAACGCTTTCGGGGGTCTTCCAGATAGTAGCAACAGGTTGAGGATGAGCAGCCTAACATTCTTTGGAGCTTTATTCCAGCGTCGGGCGGAAATACCATCGGGCCCAGCAGAAGTGGAGTTTTTGACACGGCACTTATGTGCCTCGTCATGACGCACCGGCTTGCACATAATGCTGCGCAAGGAATCCCTGGTAGAAGCTGGGGGCACCACCGGCTCACTAGGGTTGTGGCTGGGAGCACTCAAGAGTGGCTCCCAATAGTCCACAAACTCCTGGAGAGGGGGCAAAACTTTTTCATCCCCAGCTCCCTCCAGTACCTCCGCAGCGACACGAGCCGGATGCTTCCTCCACAACTTTTGGACCCGCTGATATTCCCGCCTTCTTGCTTGTTTCGCTGCTCTGCGACATCCACGAGGCACCAAAGTAGGAGGAACCCCTCCCTGATGCCCCGCCACGGTCGCTTCCTCAACCTGTGGGAAGATCCTCTGCACATTGGCCGCGACCTCGTCTTCCAAGCCATCAGGCCCCTCAACAGCCCACCTCGCCAGTTCCTGCAGGTAGCCACTCTCATAACCTTCAATTCGGCCTACCTGCTCCCCGAGCCTCAATACTTTAGTCTTCAAGAAGACCGAAGGTCCCGGGGGAGGATTGCTGAATGGCGGGCTGGTGCCCCACGCCTGTAGGAGATGCGGGAGAGGCCCCACGGCTATTTGTCAGGATCGCATCCTGGACAAGCCGCTTGTAGTGGAGCCTCAGGCGAAGAGATTAAATGGCAGAAAGCGTGTGCATGGGAAAACGTTGCTGCAAATAAACATTTATATGACGTACCGCATTACGCACTGCTTCTGCCTCCTCTGCTGCCATTCGCCGCAAATCCTCAGAAGCATACCTGGGCCGCTCTCGATCTATGTCAATTGCAACGTTGGCCTGTACAGGATACTTCTGCCAGACGTGGGCGCTGAAGCCCTGCTTGGAGCCAATGGCTCTCTCACAATGGGCACACTACACTGGTGGGCATTTACCAGGGTCGTGGAAGATGATGAGGGATAGGAAGAAGAGGGAGAGGATGGCCGACGCCCCTGCCTGGGGCGCCCCCGAGCGCCTCCCCTAGAACCCCGCAAGCCAATGGGCTGGCGGTGTTATGAGGCTCATTGTTGGTCGACATCATAACGGAGAGACGTGAAAAGAAGGGCCGGGAGACCCGTTGACACAAGCCTCCCTCCTAATCGCCATTGGGTCATTTTGCCACCCTCTGTTCACCCAGAGGGTGCCCGGGTTGCACGACGGGGATGTATGACCGTGACTTGGGTAGGGATATGAAGGAGCTCCGAAGAGATAAAAACACCAACAGTTACCCTACCCCAGCAACCCACGTTCTTAGTCATTGTTAGTGATTTTTTTAGTACATGTTTTGAAATTTGATCAATTCAATGTGCTCAACAATGTTTGACCAACGATAATGTATAATGTTTGAGTAAATAAACACACACACGCGCACGTACACACACACACAGGCCAGCAAAATGACAGTTTGGAGCAAAGTAAGGTACTCCACTGTGTCTTCCGCTGGCCGAAATGCTCTCCGGACGTCACCTATGACACCAGCAGCTTGGAGGCGAGATGCCAGAATCTTTTTGAAGTGGCGGAAGACTACAGACGATATAGATATCGGGCGGAAGACTACAGACGATATAGATATCGGGCGGTATCCCCCAGGCCTACTTAACCCCTTTTTTGGGATGAAAATTGTCCGGGCGCAGGCCAACCCTTTCGAGGGTCTTCCTGATAGAAGCAGCAGGTTGAGGATGGGCAGCTTAACTGTTTTTGGTGCTTTGTTCTTACGTCGGGCAGAAACAGCATCAGATCCATCAGAAGTGGAGTTCTTGACATGGCACTTATGCACCGGTGTGGGCATGATGTCGGGCAAGGAATCCCTGGTGGAAGCTCACCAGGGTTGTGGCTGGGAGCACTCAAGGAGTGGCTCCCACAAACTCCTGGAGAGGGGGCAAAACTTGCTCATCCCCAGCTCCTTCCTGTACCTCCGCAGCCACATGAGCCAGATGCTTCCTCTACAACTTCTGGACCCACTGATATTCCCGCTTTCTTGCTTGTTGGGCTGCTCAGCGACTTCCACAAGGCACCAAAGCAGGAGGAACCACTCCCTGATGCCCTGTCACAGTCGCTTCCTCAACCTATGGGAATATCCTCTGTATATAGGCTGCAACCTCGTCCTCCAAGCCTCTCAACAGCCCGCCTCACCAGGCCCTGCAGGTAGGCACTCTCATAACCATCAATACGGCCTACCTGCTCCCTGAGCCTCAACACTTCAGTTCGCAAGTCTTTGAGAAGATCGGAGGTCCTGAGGAGGATTGCTGAACGGCTGGCTGATGCCCCACAACTATTTGCCAGGATCGCATCCTGGACAAGCTACTTATGGTGGGGCCTAAGGTGAAGAGATTGGATGGCAGAAAGCGTGCCCATGGGGAAACGTTGTTGCAAAAATACATTAATTTGATGTACCCCATTGCACACAGCCTGTGCATCCTCTGCTGCTATTCGCCACTAATCCTCAGAAGCATACCTGGGCCGCTCTGGCTCTACGAGGGGGGACCCAAAAGTAACGGGAATTAGGTGGTGGGGGAACGCGGAGGGGGGGATCGGGTTCTCCAGTGATTCTATTCGAAGCGGCCACTCTCCCAAGTCAGTGTGCAAAGTTCTTTGCTGTGAGTGCATTCGTTCGTCCGTGAGAATTTCTCTAGTGAAACAACTTTTTCCGTTTCGGCGAAAACCTGAAATGGCTGAGAGCGGAGAACAACGTGCGGCTGTAAAATTTTGTTTTTTGTTAGGAAAAACACCCGCGGAAACCCTTGTGATGCTGAAAACAGCTTATGGGGATAATGCTTTTGAGTAAAACGCGTGTCTACGACTGGTTTTAGCGTTTCAAGAATGGAGAGATGTCAATAGAAGACCAACCTCGTTCTGGGCGCCCCTTAACTTCGAGAACGGACGAAAACATTGAACAAATCAACACTCTTGTCCGTGAAGACCGTCGCTGAACCATCGATCAACTTAGTGAGATGTCTGGATTGTCATGGAGTTTAATTCAGAGGATTTTAACTGAAGATTTGAGCATGAAGAGGATTGCAGCCAAATTTGTTCCTCGCCTTCTCTCCGACGATCAAAAGGAGGGTCGACTTCAGGCCTGTCTGGAGCTGCAAAATCAGTTGGATGAAGACCCAGATTTTTTTTCTCAAGGTTATAACTGGCGATGAATCATGGTGCTACGGCTACGACCCCGAAACAAAGCAGCAATCAAGCCAATGGAAGACGCCTCTCTCTCCTCGTCCAAAAAAGGCACGCCAAGTGAAGTCCAACATCAAGACATTGCTCATTGGTTTCTTTGATTGCAGAGGTGTTGTGCACGCAGAATTCGTTCCTCCTGGCCAAACGGTCAACCAACACATCTACTTGGAGGTTTTGAAAAGGTTGAGGGAGAACATCTGGAAGAAAAGGGCGGATCTTTGGCGCACAGGAGATTGGTTCTTCCACCACGACAATGCTCCCGCCCACACAGTGCTGTCCGTGAAGCAATTTTTGACCAAAAACGGCATGACACCGATTGTTCACCCCCCCTATTTGCCGGACCTTGCCCTCTGTGACTTTTTTTGTTCCCTAGACTCAAAAGGGACATGAAAGGATAACGTTTTGGGACTGTAGAAGAGGTGAAACAAAAATCGCTGGAAGGTTTAAAAAACATTGAAAAAAATGAATTTCAAAACTGTTTTGAACACTGGAAAAAAGATTGAACAAGTGTATTACAGTCAATGGGGGTTACTTTGAAGGTGATAAAAATTTCGTGTAAAAAATTTTGTCAATAAAAATGTTGTAACACAATTTCCGTTACTTTTGGGTCCCCCCTCGTATAGGATGCTTCTGCCAGACGTGGGCACTGAGGCCACGCTTGGAACTGAAGGCTCTCTCACTGTGGGCACACTGGTGGGCATTAATCAGGGGGCAGAGGAAAAGGATGAAGGGTAGGACAAAGAGGACGAAGATGAGGGGGAGGACGACCGATGCCCCAGCCTAGGGCGTCCCCGAGCGCCTCGCCTGGAACCCCATGTGCCAATGGGCCGGCGGGGGTTATGAGGCTCGCTATTGTTGTAATCCATAACGAAAGACACAAATTAGAAGGGACAGGAGAATCGTTGACAAGGTCCCCCTAATCGCTAGCAGGTCATTCTGCCACCCTCTGTTCACCCAGAGGGTGCCCTGGTTGCACGACGGGAACGTATGACCTTGACTAGGGTAGGGATATGAAGGAGCTCAAAGAGATGAAAACATAGACAGTTTCTTTTGGGAAGCTGTGACAAGGTAGAAAAACCTCTGTGACAAGGCAGCACACGGACAGAACCTCCCAGCCAATGACCTTTCATCACCACAGTTGATGAGTGGTACCCCACCACCAATTGTGCTCAATGCTATTCAATCATCAATCGATTGATTTGTAGTATCATCGATTCAAACAAGGTAGTCATCGATCTCTGATTAGAATCTACTACGGAGAATCGATAGAACTAACTTAATCGAATCCATCAAGGTCCGCCTGAACTCAAGTTTCAGATTTTTATTCTTTTAGTTGTTTACCTACCTAAAGGACCAGAGATGGTCTGCGTTCCAAGGGTGCGCCCCATGCGGTAGAAAAGTGAACTACATGTTGAAGCAACTTTTGGAAGACAACCCTGTAAGATAAAATTACTGCGAAGAGAAATTTCGCATTTGTGGGTTGGCTGCACTGCTTTTGGTGAATGCGTGACAGCTATTTCGAGTATTTGTATAATTTTGTGACAACTGTTGTCTATTTACCGTGATTAATTCATCCTTCATTATTTCAACGTTTTCATTCTTTTATAATAACACAACTTTTATAATAACATATTTATTTATTCAATTTCATCTGTTCATTATGAAAAAATATCTAAAATAGGACGTTCTTTGTTCTTTCACTTCAGAAAGTCACTTTGGCAGTAAGTTCGGAAGATTTTTTACAATAGTACTTCTCCCGAAAGAAAATTGAAGAGCATTCTAAGCTGAATATATGTCACTTGAAGAGCAATGCAAAGAGAATTTGGTAACTAAGTAGGGATTGCTTAGGTATATGTTGACTACAATCAAGAAGTATAATTTTTTTTTCTTAGCTTTGAGTTCTGAGAATGTTTGTCAGTGTATCTATCCGTAGCTATACGTGTGAATAGTGTGAAGCAAAAGTCATTCCTAGAAAGTGAATGTTTTCAGTTCCATTGTTGATTCACTGGTAAGTGATTTTTAGAATAAAGGAGCGAGAGATGTTCTTTACCTTCTCATAACCTTCCGGGAAGGCCATGCACCACAAAATACCTACGCTTAACTCGGAGAGTGATGTTTTTCCCTCCTCAGTCCTCAGATTCCAGATATGGAATATGATTATGATTAGACAACATGCAAATGGGATAAGGTATTTAGGTTTCTACATTACCTAGAGTTAGGGGCATGCACGCTCCATCCAAAATCTGCTATTTTGACTCTCCCAGCATCATCCACCAAAATATTTTCAGGTTTGATGTCACGGTGGATAACTCCTTTGGAATGACAGTATATCAGAGCGTTAGCAAGTTGTTTCATTATTTGAGACGCACTGCAATTAAGAAAAAAAATGAGTGATTATATTGAAAAATATACGAAATTTTATACTTGTTTTCCAATTAAGTGATTAACTTTAATTGGTGCCCATTTGTATTTTCTAAGTAAAAATTATGATCATTACTATTTTCAACAATATTTCAGTAGCTTTAACGGTATATTCATTTTTCCCCCGAGGTATTTATGGTGCAATGGAACTGTGGTGATGAATATGTACCAGCGAACTCAATTTGTTTTCTTTCTTTTAAATACTTCATTGCCTAAATAAGGAACACTATAGAACACAATTCAACAATGTTGAAGCTTATGATAGGCCGTATGATTGGGACACCAAAGGAGACTAACCACTACTCGCATAAAACAGCTGAACAACATACAATCAATGTCGAGCAGAGAGTACCAAAAAGACCAGGGAGTCTTTCTAAATTCCAACCATATGGAAGAAATAGAGATAAGCTCTAAATCATGGCATCATAAATTGTGTCAACGATTCACTAGAATAGAATATGACTTCATCAGAATTCAACTCACTGAATGAGTCAATATTGTTCTTATCTTTCTCCCTTCCCACTTCAAATTATGTAGTATAGAATTAGCCTAGAGAGAGCTAATAAGCTAAATGTGCACAATAAACCTCTAATTTCGTGGCCGAAATCGAGTCATTTTTCCTCCTTCCATCACCAAAATTTTTGAAATGTTTGATACAGTGCATGTACCTATCTTAATATTTGGCCACAACCTAAGTCTCATAGCAGATGTTTTACTAAAATACGTTGTAAATTTCCAGAAAAAAATAAAGGGTTACAATGTTGAATCAATTTCGACGGTTTGGTATCATCATGAACTAAATCACTCCCGATGAAGTTGTGAAACCCATTTAAAAACGGATTTTACAGAAAAACTTTGTGAAATTCTACAACATAAGGAGTTACAATGTTGAATCAATTTCGACGGTTAGGTCATCATGATGTATGACTCTAGTAATGAGCTCAATTTCGATAATTGCCATCCCAGTTTGATGACATTTTCATTTTCAGGGAATCTGTGGGTTAGGCTTTAGATAGTCCCCAAACATCATTGTTCTCAAATCATTACTTCATTCTGTCCATACACAAACATAAATTACTTTTCTTGTTTCCTAATTGGCCGATTTTAACGTTTTACTCTCATCTTGATTTAATATTTCCCGAATGGAATTTTTAAAGATCATTTAAAACATTTCAATGAACAGTACGGGGAAGCTATGTGCCACACCCAACTTTGCGGACGTTTTTTCATTTTTCCTTCACACCTTTTGGCGGAAAAAGATAGTTTCCCCCCACTATAACTCCACAATCATGTTGAAACAGTACCGATCTTTTACTAAAACCTGATTGATATCAAACGAAATCACCAAGTTGAGTGGTTACTGCCACGTAAACAAGTGAAGCAACTTTTGAAGATAATTGAAACAAATATTTTTCAAGTAGGTAAATCATTACAAACTGCAAATTTGTAGGTACGTTAGCATAAAGATAACAGCAGATTTCTGAAAGAACAGACAAACCACGGGTAACTGGATAAACTGCAACGAGATAAATTGTAGGGGATGGGACAAACCACTGTAACGAGACACATCATGGGAATGGGAAAAACCACGAGTAGTAGGGCAAACTTCGCATTCATGTTGACGCGGGATCGAAAACAGCAGCTACCACCAGTATTTACATTTAACTGACGCTGACGGTACAAACTAACTAAAAGGGGGCAAACCATGGGCAATGGGACAATTCCCTGGTTATCACTATAAACCACGTAAACCGCAGTGGGAGCTCTGTAGCTAATTTGTTCCTATTCAACTCAATATACTGTACTTTTGAACCGGGTTGCTCTGGGTTTGGTATCTATAATATAAATATAAATGGTTAAACACTGAAATGATCTGACTGAGCTCTGTAAGTGATTAGGCTAGCAATGCAACCACCATGTGACACACTGTGGCAGGGTAGAGCTTGTAAGAAATTTAGGTCACTTTTATGATTATACTGTGCTCTGATCACTGTCCAACCACTTAGGTGTGGTTGGTGGGGGGTGGAGAGAGAGAGAGAGAGAGATTTTGGTCTATATTAGACCACTCTTCCAATTAACGAGATGATAATACAACTCACTATGATAATTACAAAAAATCTACACACTACATGTAATCCATTTAAATTAACAAACGATCAAAAAGAGAGAGAGAGAGAGAGAGACAGAACATTTCTGCAGTTCTTCATCATGAAGTTTATTGTACGAGCCCCGACGCAACACATCATCGGTGGTAGTTGTATTGGTTTGTTAGTATATGTTGTCATAATATTTTGATTACTTCTTATCTAGTAACAGCACTTCAGTTATGTAGGTACACGAATATAAGCTAACAACTTGTGGTGGTGGGGGGGGGGGGGGGGTAGGAAACTTAGGGACACTCCTCCTCCTGGGACCATACCAAACAATATTAACTACCAAAGGACTGGCCTATTACCTACGTAATCAGTATTACGTAATAGGAATCCTTCAATGGAAGTGAATTTGATTAGCCTGGAGAAAGATTTTACTTTAAAATCTGGAGCCAATTCGCAAGGGTTTTCCATAAAAACGAGTTCGTGATGTGAGAAATACGTACCGTGGTTCAGGTAGCTTCTTATCAGGTTGACTCTGCAAGAGTTTATAAAGTTCACCCATCTTGGCGAATTCCAAAATCAAGTAAACTCGGGATGCATCATGAAAGTATCCATACAGCTTCAATATATTGGGGTGCCTAAACAAAAACTCAACAATGAGCTACGACATAAAATCAACAACATTATAATTATAATAGGTGGAGAGCACTCTCAGGTTTTGGAAGTGCAAAAGGAGCGGGCTGGGACCGATGCAGGCCGTTGAGAGACTGGGCCGTTCTCGGCCCCCTCCCCTTCTCTTCTCCCTCTTTTAGGTGAATTCGTGAATCGTGATTTGTGGTTCCCTCTTCACCGTGGGCTCCCGTGAATCACGATCCATGAATTCACCTATGGTAGGGGGACAAGGAGTGGAGGGGGCCGCAAATGGCCCAGTCACGCATCGGCCTGCTACAGCCCTGCCCGCTCCTTTAGCAGTTCTAAAACCTGATAGAGCTCTAATCGAAAGAAAAGTAATTCCAACTGAAGTTGTTACCGGGGGAGCAGGTGGGATTGAAATTAAGCTCTTTCATTCATTATTGCCTTCAGATTTCGATCAACATCCATTAAGGGTCAATTCCACCAATGGGAGTTTTCCTTGGATTAACCCAGGACCGAGAGTTTTCTTGTCAAAACGACCGTTCCACCAGTACTTTACCCAGGAGCTACTTGTGATAACGCATGGATCCCGGAATCCATCTGTTGGGGCGGGTAAATCCACAGATCAGCGCTGATTCACAACTTTCTCACAGCTCGTCATCTTGAAAAGTTGTTTTTTCATAACACAACCCAGCCGTATTTCCATAGTTATTAATTTTATATCCGTTGTGATAATGAAGAAACAATGAGTTCGTTTTCAAGTTGAAATTTCGTTGAATTGGACTGTGAAAATTCCTCGAATGATAATATATGTAGGGAAAGAGTGAACAGTTGGACGAGTAGATGGTAAAGATTTTGACATTTTTATGTCTTTACTTTGACATACAACGGGGAAAATCGACAGTTATTACAGCGGAAGTTACTAATATTTCTTTCCCGTGATTTTCACTTGTAACAGAATCGTTTCTAGGGAACTCCATCAGTTCTTATCAAATGGGAGTGGTTCACCAACTTGTCAGCAACATCTCAATTTATACTAAATCTCAGCTTGCCAAAACTGCTCTGAAAATAAAAGCAGCTGAGCTACACGCAAAGTTAATGATGTGAATGTATGAGCAATATCGAAGTGCGTGTTTTCGATACATAGTAATCGGTACATAGTAATCAGCTTACTAGCTCCTTGTTTCATTAACCTTGAGAAAAAAGAAGGTGAATGTTTTTGATCGGTATCGTCTATCCAATGGGGTTATTATTTTTGAGCTGGACTTGATACTGGAAAAAGTTTCGTACATCACCAAAATAGAACGCATTCCACTTTTATCAGCTGTAATTCACTAATTTTTAGTCTGAGGATAGTCACTCGGATGCTAACTAACTGATCTGCGGATCGGCTAATATGGGAACAAAAATTGATGGTGGAACAGTGAAAACACTGACTTTCGGATGTAATCCAGATCCTGTGTTACTACAAAGTTAACTCCCATTGGTGAAAACCTCGTAAGCCCTAGTAAAACCTATTCAGGCTGGCTGCACACAGCAGCAAACAAACATCTTCAAACGAAACATTTTATTTGAGACAGGCAGAGAAGCCCGGGAAAGCATTGAAATAGTGGGGGGCCCTAACATAAGGCATCTGCTTGCCAACATTTCGTCTGCTAGTCTGTGTTTGGTGTCTTCCCGTTTGCTGCAAACTAAAGTAAGTACAAATTCATCATTTTCCAATGTATTTCCACTAAACAATCAATTTCCTATAGTTAATTTGGCGTATTTATCAACTTAGCACTATTACTTTAGTACTAGTGAAGTACTTCTACAGAGTTTTGTGTTTTGGTCCAAATGATACGTAATTGATTATTGTGTAGATGTATTTTGGCGTGAAAAAGTTCATTGCTGCCATCAAATATTGGCCAGTGCTTTTCAATACTAATTTGATGAGATACAAAAACAGGAATGTAGTCGAGAAAGCGTGGAAGGAAGTGCTGAATTAGAATCTAAATTGTAATATTATATTATAATCTAATACAGAATGATGAAATTATAATCTGAAATTCAACAATATAATTAAATTATAAAATATTCAATTTTCGTGTAAGAACAAAACTTCCAAAAGCAAAGCAATTCCAAGAACGAATTCGGGTTTTGAGGAACTCCATTATTCCAAACTCGATATAAACGAGTTTTGGGTTAGTGAAAAACGCCAAGGTTTGATCCTCAAGATTATTTTTATTCGAGTTTGGCCAATCTCCGTTAAATAACTTTTTGGTGAAAGTGGTCCTTAGTTGCGAACATTTTGTTTCGTTTGCAAACTTTTTGTTTGCTGCAGTGTGCAAGGAATTTGCGAGGCATGTGTTGGATCTCATTTGGAAAAACCAATTTTATTCATCCTGATCTCATTTTATTCAGCTTCGAGTCCTCTACAGATAGGTATGTCCAGGCAAATAAAAACTTATTTATTCATTTCTCCAGAGTGAATTTTTTCCAAGAGCCGTTTGTTGAAAATCCCATTCAATTTTCCAGAAAATTTTTAAAGGATTCAAGTCCAACTTATTCCCAACATAATAATAATAAACAAAACACAATCACGTCAATATATTCAGCAGGACCGATGTTATGTGTTATTAGTGGAAAAACATTTTGAGAATATAGCTCACATGACTGGTATGTACGAACTGGAGTGAAACTAATCTACCCTCGTATCTTGCCATCAGGATCAGAGGCAAAATAAAGCTGTAATATTGGAAAGAAAAGAAGGTCCATAAGCACAAAAATAAAACAACCAACCAAGCAATTTTTTTTTAGTGACTTCTCTGTAATTGACGAGCATAGGAAAGTTTGTATTTTTTAAACTTTGAAAACTAGTATAATATATATAATTTTGTTCAGTAGAATCAATTCTTTCATGTAAACAGTGAACCCCAAAAATCATAATTTTTCAAAAATTTGACCTACGAGCCCCCTGAAACAAGACTTGACGAAAAATACACATTTTCAGCCCAAACTCAGAGTTCAAGTGGCACAAATCAATTGGACAGGACCACCAACTGCACTCAATTATAATGTTCAGTGCAATTTTGAAAATTAGGATTGAAGAGGAAATGCAAGTTGACACTGCTGCAGCAATTTAGTTATGAAGTTTCAAATTTCAATCCAAGTCATGAAACGTAGGCATTTAATATCTTTGACATAAAAGTGAACTACTAAATATTATAATATTAAACTCAGAACAATCATTATCTAATGGATTTAGATTACTACTTGGTGAAATAAACATGAATGAATTCATACCTCAGATGTGCTTGTATCTCAATTTCTCTTCTCAGCTGGTGTTCCAATTTGGCTTCAGTGACTTGGGACTTGAAAATAACTTTTAGAGCGATCACGAACTGAGTTTTTTTCTCTCGGGCTACATAAACGCACCCAAATTTTCCCTTGCCGAGAGCTCGTCCAATTTCGAAATCTTCAAGCGCCCATTTCCTTTTACTGGATCCTGTCTCGTTGCTTGAACTACTGTTGATGAACAACGATGAAAAATATAATCAGCAATCAAATAAGACTGCAACACATGTATAGATCTGTAAAGCGTACGCAACAGTGGAGTAATGGACAAAGAGAATGATCATACGTTTAAGAAATGGGAAATAGTCGTTGGTTGAATTTGCAGCTTCTAACTTCAGATTAATATTAATCACCTTATAAAGCCCACATATTCCGATTTTCAATTCGATGAGAATAAGCTTAAAGGAATAAGTAAGGAAATCATAAAAATAAAATAAATAATTTTGTACGAGTAACGTTATGCTAAAATTAGTGGAAAATGCCATCTCAATGGGCGTGGAAAAAAGGTTTTACTTAGGTACGCAAGAAGTCGCCAAGGTGCGCACCAGTTCAGGTATTCTCGAGCGAAGTGTTAGGAAATTATGTCCTTTACCACTCGACAGTTTAGATCCCGTACCTTGCAATTCCGCAGGAATGGGGGGGGGGGGGATATGTTGGGCTCTATCCAAATTTGTATTTACCGCCACGGGACTGAAATGGAGTAAGTGGCTTGTTTTCTAAAATTACCGAAAGAGCGCTAATGTCACTCCAAGTTGAATCCTTCCCTTTGTATACTACAGGATGGAACTATGATAATTTTACTTTCCCTAATTATTCCCAAAATAGTTTCCGATCTGAACTTCCGTACGTGCAGTGAAAGTGGTAAATTGAGAATAAATTTTGCTGTGCAATTTTTTATCATGTCGCCACTGTATTGGAAACTAGCGCTATTAAAACTTTCGATACTGGTGTCATGACATGCATGACGTGCCAGTTCTCGCGAGTACTGGCGTCATGACATCCATGACGGGGCCCTCTGTTGAACCGTATTATCTTCGGACCTCCAGTCTTTGCGAGAAATTGTTGAATGGGGTCCGCCATCAATGAAATCCCTTCAGTACATCCCCAGTTAGCCGCCAGAGTGCATTGTTTTCAAATCGAATTGTTTTCAAGATAAGAGTTCATCCTAACATGTGGAAGTTGCCAGTCGTGGTGGGTTCGGAAAAAGTTCGGTCAGTACTGGGGGGTGGTGCAGTGGTGCGACCAGCATCGAAAGTGTTAACAGTCCTGTGGACTGGGCGGGCGAAAATCGCCAGTGTGTATTCGTTTTTCCATAAGTCAGTTTTGCTTTCCCACTTTACCGTCTTTAATATTTGCTTTTTGAGTCTGGATCCCATAAAACCTAAAGGCGTTTTTCTTTCCGTTCAACTAGTATAAATCCAATGGCAATATATATTAGGTATTAAATAGATATTACCTTTCATAAGATTTTCTTTTTTGGCATTCCCTTGGGATTGTCAATCGAAAGGGATTGTGAGCAATTTTCAAAATTTCCACCCCCACCCGAACCATGGACTGTAGGTCTCGATGGTATCCCACTACATCACATCGCACCTATACATCCCACACCAAGTGAGAAACATTCTTTACACACGTCGGATTTCAACGAGGTTTTTCCTATGGACTCGGGATGTACAATATCCCATCACATCTATAAATTCCACCAAGAGCGTGCGAAGGGAGCGAGACAACCCTACTCAAAAGAGCGAAGTGAGCAACATCCCCAACACACATTAAACCTAAACTTTTCGTAGTTCCACATAATCTTTCATGGTCCCTCTTGAAAAACATCGCTGAAGGTGACACGTTTGAAAGTCATTTCCAAAAAAAAAAAAAAAAAAAAAAAAGTCTGCAGAGTTGGATGGGCAGTATTGCTTCCTCACATAGAAAATGCAGCAAATGTTTGAACCAGTAAATGTTGACGGTTTCATCTCAGGTTGGTCTAGAAATGTTCGTTGGAGTTCCAACTCCGATTTTCAGTTATTGTTAAGCACATTAATGAATGTTCCAGCTTTCCATGGAACAGCTAAAGGCCTGCTGCTTCCACGGGCGTGACTCTTCAGAAGGGCAAGAAGGGTCACGCCGTGGTTACTACAGTATTGTTACAGGGGTCATTCTTTTACCACAGCGAGACCCCTTCAATATCCACATTGAAAGGCCTATATCCACTACTACAAACCAATCGCACCATGGTACCATATTTTACGGGAGTCCTGTATTTTGTCTCACATGTACTTACGTTTCTATCTACTACTAGGTACATGTTTTAATTGTAATAAGTCTCAGCAAGGGGATCCAGGGGGGCGAAGCGAAGCAAGCCAAAGCGGCTAGTAAATAATAAATGATAAACCTATATATAATGAGCCCATCAGTGATAATAGAGAGTTTTTGGTGACCACTAACGTACCCTTAACGTCACCGTACACAAGAGTACGTGACCTTGAGGGGACGTTAGCAACGTCGTACGTTAGAATGGCTCATTTAACGTCACCCGTTTGGGAACCTAAAGGCACATGGCACCAGCCTAACCTTCCTGTAAATGTAACCCTACTGCTCACCTCAAAATTACTCAAATACTGGTGAAGAAAATAATAATAGTTTTTCTTTTCAAATACCTCATTACCAACTAATTATGTTGATGTAGTGGGTAGGTTTTTGAACACCCCTCAAACTTGGTTATTTTACGTGTCAAGTCGCGTAGAAACCGAATGTGCCATCTGACGTCCGCCTCCGCTGTCTAGCTTTACTAGCCTTCAACTCGATCGAAAAAATCCGTTCTTTGGCGCACAGGCTCTATTTGGTCGATTAGAGACTTGTTTCTATTATTATTTTACATATTTTAAATGAGAAAACTGAGTTTTAAGACACTACTTCTTCGCAGTACTGTTCGTAGTTTGCCTGGTCTCTCAGCTATTTTCTCGAGAACATTGCGTGAAGTGCTGCCTCCAATTATGATTTTGTCAGGTAAAATCCTGTTTCATTGTCATAGAGATAAATACTTTTTCATACTTGTTGATAATTTGCCCAACGGAAAACCCAAAAACATGAAGTTCGTAACGACTAATGAATGACCTATAAGTGCAACTAAACCGCGGTGTTCCACACTTGAGGCTTACTATCCATCCCCTGTTTACGAATTGAAAACTAAAAATGAGAAATTAGCCCTTATTTGTATTGAAACTAACATGAAATTCGAATTCAGGATTGAAAATCGGCGTTTCATATCGAAATGAAGAAATTGATTAGTCAACCAGTAGACAGCAAGACAGCTGGGGGAAAATATCGCGTTACCCAACCACCGTTAACGTGACATCAAAATTAAGGCAACCGTTCTCCCGGTTCCATTTGGGTTAGCATCTTCGTTTGCTCCCTCAAGACTATAGTAACGGGTGACGTTAAGTTGAAGTCGCCAAAAACTCTCTAATAAATAATGTATAAACTAGAAACTTAAAATTTGAACAACTTTATTGACGATTAGTAGATCTGATTTATAACGAGAATGACAATAGTGTTTTATTATTAGGGATGTTTCAATAAGTAGCCGGTAGAATCGTTGCTACTTTTCGATGATTCGACGTCGAAACTTCACTTTTAAAGGCTTGGAACCCATCAATATTCAAGTGTTGACGATTCGATGTCGAAACTACTGGACCATAAATATCCTTTATACTCATATTCAACGAATTTAAGCAATATTATCATCCTCTGTTGCTCCTCGTAATTTTGAACAGAGTACCAACATGATATAGTTACCAGGATGGTTTCATGATTATGTTTGAAGTGAGTCTCTACTCTGACTCGGCTATCATCAAAACATAAGTTAGTGAAAAACGTTGTCTATTTTCACAAAAAATAGAGTTGCAATTTTAAATTGATTTCAGCGGTTAGGCCATCATCAGTAACAAACAATACCTGAACACACATCAGAAAGGACACAGCTTATACAGTCACAGGTGAAGGGAGATTGAATCCCATTGGTCTTGTACCTCCTAAACTTAATTGACTTCAATTGGTTGTACATACAGCCCCCCTTTCCTTTCTCTTGACCAATGGGATTCAATCTCATTCGTGTCTATCTGTGCCGATTCCTAGTCATGCCCGAAACTATACATATGCGTGGCCTGTAGGTTTTATATATATTAATAATGCAAATGGCCTATAACCTGAAAATATCCTTTAATAAAGGGAGTAAGGTCACAGGCCTTTATAGGTAACGACTTTCATTGGTCTTTCTGACTGCGCTCCGCCGGGCTACAGAAGTAGAACGGAACATATCCTCTATTTTAATTTATTCATGTTTTACGTTGCTCAGACTAAAATGTTTTTTTTTTTTTTTTTTTTTTTCTTCCCATCGAAGCACGAGGTATGGTCGCAGCTCAGCCTACCACGACCTCCCGGCTCGACCTAGCTGATACGCTACACGCGTACAGAGCAGAGAATACTTCTCTGAACATACGAGGAGTTGAATCTACTCCGAAACCCATAAATACTGGTTTCAAAAAGGCCCTCTCGAAACAAGCTGAGTTCAAACCCCAACCAGTGGAGAGTAAGCCTCACAAACCGATGGCCTACGTCTGTCGAAACCACGTACGTTTCGGTAACGAAACTCGCAAATGTGCAGACCCAGAACACTGCACTTGGAAGACAAACACTGCTTCCAAAACTAGCAAAAAGGCTTCTACCGAAAATACTCAGCAGTCGGTACAAGAAAGTACCATTCCAACCTCCGACACAGAGAGTTCGGAAAACGAATAACTGCCAGCGTATCTGAGCCTATACGCCGGCAGTCTACTGAGTATAAAAGGCTTTTTTTCAAGTACTGAATTTCTCATTGACACGGGAGCAGAAGTGAACATTCTGCCCCACAATGTCACAAAAAAATTGGGCTTGAAAATTCTCAAGTCCAACGTTAAGCTCACAGCAGCTAACGGAGCCCCTATAGATACACTAGGGCAGCTGACACAACAATTAACATCGGCCTCACATGACCACCGAGTTTATTCGAAAGTTGATCTAGCGATCCTAGGTAAAATCTTGGGATAATACGGGTCAAACACAAGTACATTTATAAAGATAAAATGAAGTGCTATGCCGATCAAAATATAGCTGCAGTCATGAACAAAAAGTTCACTGACGAACAAATTGCAGCTACTATCCCTCACCGTGACAATACTTTCACGAAGGACGAAAACATTCGCTCTATCATTAACAAATACAATGATAAAATGAGCAAAATTCATGGTAAATGGAAGAACAACGGGGTTTACCACCGTATAACCACGGAAGGAACTCCAGTACACTTCCGAGCGAGACCCATGGCAGGAGAAAAACGGGCTCAAGTCAAAAAGACTTTTGACGAAATGCTTTCAGAAGGCATAATTGCACCATCGGATTCCGAATGGGCATCTCCGTTACACTGTGTGCCAAAAAAAGACGGGTCATGGAGAATCACCGGCGATTACCGTTTCCTCAACGCAAAACGAAGAAAGACGCCTACCCTCCTCCTCACATTCGCTCGTTCCAAGCGAATTTACATGATACAAATCTATTCAACAATAGATTTAAAATTATTATCATTCCCGATGCACCCAGATGAGCTCATAAAACTGCGATTATTACACCTTTCGGTCTTTATGAGTTTAAGAAAATGAGCATGGGTTTGGCCGGAGCGGCTCAAACATGGCAAAGATACATGGACAGCATCATGCGAAAATTTGATTTCGCATTTGTATACCTAGATGACATCCTGGTGGCTTTTATAACGAACACATGAACCACCTCAGACAAATTTTTGACAAACTAGGGGAACACGGACTTCGAGTAGGTTTTGATAAATGCATTTTTTTCGAAACCTACCGTCGATTTCCTAGGTTTCACTATCTCAAAGGAAGGAATAATTCCTAAACGAGACAAAATAGAAGCCATAGAACAATTTCCTAGGCCAGTAGACGTACGAAGTCTACGCAGATTCCTGGGTATGTGTGGTTTCTACTGAGCATGCTCAAGCAAATTCGCTCACACGGCACAACCTTTTAGTACAATTTTTATGACATTTTTATGAATTCACAGACCACTGTCAGTTGTGTCCTATATGCGTGGCCTGTAGGTTTTATATATATTAATAATGCGAATGGCCTATAACCTGAAAATATCCTTTAATAAAGGGAGTAAGGTCACAGGCCTTTATAGGTAACGACTTTCATTGGTCTTTCTGACTGGGCCGGGCTACAGAAGTAGAACGGAACATATCCTCTATTTTAATTTATTCATGTTTTACGTTGCTCAGACTAAAATGTTTTTTTTTTTTTTTTTTTTGTACTTCAATAGGATTCATACATTCTTAGTAAAATACTGTTTCTTTGTGAAGTGGTGAGAAATGGCACTGAATTTTCAGAAAATTACATTGCTAGCCATAAAACATCAGGGAGAATAACAAAATCATTGATATCAACTAAATGTTCTTTATCTCAAATCAAAAATGCACTCAGGATTTCTATCAATCCTTGAGTTTGATAGTTATTAATCAGACTACTCACACGGCTAATAGGAAAGAAAATAAGTTTTTCCCACTCTTTACCTAATTTTGAATCGTCTAATTACTGATAAAAGACGACAAATAAAAGAACAATAATTCGATAGCTATAGGTTGACCAGAGATGGTCTGTGTTCCGAGGGCCCCTTTGCGACAGAAAAGTGAACAACTTGAAGCAACTTTTGGAAGACAACTCTGTTAGGTAACATTACCGCAAAGAGAAATTTCGCATTTGAGGGTTGGCTGCACTACCTGGTGAATGTGCGACAGCTATTTCAATTTTTGTATAATTTCGTGATAAATGTTTTCTACTTCCCGTGATTCATTTTCCTTTCATTATTTCAACATTTTCTTTCTTTTATTTCGCTAGTTATATTTATCTTATTTAATTTCATCTGTTCGTTATGAACAACACCCCTATAACAGGACGTTCTTCCTTTCGCTTTGGGAAAACACTTTTGTGGCAAGCTGGGGAGATTGTTTACAATGTCACCGAGTAGGTACTTCTCCTGGAAGAGAAGTAGAGAGCATTCTAAGGTGAATATTTGTCACTTGACGAGTGATGCAACGAGAATTTCCGCTAGAACAGTTAGTTCGATTATAAGTGAAGGCAGGCGGATGATGGAGACAACTGGCCAGACTTCCTTCATCACTCCAACAAGAAATAAGTAGAAGGTACTGTAATGAATTTAACATTTCATTTAATGGTACCTATGTGTATATTAATTAAATAAACACGGAGTATAAGTTTCGTAACTAAGTAGGTATTCATTATTTGTTGACTACGAGCGGATAAAATATTTTTCCATGGCCTTGAGTTCCAAGAATGTTAATCGGTGCATGTTGTAACAACTATCTATCAGTACCTATATGCGTGAACAGTGTGAAGCAAAAGTCATTCCTAGAAAGTGAATGTATTGAGATCTTGTATTATTGATTCAATGTTCTTGTAAAAAGTGATTCCCAGATAGAAAGGAGCGAGAGGTGTTTTTTCCCTTCTCCTAGCCTTCCAGGAAGGCCGTGCACCACAAAATACCTATGCTAAACAACAAAAGAGAGATATGATTTTCCCTCCTCACATTCTGGAAAGTCCGTGCAGTCTACTGTAAGAGAGAGTGTACCATACTGATAAAAAGTAAGAAGCAGAAACGCAATTTATGCATAATTTCATTTAAAAACAAAAGTTTGAGGGCAGATGTTCCTGCAAAGGAACGGAGGGAATAGAGACACTCGTGAGGGAAATTTTTTTGAAAAAATATTGTACGCGCCAACATTTTTAAATGATAGGAGACGATTAGTTCCTTTTTCTCCAGCAGAATTCGACGTCGGAACATAGACCATCTCTGATCAACCTATAGCTATTCAATTACGATTAAACGGTACTAAGAAGTTGAAAAAAACTTGTTTTAAATTATAATTTGTTATTTAAAGATTTTCGATTCTAACTATTTTTAAGCACTTATTACTTACTGGAATTTAAGTACGTTTCAGCATAATTTGGTGCATAAAATTTTTAATGTGGTAGTTCATAACTGATAAAACTTCCTTTGTGTAATATTTTGCTAAAAAAAATATATAAATTTAATTATTTATAGCAGTTTTTGCCATTTTCTGTGTTTTTTCTTAGCATATTTTTTGGCATTTGACCACCAATTTATTGTGCTCAAAAATTGCTGCCCAATGAACTTTTCCTTTCTTGTGGGGTGCTTGATTAATGGCGAAAGAAAGGATTATTTTATTTCAACCCTAAGGAGAGTTACAAGTATATATGAAAAGTGGTCAACTCCAGGAATAGCTTCAGAATACCACAAAATAGATTTCAATGAAGAAAAAAATTCTAAAATTTTGATTTTACACTTTCTATGAAAATTCGCTAAAAAGTAGGTACTACACTCAGAAGAGATTAACTTCTTAATCCCCAATTAATCATGTAACACAGGATGTGCAAAACTAATCTTACCTAACAGCTTGATGCTGGGGAACATCACTGTTGTTCGCTGGTTTCTGACAAGGCTGTGCAGCATTTGGTTGGTCAACTTTAGGTGTTGAGTCCTCAGGAAGATCCTCAATGATGACGCTATCTTCCAATTCATTTCCAGAAGGCTTGAACTCAACAACTCCAGTCTTTGTATTCGCTGAAGTAACCTGCTGATTGTGCGCTTGATGTGATGAATTGCTGTAAACAGGGACTCTCACCACTTGAGGTGGTTGGAAAGGTTTATCAGACTGAGTTTGAGCTGGGACTGAATTTCTTTCAGGACTAAGTTTAGAAGGAACTGACTTCCTAACAGGACTAAGCTTAGGAGGAACTGACTTCATTACAGGACTAAGCTTAGGAGGAACTGACTTCCTTACAGGACTAAGCTTAGGAACAGACTTCATCTCCAGACTGTGTGCACCTCCCTTCACTTTATCAGTACACGCAGCTAACGATTTGGTGTGTGCGGATGAAACAATAATACGAGGAACATTCGAACTAGGATTACGGACCACGTGAGGAGGATTTACACTCCCTAGAGTATGGACTGGCTTCTGTCTCATAGGATGTTCGGGTTTTTGAGGGTGTGATTTGGCTGACACGACATCCACTACTCCTGGTCTGTGCAGACCAGTAGCTTTTGGTGCTGTAACTGGGCGAATGGGATGAACAGGGGATTTGGATTTTATCCCGACTGTCTTCACAGGATTAGGAGCCGTTTTTCCAAAAGCTTGAGAATGTTTATTAGTTGTGACTGTATGTGCCTTATTAGCCAACATTTGGATGCGCTGCTTTTCTAGCTTGTGTTTCTCGTGGTTGAGTTTGAATTCTTCCAACTGCGCTCTAACTTTTTCTTGGGCACTGAGCTCAGGCTTGTTCCCTTGAGTTTGTCGTAGAGGTATTCGGTTAAGGCTGTTAGATCTTTTAGCAGCGCCTTCTTTATTACCTGAAAAGTAAATCAACAAAATATAAATAATAAAAGCAGAAACTGAAGAAAATTATAAAATACTACAGGAAAATTTTATAATTAAAACTGCTGTTTGAATTTCACAATTTCCATTCCAAACTCCAGAGGTGACTTGTTTCAAAGTGAGCTAGCTTTGCTTTTTGGTTTATCATTTTGAACAACAAATCTTTTTGTAATCTACCAAAAAACAATAGTGATAAAATAAAATAAGTAACCCCTCAAAATTTGATGGTTTACGTTTCAAGATGAGTAGATTCCAACAAAAAAAAGTCTGCAAATCATTACAAAAATGTTCATGTCTGAAATGGTTAGTCCTTCTACGCACAACACTTGTCTGTAATTATTTATCCTAGTCTACGGTTGATACATTATCACAAGATTACTGCATAGACAGGGAAATCCGACGAGAAATTAATTAAATTAAATCCTTTTTTCTCTTCTATCCAGTGGGGAGCGAGTCTCGACCTCAAGGATGCTTACTTTATGGTTTGAATTGACCCAGAATTCAGGAAATACTCAGCTTTCTCCATGGAAAATCAAATTTAGTTTTACGGCCTTCCCCGTGGGTTTAGCCTCAGCTCAATTTGTGTTCCACATTTCACAATGAAATATGGCCACTCTTCTACTCCTGGCCTCTAGGTAGCGTCCACAAACCATCCTGGCGATTAGTAGATCCAACATCAAATTTGATACTGTGGGAGTTAAGATTTTTAAACTCTCCTTGCTTAAAATGTCTCGCCCTCAGGCGATGACTCCAGTATTGAGCTTCCCATACTATGCGTCCCTTCTGCTCTGTGGCAGAACTTGGACGCTAAATCAGAGTCGCTCCATCACGATCACCTCTCATTGACAATACGACCCCCGGACAATGCTTCCCATGCAACTCCTAACCTTTTGTTTCTAGGGCCCTCAACAATGCAGAAGTCGACGTTACCACCTTCTCCGCCTACTCCACTCGCCATGCGGCAGTGTCGGCGGCAGCACGAAATAGAGTTCAGCTGCATATTATCTTCTGTGCAGCGAGGTGGACAAAGAATACCTCACCTAAATTATTTGTTTCTTATTATATTTTGACATTATCCTCACATGGCTCAAATGTCACAACTCTACTCTCTACTGAGCACTCAGACCTACTAAACACTCACAAATTTCACCCATTGGGTGCAGCACATTTCTATATTCGAGTTTGCCTTATATTATCTACATTTGCATAATTATGCAGCTTGCTCTAAACACATTTTACTTATATCTGCATGCCTATGTTTTTGAATAATTATTTTTATTGTGGCTCAGATTAACTTTACCACTCCACGTTTGACACACATGCCCATTGTAATGTAAGAGTGCCACTTGCCTCGCCTCCATCTTGCCTTGATGGGACACTCCTACTTGTGCACATTTTAATTATGATTGCATACCTATACCTTACATATCTTATTGGCTCAACTCGCCTTCACAATTTTCATATTTGACACACTTGTTTATGTTTCTACACAATTATGGTTCGTCTCATCTCCATTTGAATAGGATGGGACTCAATAGTCTTTGCCCCCACTTTTTCGTGATCCCATTTTACCTGATATGAGGGGGACAACAAATAAAGGGGGGGGGGGGGGGGTACGTCATATACTGGTGGATCAGGTGGGTTTGGGGGCCATAGGGCGATATATGGGGCCCCTACACACCCAAGGTGTGTACCACTAGTGAACATTTGTCGTCTGGATTTCACTCCTAGAGCTCTCTCGCGCCTTCACCACCTCTCCCAGCCAGCAGGTGAATGATATCTCTAAGGGCCCGTTTATCAATCACAGCGGTAACTTCTAGACAAACCTCAGGTAGTTACCTAGAGGTTACCGCAACCTCTCGAACAAATTTCGTAGGGCGTTTATCAACCAACTTTATCCCCTCAGGTAGCTACCTATAGATAGCTAACTGCTCAGATAACTTCGTCTGAGGGAAAAAGGGGTACCACTACTACAACAATGATTTCCCCGCAAAACAGCCTTACAACACTGGTATTTTTAGTTCTACATGACGTCTATCGGTAAAAAGTAGATAGGTATAGTACAACACAACAACAACAACAACACTCCTGTCCTTTCCGTTTCATCTACCATGTGATCACCTATGTGATGAATTAAGATTTCGAATTATTATTATTTTTAGGAAATAAAAAGTTAATTGTGGAAGGGGTGAACGGAGCGGGTAATAGATATAAATATACCGTGATGTTTCCATATTCTGATTTGATTTCCGTGACTGGTTTTTGTTCGATCCCGATTTCAGTCTAGGTATGCAATAAACCTTGGAAGTTTCAAGTTTACTATTGATGGAGGTGTAAGGAGGGGGTAATCCCGATAAATCATGCTTTTTTCGTTTGGATGTGCTAAAAATCGGAGATTTCAATTTGTGGACGGATTTTTGTGAGGAGGAATGATGGAGGGGAGAATGAACTGTAGTATTTACGCTATTTTCAACCGATTGTTTCTAAATGTATTTCATTCTTTCCCCCCCCCCCCTTTGTTTTATAATATTTTGCTCGATATAATTTGGTCTCTATAGAAATCATTCTCAGTAAACAAAAATTTCATCACGGTGGGTTAGGGAGCGGGTAATATAAATATATTTTAGACCAATTTGTAAAAACAGTTCATTTATATTTTATTACGGTTGTGAGGATGGTGGAGGATGGTTTTGTGATAGGCGATATAGAGTTGTTCCTATCACTGTGGGATTCTATTTTACCTTCTATCAACCGCAGCACAAACATAGTAGTTTCTTTCGACAAATGGAAACGTGTGTGAAAATCTACATCGTCAAGTTCATTAAAATAATCCGGGCGTGGCCGGACCGTGCACGGTCTCCTTTCATATTCCAAAAATTGAATGATCTCATCCGAAAAGTCCGAATCCATCAATTCAACTTTGTTATTACACATCATGACTATCTTATATGACTTTATTTTATTGTTATATAGATTATATTATTATTAGTACAAGCTATATAACCTCTCCACATAACTTTACCCACAAGATAAATCGCTAACTGAGGGAGGTGAGTCTCAGGTAAGGATACCAAACAGGATCCTTGCGGATAAATGTGAGTTGATAAACAGCCAACGAGATGTTATCTGAGGCTGCTAGTTATCTAGAGTTTGCCTGGGCTTTATTTGTGATTGATAAACGGCCCCTAAATGGGCTGCATTAGTAAACAGTCTTCTACGAAGACCATACTATATTTACTAACTCAACTTACCTTCAGGAAAGACCCTAGGCTGGCGCCTTTTTTCAGCGACACACTTCATTCACCTGCACCATCCACGAATCTTTTAATTAAAGTGACGAGAATTTCCACTCAATCTGCAGAGCCTGGGGAGGTGCGCAGGGTAGCCTACAAAGGGGAGCGTAAACTCTGGTGGCTTTTCACAAAATCCTCGGTTTTTTAAAAATATTTTTCTCTGAAAGTTAACAGCGCACGATGTGAAACATGCCGCTGCATAAGTAAACAGCCTTCTCCTTGACCTACTATAATTGAACGAAATCTTTCCCGAAGTTAAGTTGAGTCAGGAAATACATAAATATTTATATGAAAAAATCAAGCTTCCCAATGTTCGTTGGCCAGCACTTTTGGAGCACATTAAATTGGTCCAATTAGGAATATGTGTTCAAAAAAATCTTTAAAAATTGCTTAAAACTTCTAACAATAGTTGAATTTATCCATTTTCGCTGAATCTTAGTCACAAGAAGTTTATTAATAATGAGTTAGAGCATTCGAAAAAGTTAGTACAAAATTATGCTGATAAATGTAAATGAATGTCAATATTTGCTATAAAGTCTAGAAAAACTTGCATAATATAAAAACACTGTAGATGGGTGTGGGGAGGCGAAATATTCGAGAGGCGGTGGATCCTGGGAAGGCGAGAGCTTCCGCTCTGATCAACTGTGCGCACCTCAAGAAACAAATTCAAAGCGTCCGATGCGTGCCGTCTGTACCTACCATGCCGAAAGGTGTGTCCCTACCTTAAACAAGTAGCAGTGTCCAAAAAAGGGTGAATATCCATATATCAAATAGCACTTACCCGTTCTAGAGGCGGAAGTAGAGCGACCACGGTCGTAATGATTAAAACTGCTCCTGGAAACCCTCACTGGATGTGACTTTGGTTCGTCAACATCAACACATGAGTGTGTTTTAGTTCGGAAAGTAGGGATGGAAGAGCGATTTTCCTTGTTTGCCATATCGGATACCTTTAAAACCAAAAAAAGAGTAAATTAAGAGAAGCAAATAATATTCGTATACGTGTAGGTGTATACTATGGCTTTTTATTTGAATGTCAAGAATTTGCGAATGCGGGCGTAAATTTTTTTTTTTTTTTTTTTAAGTCGGTGCTTGTAATGATATATGCGCGTTTGGCGGCAGCATTTCGGACCCCCTCCCTTGAGACCTGCAGGAAAAGGTCATTATTCTGCCAGATATTCGGTCTTAGTCCAGCATGGACACACGTTTTAGGGTTACTTGGTGTATTGGAAGCAGAAGGACTGTTGACTGAGGGCAGAAGGAGACGAAGGAGTTCAGTTCACCCATTCAATGACACCGTTAATTATAAAGACTTTTGGAAATTCAATAATTGAATCAGGAGGTACTGAAAAAATTTTGTTACTATTTCCGAATGTCCTTTAATTCTTCTGATGAACTGTTGAGTTGGGTGAGGACGTTCATTAAAAGAGGAACAACAACCTTCAAAATCCCTGTTTCTTTTCCATCCCAATCTTTGGTCCTTCAACTGATTAATCTCAAATCACAGGTTGTTGCTCAATCAGCCGGACAGGGGCGGCCGGTGAGGGGGGGCATCGGGACATTGCCCCAGTACATTTGGGAAAAAAGTAACAAACTGGAACGAAGACTTTACAAACAAAACTCATCGTTTCAAATTAGAACGAAAAGTGGTCTGTAGCTCCATGCTGTGGCTCCAAGGTGGATGCTAGAAGGATCAGGTTTACGCTCCATCCAAGGAGGTTTAAGATCAATCTACCAGTAAAAAAGTACGTAGATTGCCATAAAATCACTCTATCAAGAGAGAAATTTCGTCAATTCAGGTTAGACTGTGATGGGAATTACGGGGCAAGGAACGGGAATTAAGGGGCAAGGAACGGGAAAAAGAGGTCATAACAGTAGATTTCTCATCATTTTAGGGGGCCATGCCCCAGGCAGGGTTTCCACTTTTCTAAAGACCGTAGAATGAAATTAACGTTATGAGTGGCTCCCACTAGAGGAGTTTCGGTTTATTCTATTAGCCAAACTGAATGTTCATAGTTGGTAGGTTTTTTTTCTAGTAATGTTTTGCTGTCTCTGCTGGTAATCTATGATGTTTTGTAAGTTCCTTCGGGCATGTGGTTGTTTCCAAGAATTTACTCTAAAGTAAAGTCCGTATTATAGCGTTGTGTTAACAAAAGTACCTATTTTTATTCAGTCCTAAGTTGTTGAATACGTCTTTTGTAATAAAGTCCTTTGTATTGTCGGTCGAGTTGGAGTGCGTTGTTTATGTGTAGAGCTAGCTACAAAACCCTTTCCGTCGGTAGTTACGAACGTTAGTTACAAAAAGAAATGTTGGCATTTTGGCAATGAAGAAGAAGCAACGATCACTTTGAATACAAATCGCACCGAATTACGACGTTCATCGACGGATTTACGTAAGAAGTTTAGTCAGGTAGGTACTGATTTTGACATTTTTGACATTTGCATGCCTTTGCTTTGGCACATAAACTGAAAAATCGTCACGAAAACTTGCTCACGCTACTTACCAATAAATAAAATAGACTCACTGTGTTGCGTAGAGAACAATCAACTGTTTTCTTTATGTCTGCTATGGCACATGAACTAAAAATTTTATAGTAACTCGTAAACGAGTTCCACTATCTGCTTTACAAGCAGATACCATGTTACATGGATATGTCTTTGATTGGGGATTTCATAACGGTTGAACACGAGAGATGTAAATAAATCCTTCAACTTTAAACGAATCCCGACTAACAACAAATAATTCCAACAAAACAACGGTTTACTTATAGAAATGTTGAAAATGACTGTGGAGAGAAGCCACTACAATGAGTTGTTATTAACAGTCGACTGTTGTCAAGTGGATGAAAATGTTTCCTATGGAGTGGAGTGAATTCTGCTATTGCTTTACGTTAAGAATATTGTAACAGGCTTATTAAAATTGTTTATAGTCCAATCAACTTAGTTTAGGAGGGGGGAATTGGTAGCTTGAGATGTGAACATTTATCACATAAATCAAGCGCATTCCAACGAGTGGCGAACGATTTCTGTGCAATGAAAACTGCGGAAGTTCCATTCCAATAGCAACGAATGGGTTGTACGTGAAAAACACTGAAATTGTGACACAAATTTTGCGTCACGGAAATTTTTGGTTGACCCCCCAGAGCAAAGACATATCCATGTCAAAACTCCCGGAAAATTGCTCACGAAAATATTTTGATGATTTCCGCTTACAACCGAGTCGTTGCTAGGGAAATGGTACTTCGTCGTTTTTCAAATTCGTTGACCATTCGTTCGAAAGCTCTCGATTTATCCAACCATATTATGTTAACTACTGCGAAGTGCGTGGCCAACAAGCTGAGTTATGAGCAAGGTTATTCGAATAATTGTGTACACTCAGGTGATCGTTCTCAATAATTGATATTGTGAACATGATTGCCACCGCTTGTTAATTTCTGATGATTTCATTGAGCTGGTGTTTCGATGATTTGATTCATAGCAGGTGATCCAAATATTGCGAGAACGGTTTGATTTGTGAAGCGGTGGTTAAATCATTTTAATAGTTAATTTCTATGCTTTACACTCTAGGAAGCTGTAATTTCTTATGTAGCCTCTTATAGTAACAAAATCAGCCAAAACTGACGACATTTTGAGGTCACATTTGGAAAAAGCTACAGTGTTCAAAGGCACCTCCAAAACCATAGAGAATGAGTAACGAAAACGTCTCTGATCAATATTTTCAGTAGAATATTGATCATTCTGGATGTGTTGCATTCATGAACCATCCCCCTCCTAGGTTCATGGTTGCATTGAAGAAAAAGGTTATATACATAAGTGAGTGGTAGTTGTGGGGTTAGACAACATTTCTATAGCCTTTTGAAACAATTTTTAATTGACGTATGACGTCACACTCCTATCATTTCATCATAATTTGAGTTCTTTAATATTCCTTCAGAATTACTTCTCCTAAGTAGTTGACTAGTGCAATACAATCGAAGCCTTGATAATTTTTAATACTTCTAATAATAAAGTAGGGTAGACGTTTTTCTTGTTAGGATTGACGATAAACAGCCAGTTTTTTTTATTGGACCTATTGCAACGTACCTACATCCATAATATTTTTTCTCAGCTCTTTCCATGTTAGTTCGTCACACCTAGTTCCATGAACATAATATCCATCGTAACCCAATATATAATATAGTATCCACACCAGCATGTAAGCCACAACCAACCAACAAATACGCAGAAACGTTGCAATATGACCAATAAAAAAACTGGCTGTTTATAGTCATTCCTAAAGCCGGTTTCACATGGAGGAGTACGAGCGTAACAACCAGAAAGACAGAAGGCTGGAAACCCCAGTGGAGGGGGCGGCAGAATGCGGCAGGGTGTTAACATGAACATGGACACACGGAATCATAACCTTCCTACTGAAACCCTCTCTGATCTGAAACCTCTACTTGCGGTTATCAACATTCCTGTCCAATAAGATTGCGCTCCGCTCGACGGAACGCGGCAACGGTATAAACATTTCTACCGCTGTCCGCAGACCGCCCATTCCGGCAACATGGCAGCCACCATCCTCAACTGTTGTCCCAACAGCCAATCACATTGCTTTCAATCTTTCCGTCTTCCGGACATACCGTTCCATGTGAAACCAGCTTTAGTAAGTAAGTAGGTCCCTATAAGATAGTATTTTCAATTTAGTTTATTTAATTAATTTATTTATATTTATTTATCAATAATATTTAATGATCATGATTTATTGTCCATGGCATTTGACATAACCCAAGTGGGATTAATGTTTCATGTGTTTAGATCAAAATTAATTTACACTGAAAGCAAAACAAATGGATGAAAAACCTCCATGCTCTTTTTGACTGTCAAATAGGTAAATATTTTTGTGCCCCACTCCTTTTTCAGACCACCGGCCGCCACTGCAGCCGGATAATTTTGTCCTGATCTATCATCACAAAGATGAACGTAAATATGGTGCAATCCGAACAAAGATTATGTAATCGAAGAAAGAATTAGAAAATGTGCCTATGAAACGTTAGTGCTTTGTTACCCATCCGCCAGCATGCTGCGATAAAAAATTATTGCCACGCATTTTGGCGTTGGACGGTGAGGAAGGTGGTCATTTTCTCACCCCTATCATTGACGGTCGGTTGTATTGGGTCGTTTTAAAAAAAAATGTCCGTTTTCTCAATTTACTGTGTCCTAAAGATTTGAAACATGATTCTGGAGCCAATTTTCAACTTATAGCAATGGGGTATGAATCAAAATGTTCTTTAGGTTATCCTTTGTAAAACCGACTATCAAACATGACGTTTTTCTAACAGTTAATAGGTTTGTCAATATCAACAGTTTTAAAAAAGTCCAAATAGTTATGTCCCAGTGGTATTTACGATAGTTACTAAGGTTTGTAACTTTTGACTAGAAAATGTTTTTTTAGATCTGAAAAGTAATTTCTATCAGACATTAATCTATAGATAATGACTTAGCAAGGTTTTTAGAATTCTTAAGAGTAGAGGGCAGCTAGAAGAAAAAGCACCTTGTCCCAGGACTTTGGTCACAATAGTTGTGTCCCAATAGTCACGCGAGGGGTGGCGGCTGGAGAGTATTTGGAGGGGAAGTGGAGGGTCTAGCAAGTGCGTGTGACGTTTCCCTAACGCCCTTAGTTGAGTGCCACGTGCTCTGCAGCATCTTTGGTGTCCAAGGATTTTTCACCTTCATCACAATGGTAAGTGGTTTAATTGAAGGTCCCCATAGTTACTATGAATTCTCTAGGGAAACGTTAGTTTGTAAACATCATTTATTGATTAATTTATACGCCTAAATAATGTATATTTTTGCATATGTTAACCAATCGTTTTTTATGAGATTGGAGGAGTGTAGCCTTGTTCGAAGTTGAAATGTCCAGATAGTTATGATAACTATGGTGACCGACTAATTTTTTTTCTGTTTTGCAGGGTGTGATACCAGGCAGTTGATGCACAGTTCGAGTAACAGTGCTGTGCCAATGTTGCACTGTACTTATCCGGAGAAAACACCAGTACTTTCGGACTCCATGGCTTCCTCCACAGATCGGGCAAGGATGCTGTAGATTTATCCTCCGAATACTTTCAGAAGATCGGTCACTGTTGTCACCTGATTCAATGTTACGATGGACGAACATTTTGACAGTTTTCGTACGGTTTGGTGGTGAGGGTGTAGAACTGGATTGTAAATTGTCCAGTGAGGCTTTTCTTGGTTTTGTGTTAGGCACATCGTAAGTTTGATGAACATGTGAAGGGCTTGAACCTGATATTGGAGTACTCGGTCCACCCATGCTCTCAGTGACTTGGAAATTCAGCAGAAATTCACAGCTGGATGACATTCCTGATTACATCCCTCCTATGGAATTAGTGGATGCCTCAGCAATTAAATGTGTAACCTTCGTGTTGGTGGAGCTAAAAATATAATACTCCAACTTTGGGACATTGGTTTGGTTTTCAAGACTTCATGAAACAATTAAAATAAGTTGCTAAGTAATTGAATTGTTAATTGAGACAGTTTTATTAAAGAACTTCATTGTAAGTAGCCCTGAATAAAATTTTATCCAGTTTAGTTGCCTGGCTTGAGTGTTTCGAACATGTTCAACCTATTTCCCTCACTAAGTGTCCCACGCAGCTGTAGTGTTCAATAACACTTTTTTCGCCTGAATTTAATTTTTACTAGGTAAACATATGTGCTATCGACGTTTGGAGTTTTAGACATATTGAAGGAAATTCCAGAACGAGATTGCTTAAAGAAACAGTTCAACATGAAAAAATAAATAAATAACCATTACCAACGTTACTCCTGTGACAAAAACCACAAAAATAAAATTTCCGTGACAATCTATGCCAACAATTTCAACATATTTTTATGTAATTATTATCTCTGAGAAGTGTACTCATTCAGAAAAATGAGTCTGCCTCCCGTAATCCATCTTTAAAAAAAATTGCACCGTAACTACAGTGACCAAAAAATTGTGCTTTTTTTCAAATTGGAAAAAGAAAATATTTAGAAGTGAAAAAACTCGTGGCTTTTACATAAAACCTTATTTTAGACATCTTCAAGTATATCTGGAGCAACTCGGAGGCTAAAAAGATCAAGATTTAATTTTGACTGCTACACCACCTCAGAAATGAGAAAACGGACATTTTTTTTTTTTAAACGACCCTATTATCACCTGGAGGTCGAATGACAAGAAAGGTCCCTGCTGAGTAACTACTGCTTTTGACGGTCTGGATGTCCTTACACCAAAAGCGCTCACTCTCGGTACTCCATGTGGGCCCCTAAAGGACAAGTACACAGGGGCTTCTAAAATCCTTAGGCCCACTACACAATAAATCGAAGGGAGTAGGTACCTATCACGTTTGGCCACCGAGGGGTGAAAACGCAACACGTTAGGCTACGAAAACCCAACATGTTCGGTCACATATACAGCGAGCGTTGGGGACACGTTTGGCCGTTTGTCTTTCTGTTGAAGCACTTGAGTGATACTAACTCATCTTTCAGATCGCAGTGCCAACTCAATTCTTAGTTGCTCACAATAATCGCCACGTTACCTCCACGGCTCCACAACACTTTCTCGATGCGCACATCCATATCAACCGCCTAGCACCTACTGATATTCTTTGGCGTTAGACTGGTGGGTGATATCATCTTATTTATCATTCCAGGAACAAGAACCTGCTCTTTGTACAGAGAATACAGATAGTGAACTCTTGAACTCTTCACGAAAACCTCGTACATACGGGCTTCGTGGCCAGGCGGGTCGTTTATCGTGTGGCCAATCGTGTCGCCTCTACTGGCCTTTTCAGAGGCTTTCGTGGCCAAATGTTTCTCCGAACTCGAACACTAAGTACAGAGTCACACCCGTTCACATACTTAACATGTTCCACGCATGGATAATTTATGTAATGAATAGAATATATCCAACATAAAGAGGTATGTGTAAAAAAATAATTATTGTGAATGCTGGGTGCTTAAAACGGGTTTACCTACCAGCATCACGAAAAGTTTCGTACTTCTGTTCATTAAAGTTCATTTTGAAGTCAATAAAAACTAAGCAAAACTGAAAATAGTGACGTTCACTAGAAGTTATAAACGAGACAACATTCAATGATGGTGATTCAGGATAGAACTAGACGAGTTTAGTGCCCTCAAGTTCATAAGTCATTCGGTAACAAGACCGGATACCTAATTAGAAATTGTATAAAAAGCTGATGGGCACGGGTTCGCAATGTACGATATTCAACCAGTAGATTTTTCCAGGTAAAATACCTACACCTACTGAAAATACTTTGTCACAAGTCAGAAGTAAGGCCACAAAGATGAAAATTAGGTAACATACAATTGCATTTGAAGGTAAATTCAAGTCTGGCTGAGGTCCATTCAAATAAAAAATACCTACTAGGTAATTAACATTAAATGTATTAAAACCCAAATGTATTTCAAGAGAAAATGAGTTAACTTACCGATCAATGAGAAACAAGGAGATGATAGGTTCAAATTAAATTAAAAACATAAATCTGACTGAAATTGAAGATGATCGTTGAGGATTCGACGAAGTAACGGCTGCCGCAAACCGCGAGCGAATGCAATTTAAAATGGCTGAAATGGGAAATGTCGATTCTTAGAAATCGATTATTTCGTCCGGAACCACAAGTTCGCTACAAAAACTTGAAAATAACGACAGCATTCGAATAATCTATAGTACATTGAGCTAATGGCTAATTTCAAATATATAGCACTTAAATAATAGTTAGTTAGAAATGTTAAAGTTACAGCAAGAAAATCATTGGTGACCCAGTGCCGATTGAGATAGCAAAGATCGATTCTTTTGTCAGCAGCAACTTTTCTGACGTCATGGCAGAAGTTAATTCTATCTAAAACATTTTGTTATTCAAAATAATACGATTTTTTAATTATAAAGAACGTTGATGAACTTAATAATTTTCTATCCATACAAATTCCGTATTTATATCACGTGTCTGTTACTTTTGCAATAGGAGGTGTAGGCTTCAAGCTTAATGTAGCTTCAAACCTTTAAAAAGAAGAAGTCAACCAACTGCCAAGATGCCAGAAACATATGTTCCTAACCGCGGTGTTGACTGCGTTGCATTTCAAGTCAAGCTGCCTTCAGCTGTGATGTGTATTCAAATGGCTTGGGCTTGAGGTTTATTAGCGACCAGTTAATACATTTTCTTTAACTAACTTTCTTCACAATTATAGCATTAGAGATCTTTTCGCTGTATAGAATCCTACTGTGATCAGCGCTAACCGTACCTGGTCTTCTCCATCGATTCCGAAATGTGAACCCTATCTTGTCTTGGAGTTTCTAAGTGGGACATTCTGATCGACTTCCAACAAGTAAGAATGCGCTTTCTTTCTGTACTTAAGCATTCATTCATTTCTGCTTTGTTCCTGAAATTTGAAATCTAAGTTCCCATAAAATTGCAGGATAAGGGGTGATCCGAGGTATTAGCTTGATTTCGTTGTCAAACTAACCTAAGCCTTGCCACCGAATTCTAAAATTTTTGTCACATTCTAAAATGATAATTTTTGTTGCTTCACCCAGAATTCCAACAAATCGTTAATGAATGTAAGTTACCTCGTGAATCTATAATTCGACCTTTTGAAATTTATTAGTTAATCACTTCATTTTAAGATCTATTCCTACTCATCCATTACCTACTTGGAATATTTGTGCAAAAATATATCTATATAAGTATTTGTATAAAATTGCTGTTGATTAAGAATATCTAGATGCCTTCTTTATCTACATGTCAGTTTCGCTGATTTGGTTTATTTGCATGTGTAGAATGAACGATAACCGGGAATCTGGTGAGAGATCTTCAAACGAGCAGCCGCCAAGCTCGATAAAAATGGAACAAGTCCGTACGATACCTGGGGTAAGTAGTAAATTACTCAATAAATAAAATAATGAGGCAAAAAGCCATTGGCGAAAATGGTTCATTTTGTTCTTCTCTGATGTGCCAAAGTGGCTGAAAAACTTGATTTATGCAACTAGTGAAACTTTTTTGGTAATTTTGAGTAAAGGTAGAGGCAATTTCCTTTCTATCATCACATACTTGGTTTGATGCGAGAGTAGGGATGAAGGTCTGGTTCGCATCACAAGTCTTCCGTGTCTTCGGCAGTTCGGCTTCCCTCCTGGAACCGAATCGCTAAAGAAAGGTGTGTGTGATTAGCCTACTGTGCAAGTATCTACCTACTCTATCCTATCAATACTGTCCAAGTATTGTAATTTCTGATTAATATCTGCCAAAACGTAGGGCGTCAAGTGCCATTCTAGTAGTCCCACCACTAAAATGCGCATTTCCACTTTATGCTCTAAAGTATGAAATTTCAGATAAAATTTATATTAAAGTGCTTGTGGTGAGAGTGGAAACAAGCCAAGTGTGGTCTGATTGATTAGGTACCCTAAGGGTGGAATTCATAGACAAAGCCTGAGTGTGTGTGTTCACTCGCACTCACCTAAATGGAGGGTCACCCTCAACTCACCAGTTCAAATTCATAGTTGAGTGGGGTGGTTCACTCAACAGTTAGGGGCACACTCAGATTACAGGAGCTCAACAGTGCACTCAGGGGACACTCAACGTTTTTTCAACATAAGTTGGCAGCCCTGACAGTATGTTGTAGGGGAAGTTTCCCTGATTTGAGGGAAAAAAGGAAGGGGAAATTCCCTCTCACATTCCACACTGATCAATAACAGTTCTCAAAGGTTACACTTTTCTTTGTGTTTTTGCTTTTTAAGCTATTATCCTTGTTCCTTGGCGAGACAGGACATAGGCCTTATCAGACAAAAACCAAAGTTGTTGGTCCTCCCGCCTAGATCGGGGCAGCCATAAGTTGAAGTGAATCCTTGTTGCTTGTTTGTTGACGTGCTGATAATTTGTGTTTATTATCTATTGATTTGTTGTATTGAATTGTATAATTATGTATAGAGTTGTGACAAAAAAGAAGTGAGAAAATGAGAAAACAATGATTCCCCAGTTAGTTTTGAAGAACAGATATATGTAGTAGAAAATAAGAAAAGTTATGGTATAAAGAGACTGTTGGACAAAAAGAAGACGAGGTTTTGGAAGAGCTTCAAGCAATCACATTTTCTTGGAATTCTCATTGATTGTACATCCTGATGAATGGAAGGTAGGTACCTACCGACAACTCATTCCACAAACCAAGATGAATCTGAAAACCATGCACTACAAACTTGGTATGTAGAGATCGCATAAAATCAAAGAGCGACCAGCACTTTCAGCTGTGGTACCTAGTTATAAATCCTTTCCATTTATTTTAGGCTCCAAAGGGTTCGTAGTTGTTCATGTTGTTCTTTCCCGAATCGGAATAGTTTGCGAAATATTTCGTTGTTGACTGTGTATCATTCGAATGGGATCTGTCACATCAAACATGTACCTAACTACCGTTTAGGAACAGCCTAACTACTCTTATGTGTGCGTACTCTTATGAAGTTTTTGAATAAACTCCGAACTAAATAAACGATGTATATTCTACTATATTACCTATTCCTATACCTACGTGAAAATAATAATAAAAGTTATCAGTTGACGCACTTAAGTGACCTCCTGCCGTCACTCAGGATTTTACACCATTGAGCTGAGGGTGATACTCACCTCAACGCCATTTTTTGTTTATGAATCCCGTTGAGTGTGCACTTAGATTGCACACTCAGTGCGCCCTCAGGGTCGCCCTCAAATCACGTCTATGAATCGCACAGAGTGCATGAATTCCCTTATCGATACACTTAGGGGCCCACTCAGACTCAATTCCCGTCTATGAATTCCGCCCTACGAGTGGCGGATGGAAAGTGGGCTACTAGCTTTGTTTCTGCCTCATGAACAGGTTAGGGGCAGCTCTGTGGGTGTTTAGTATAGGGGACGTCAAAACGCTAGAGGACATGAGCATGAATACCATTGAGCAATGGAATAAAGACAGAGAAGAAAGTTCTAGGGAGACAAGGCGGAAAGAGTTGGGCACATCTACTAGCGATCCTACTGGGGAGCAGTGTGAAACTGCTGCTAGCTCTAGTTCTCCTTAATCCCACTAAGGGCCGGTTTATCAATTACATTTACCCAATGAATAAGAGAGATTTATCTGAAGGATAGTGTTATCCTCAAGATAGCACAATAGGGTTTTTTTATCCATCCCTAGTTAAACCCTATCTGGCGTTTTAATTTATCTGGTCCCTGGAAGACTGGAGGTTAATGAGAACAATTATAACTGGAGGTTAATGAGATATCTAGAGCTTTCTAACCTCGAACAAGTTTATTAATTTGCAAAAAATTTCATTTAAATGTCAAGTTTGATTGTCTTTATTTGTGTACCTTCCAATGGATATATTTTGGGATTTGTCTTCAAATAGCAGCAACAGCAAAGATTCTATCGTAACATAATTCTTTGGATCGAAAAGAAGACCGTATATACCTAGTAAGACCCCGTGTAAATCACCAACTACTATGGGAAGAGTGCGTGTTTTAATGAGATTTTGGTTGAACAAAGATACCATTCTTTACTTCCCAACATAAATCGAAGATGGAATTAAGTCCACAACTTACTGATCACAATAATTCATCCAAAATAATTCAGGTTGCAATATCGCTATTGGTATATGTATTTCTCTCTCTTGAAAGCAAACAAACAGCAAAAATGTGGTGGTTTCTTATTTGCCGAGCTTGATAACATGGATGGACACCGTTGTGGAAATAACGTCTGACCCGGTTGTTTTAATAGTCGATCCATGAAGAAAATGTAGCTCCTACTCTACTCCGTGGTGTGGGGCGTAAATTGCCCTTATTTTGTCGCCTAAGGACACCAATGAGGATGCTAATGGTGCTATCTGCCAGACAGAATTTATCTGAGGGATAATTTTATCCGTGAGGTAATTATGCATTGATAAACGACTCACATTCTTTATCTGAAGTATAGCGCTATACTCGGTATAGCTATCCTGCAGTTAATATAGATAATTGATAACCTGGCCCTAAATAGCATCGAACTTACCCACTCGCTGCAGGCCCCTATTCGGCCTTTTCTCAACTATTTTGTTACTTTTAGAAAATTAATTTTCATTGCTACTGCAACCCTACCCTGCACCTTGAATCTTCAAAAATGATAAGCTGTGCTCTTATTGTTTACCTACACATTTGATTATGAAATGAAGCGAACCACCTGTTGGATTAAAACCAAGACAATACCGCCACAAGTTGATGAATTGCTTCTTCAAAATGAAGCGAACCGCGATTACCATATTTTTTTTCTCTATCTAATTTCTTGTGATTATTTGGATGTATTTTCGTTTGTTGCCTTGTCTAAAGAGCAATAGGTACTTCAAGAGAGTAAATTTTATCTCGTTCCATTGGTCTGTTATATATAATGTAATTTGACCATTTGGATTCCTATTATGGAGGAACGATGTTTGGAGAAGCCATTCACTAACTTGTGGTGATGTTGTCTTGGTTTTAATCCAACAGGTGGTTCGCTTCATATCAAGAACACAACTTACCATTGTTGAAGATTCATGGTGCAGGGTTGAGTAACATTGAAAGTTGCTTTTGAAATAGATTATGGTGATCAATTTGGTAGATGATATTCGTACAAACAAAACAAATCGACGGTGCTGTAACAGTCGAGATGTTTGTAAGTTCAAAAATAGCAGTTGAATGAAAAGACGTCCAGTACGTAACAGAAGAGGAAAGTAGTCCACCCAAATCTTCAAAATATCAGTCGGGGGAAAATCTATTCTTGAATAATTCTCACAAATGGTCTACTTTCAAACGTTTTTAAAACTCGGTATGGTTAAACAGATAGAGAGACAGACAGAGATATTGTTCAGTTTGGGGGACTGGAAGATGTTGGCGGAGGGTGGGGAAACGGCGATTGCGGATGGTTACCAAGTAGTTGGAAGCTCACTTGTACCTTACTCTCGCGCTAGCCTCTAGCTCAAACTCGTTCATCATCAAAATGATAGGAGTTACAGCGTTCTGATGAATACCAAACTATGTTCAAATCTAAACTGTATCCACGATTGAAGAAGGTTTACGTTAGAAAGGTGCAAGCTGCCCTTGGTAAGTGCCTCCAGTTTATGTTTGAATCACGTTTTTTGACTTTTGAACCTACCTAGTAATTACAATTTTATAGAAATAGCGGTTAAAATGAATTCTTCCTGGGGAACCAAAGAATATACCAAGAATTTCAGTTTTTGAAACGTTTTAGCAGAACTCCTATTCCTCGCTTTAACATAAATAGTGTCCCTTCCTTCGAAAACAGCACAATGTAACGATAAGCATTTTGCATGCCTCTTCATGAATATTCGGAAAAACGCTCTTGATTTCTTGTGCCAAACTAAGAGAGGATTTGAATCTATTTGGGGCGGGGGGTATTGGATAGGATTTCGAGGTAGACTACCAACTCATCTGCAGTTTTGGTGCACGAATCCTTCTTTTTTTCCTACTACCATGAGCAAGTGCCTTATGAGTCTCCCAAAAATCGTCGTTGTAGGTTGTCTTACGATCGCATCTACTAGTTCTTCATCAGTTTAACGATAATCGACACAAAGAATCGATGCTTTCGATATTTTCATCAAAAGTGTCGATACTGATAAATCTGTATCAGGTATCACAAAGAAAATATCTATACAAATAAAGTATTGTTACTCTGATATATTGGTGGTATAATGCCTTCCCTAACTTCTTGCATCTCTTTATCAGCACGTGTGGAATGAAATGAACATGAACCAAGGGATAGTAGTGGTAACAGTGTCACTGTTTTGCTAACAGCGCCCAGTAGTAATTTGCAAAATGTCTGCATCCTCCGATTGTTCCCTGTTCACTTTTGAAAGGGAATTCGACTAGTAGGGTGCTGAAAAAATCTCAGGCTGCTGGCTCCTTTATTTGGGGGGTTCTGCAGATACTTCGTAAATACTTCTATAAATGTATTCATTGCTTATTTCTATAAATTGCATAATCTTTCTGTATACCCGGTCTCTCAATGTGGATCTCCCTATGATACCTCAGGCCCTCTTGTCTGTATCTCCAAAGTCTATCACAATAGCACAAGCCCATATTAACCTATCAACGGAATTAAATACCTACCCAACTTATCTTGCCTATCTATATTTCTTGCAAATTAATGTAGATTAATATTTTAATAAGTATTAGGTAATCATTTCAGAAACTTTTAACAACTTGTACCTAAATACCTATGTTCAATAATTACCGTTACTATACCTAGGGTTTTCAGACACTGGAATTTTATTAGAAATACTCCTCAACCGAAAAAGCAGTGAATTGAATTTCAAAATCACTACATATCATACCAATAGGAACAAGGAATAAAATACAAATCATGATGCAATGACAATAAGAACTCAAGCACATCTACCTACTCAATTAATTAGTACTGTGCTTGAATAATTCATTTCTCAAATATATACTCGTACATGACAGCTAACAATAATTTTACTAATGATTGTGATAATTATATTCTGAGGCTCATTCGGACAATTCAGCATTGATGAATGATAGTCACCTCTGCAGTCTGAAAATAGAGATAAAGTCACCAATTACCTTCCTGAAAATGTACCTACCTACATTGTTTTCCTTGGACGACTCATAGAAGTAGAGTTTTTTTAGTGTGTATGATATTCCATTAGATACGCTGAAGATATTGATGATTAACAGATGAAAAAATAATGTAGGTATCTACTTTTCTGCATCTGCAAAGGGGCGATCGGCGGCATCAAGAAACTGCACAATTTTCAATAGCTTCACGTGTCAAGAAGGCTAGCATTGGGGATCTTTCATGACTATATGTGATATTGTACCTACCTACTGAAATTAATTCACGAATATGTGCAATTAATTAGTAGAAATCAGTATCGTAAAGAAAAGTAGAACCTTGAAACGAAAACAAGATCTGACGATTCACAGTTAGGGAGCTATGTAAAGTACTGTGATAACAGATTAATAGAGAAAGCCTTTTAGTAATGATAATAATGAGAAGAGAGCGATCATATTTCACGATCTAGTGGATGCCATAACAAGCTTGTAGCTACAAAGGAGTATCGTAAAGGTAGAGCTACTGTCAAATGCTGTACACTCATTCCTATCTAGTGAACCTTCCTTTTCTCTTCTTCCATGGCAAGGGTTTAACACATTCATTGCAGAATGGCTCGAGCGAGGAAGGTCGAGCTGTTCAATAGGTGCAGAGGTGCTCTACCGCACCATCTACTGGCGACGCTCGCACTCCCATATTTTGCCCTCAAATTAAAAATACTCCATTGTGATTGGTTCTGGGAGTGTTGTTAATCGTTTTAGATGTCCAACCACCGTTAGAATGCATACCTACCGTTCTTAGTTTCCACTTTTCTGAGACCGACGCCTACAGTGCTCTACCCATGCAGAGTTAAAAATCAGGTTCTGCTCCTGGGAATCAGTCGAGAAAATGAGGTCTGCAATGAGCGTGTTAATAGTCATGGATACTATAATACAAATTGATGGTAACTTTCGAGTAGATGTGTGGAGAAAGAAGCCCAAGATGTGGCATCATAGGCGACGCTTATTTAACCAGAATACCCATATAATCACTACGCATTCGCTGCACTGCGTCATTGAGTTGTTATTAATTCAAATTATTCAAATAAGTTATAATTACGAATATTATTTTTTTAAAGCAACCTAGGTGCTTCAACAAATTTTTCCATTTTCAATTAGATAATAATTTATTGTCTTAAACCCTGGTAAATACTGAATAATGCTTTCAAGCGTTTAATTTCTTGGAGGATAATGATGTTTCTCTCTACACAATCGATTTTATCTCATTTTTGATTATTTCTGAATTAGTTAATGGAAGCTAATTTTTGGGATCTATTCAACTTGTTTGTCATGTTCGCAGGGTGCTTTAGTTCGCACCATGCCACCTCAGCAACGATTCATCATGACTCCAGTTCAACAATCATCAACTGCACTCATTCAAGCTAGTTCCACAACGACAATTCAGGCACAAGTCCTGCCAAAAGGTACCACATTTAATTGTAAATATATTCTCGTGGAAAATTTATACAAAATGTTTCCCTATGGATGCGGAATCAGTTCTCAATCCAATACTTATATTTCTTCCATGAAAACGTTGCAAGTGTGCACAGTTAAACTATTCATCATCAGTTATCTACATTTCTGTCTCTCTGTTCTCTATAAAGGATTTGCTGAAATGTACCTGTACCTACTTATCCAAGTATACAACGATGCACAATGCACAAGAGTTTTTTTAGGAACTTTCTGAGCCTCCTAGGTGAAAGCTGTACATATTAACCTGTAATTTGTGTCTCATGATGAGTAACTAGCAAACAGTAGAGTGGGAGTTATCAGAGAGGGAAGCTATGGTTGATAAACGTTTTAAGGTTAACTGGAGGCATGGCCAAATCGACGGTGCTGCCTCTCGCCTGAACTAATCACTGGTGGAAAATTCAAATGGAGGTCCTTAACATAGTTACTGACACACACCCTTATCAATGTACGGGGTTTTGAAATCTGCTAAAACCACTAGTATCTTGGTGCAAGTTTTTCTAAATCTCTTGTTAGTTAGGTACTTTCGTTATTGTTTGGTTATGAAATAATGGAGAAATTAAAAAAGTAGATTATGGAAAAACTTGGAGTAATAATGTCTGTTGTGGACCAAGCTTACAAATAAACTTGTAAAACATGAGCCTAATTCTTCTGACTAATGAAAACCTAATGCATGACTCTTGGAAAGATAATAGGTTTCAGCCTGGTTAGGTTGGATTTTTGGAATTCACTTCCCATCCATAATTCGCGAGAAAAAGTTTGGTATAGAACTAGGTAATCAAAATTTGAAACCTAGTTCCAATAATTTATGGAGCCAAATTGGCGAGTATACTTAAAGGGGCGCGGGACCAGGGATTTTTCCGTTTCTTCGTGTTCTCTCGAAGTGTGATAATGTTACATTCATAGAAAAAATTCCTAAATTCATTTTTTAAATTGGTCCTCACACGTACGTCCCGATTTTTTCAAATAAATTTTAAGATAATTTAAAATTTTATTTAAAAATCAAAAACTTATTCTTGACGTACGTAAAATTTTAAACGTTAAAAGGGAAAAGAACATTGAAAGTTTAACCAAAAGAACGTGAAGACAAATTTCGGTGATTTTAAAAACAGGCAAGGAAAACAGGGTCCAGCAACAGCCGCTCCCAGGCGATAGACGGACAAACCTAAAGCATGGATGCTACGAAAACAACCCCGGAGGAAAACTGGCATCTAACTACCCCCTAAGTTCACCCCGCCCATTCGCTCAACACCATTACTTGGTGGAGGGGGACCCTCCTCGGCGTGGCAGTAGGAAGCATTTTGCCGGTTTATTTGCTTTCAAGGCCGGATCTCCCTGTAGGTGGTGGAAGCATTGTTTTCACTTTGGGGATGAATTATCCAAAATCATGCTTTTCAAGTTCCAGACCATTTCAACATCTTTCGTTACAGTACTGCGTATTTGTCGTATGTCCACGAATTCTTTTAATAAATCTACCTAATAACGAATTACATGAAATCATTGTTTTTAATAAATCCACCGTAATAATTATTTCTTGTTAATTAATATCTTGTTATTTCTACAGTTTTCATCCAATGTTGATGAAATTTTCAGGGAATGTGCAGATTAGGATACTACTATATACATTTAGCTACATATTATGGTCCTCTGTCAGCTCAGTGATTGCGCAAACCTATAGTTGACCAACCATAATCAGAAAATGAAACTATTGCCATGGCTCTAAATAATATTAAATCAAAATTTGCGAAAATTTTCTTTATTGAAATGCGTTTTGAAACGTTCTGAGACAAGTCCTAGAGTTTAACACTTTTTCATGTATATATTGATTTATGTATACCTATACGTATGTGTTTTGCGTCCTTCCGGACTGAGTTAAAAATTCCATTCTCGCGCCAAAAATCAAGCTTATCAAACGAAAGTTCGAATTCGTTATCTAGAATTTTTTGAGCGTGTGTGTGTGTGTGTGTGTGAGCACGCGTGTTCCCGTGCGTGTGTGTGCCTGGTGTGTCAAACTCTGTAGGATTGAGATGAAAACTCTGCTCTTGCTCCAAACAATCAAGCTTTCCAGATGAAATAATGATTTCATTGGCCAACACTTTTCGGGCACAATAAATTCGCCAAATTTCAAAAAATGTGCTCTAAAAATTAACAAAAATTTCTTTGAAAATAGGCTGAAAATCGTTAAATTTATTTTTTTTTTCCGAATTTTAGTCAAACGAAGTTTATCGACAATGCATCAGAATTAAAAACAAATTACATTTAAAATTATGCTGTAAGATGTACCTACTTGAATTTCAATAACATTTGCTAAAAGTAAAATATAAAACTGCTAATTAAAGCTACAAGTTTTTTGGTCATGGGGTAATTTTTAGTGAACAATTTCTTTGCACTCAAAGTTCTTACGTTTCAAAACAATGAAACGTAGTATAATACGATAACTGTCGAAAATTCGCACACATTGAATTGGAGTCGAAAAATAAATGGGTGGGGGGAGGGGAGTTACCATCTAAAGTTCTTTGATATCTTCAAAAATGGTGAAAATAGTGAGAGGGGAGGGGGGCACGTTGAACTGGAACATCATGTATTGTATAAAAGTTATATTGGAGCCAGCTTCTGAACAATGAAGAGCAGGTCAGGTATCTTTTTACTCCTAGGTAACGTCTTAGCTTAAGAATAATAACTTGTGAAATAGTTAAGGTCCTCTAGATTCAAATTGAATTTGGTTTTAAATGCTTTTTGGTATTTCAGTGGCTGTGCAAGGACCAAATACTAACGTTGGAAGAATCAACACAGTTCCCATGCAAAGCGCTGCCACTTCAACAGGGGGATTTCATGTGCCAAAAGGTTTGTAATGCTAGGGTAAATGTGAAATAACTTTTTGTCTTGTAGGAGGGAGGAATCACAGGAAATACATAGGTACCATCAGAGAAAGTGGTCATGGCTATAAGTGTGCAGGTTCATATGCTAAAACCTTGTGACGTGACAAGTTCAGAAGGTTTTTAGGATCATCTGTCGGAGGTCACTAAAGTGGTATTGGTATGTTCTGTTTGCAAAAGTATGTTGAAGGAAAAATGTAATTTTCTCCTGTACAAATCCTTTCAGGATTCACAGGATTGTTCCGGTTACTTTTAGAATCTATCTATCTACTGACAGAAAAGCTGATCCATAAACATTAATTGCCTGAACAGCTTATTTTATTTTCTCGTGATCCAGTGGCCTAATTTGCTCAAAATTTGAAGGTAGTAGGATGATTAGCTCAATAAAGCCATATACGCATTTGTAATAAAGGCCATTCCATTCCTTCAAACCGGACTTCATTGGAACGTTTCAGCATAACGTCACAGTGTTCAGAACACTAAACCGAATCCCGTGCCGATCATCAGGTCTTCAGTCATGCAGCAGTAAGTGGAAGTTCGGAACAGTGCACCTTGGATCCTGTTCGCATTGGCGTCACCCCATTTCCATCTTTTTCTTGATGTGACGGTGGAAAACCACCAACAGAGCGAGCTGGTCCTTTGCAGCCTAATTCCTTTGAAATTTTGCCTCTCTGAACCTCGGATTTGATCAGTTCAAAACAGAAGGATGTTAGGAGAGTGCCTCATCCAAGAATCACATTGTGATTCAATCAACAATTTCTAAGGCACATGCACAGATGTAAAATTCGCAGCCAGTCTCAAAAATTTCAGTCTCTTGCCAATTTGTATAAAGACATAAGAAATCAGTCCCGTTAACTCTAGATGGTTCCTTGTGAGACTCGACGGTAGCCCTACACCGGCCCGTGGTTCCCTCCTCCGCCGCGCAGCGGCGCTATTCTCCTCTTTTATCAGTCTGGGCTTGTATGATCGCTCCGACCTGTAAATCTACGGATTTATCCGTATGCCAAGAAAAAATATATTTATTGGTAAGGAGATTGTGTACCAGTCAATCCCTTAGTAAAAATGCAGATTAGTTGGGCATGTAGATCAGAATGATGTGTATAGTTTGGTGGTCCTGATGCTCGCAAGCTCGCATCTCAAGAAGACATAACATCAAGTAGTCAATCCCTTAGTAAAAATGCAGATTAATTGGGCATGTAGATCAGAATGATGTGTATAGTTTGGTGGTCTGGATGCTCGCATCTCAAAAAGACATAACATCAAGTAGTCAATCCCTTAGTAAAAATGCAGATTAGTTGGGCATGTAGATCAGAATGATGTGTATAGTTTGGTGATCTGGATGCTCACAAGCTCGCATCTCAAAAATACATAACATCAAGTAGTCAATCCCTTAGTGAAAATTCAAATTAGTTGTAAATGCAGGTCAGAATGGCGTTTTAGAAGTACATTTCGGGAGTTGTACGAGCAAAATAAATACCCACGACATTAGTCTCACGAGACCGTAATCGTATCCATGGAGCTACACCTCAACTGTCGTGGCTAGTGACAATCAATACTTCTCTATTCAGTAGGAGGGAGATGAAAGTGGGAGACTAGCGCCGCTCCGCGGCGGAGGAGGGAACCACGGGCCGGTGTAGGGCTACCGTCGAGTCCTTGTGAGTACCTGTCATCGCCATCCCACCTTTAAGGGGGTTAGGAAGGTTTACTTCCCGGCGCACCACGAACCCCCCTCCCCCCCTTCTACACTTACTCATTATTTGACCACTTTAAATACAAATAAATTTACTTTGTTATATATCACTGGATTCGTTGGAAAATTTACTATCCAAAAAGCTGCACTATTTTCTGATTGAACCATTTTTGGGCGCCCAATCGTCAAATTAAATCACCTAATTTTATAGGAAAAAATCACATTTTCCTTCATATTCGCCCCATTATCTGACTTATCATATTATTTTTAAGTTCCACAGCTATTCCTAATTGTTCCCAATTACATTTAGAACAAATTCTTGAGGGGAGGGGGATGTGTTTCTTTATCATTAAAATTCTAAAATTGGTGTTGATAAGAAGAGATAGCATGAAACTATCTATGTAAAATCAACTTTACCAATTCGTTACATCGGTACCAAACATAATCGATACCCCCCCCCCCCCCCCCCCCAATTATCGAAAGAAAAACTTGTAAAAAATAAAATTATTCAATTCCATCCAATAGATTTTGAGCAAATGGGGTAGGTAAATGTGTCGAAAAAATATATTTTTCAGGAGAGGGGCTAGAAGTTCTCCTTCCATAGCAATTACTGAGGAACTGTTTCTTCACTCACGACTTCCTTTCTTCCTTTCTTTCTCTTTATTTTCCCAGTAGTTTCACAGATTTGCTTCCTCCATGATACAAATCACTGACTTCACTTTCAAATGAGAAGAAGAATAAGAAGCTTATGTTTATAGAAAACCTTGAAAATAAACCTTAGGCGTTTTCTGTGGGTCATGCACCAAACTACATGCCAGGGAGATAATTATTAACTTGAAAAATTCATATCCATTAATATTTAGAGACATGCCGTTGGTCTTGAAATGTTCAGTAGATGTTGCACTTTCATTTCCAAAAAATGGTAAAAAATTTGTTTTAAACCTTCCTAACCACCTTATGAGTGTGTGTTTCGTGCGTAAAAATGAATAGGTATCCCAAAACTGTTATTTCTCACAATAACGGCTCGAATTCACTCTGTACTTGAGAGTTTTTGGAGGATGGTTATTGTTTATAAATTCTGTCATAACTAAATCAGCTATATCCTCCGAGGAAGTGCGAATATATAATTCGATGCCAAAAGCAAAATGCTGAGTTATGGCAAATGAACAAGCGGTCAGGTTCTTAGAAGGTCCCCTAGTAAGTCATTGCTGTTGTACCTACCATAGGCACTAATATTTGTAGGACTGGTAATACATTGATTTTATGACTCCAACTATGTGCTTATACTAGCCTGGTGGCTATAGTTCCCCTCCTACGAGGCAGTTTATATTTGTATACCTATCTATATTTTTGTCACTTTCATTTTTTTCTTCAATATATCCAGGTCCTGCTGCTGTAGCCAACATCACAGTGCCACGGTCGTCAAATGTTGCATCCCCTATGGTTCGAGGCACTTCTATTCAAGCCATCTCTGTAGCACCCCATACCCATTCAATTCCAGGGTAAGTTATTTAACAAAACATCAGCATTTGATCGATTTTGTGTTAGTTCAGTTGAAAAAATCCTTTGTAATTATAGCTTACTAAAAACTTCTGCAGTCCATTTAACTTTACCCAATTCCTGAACTTCCCAATTTCAAATTTTGTTTTACCATTGACTTGAGAAAGTTCTTTTTTTTTCTTTTTTTCAAAGTGATCAAAATCCATTTGTTTTTTAACAGATTTCTCATCCATGTTGGTATTGTTTGAGTTGGGAGTCATTTTGGTTTATTTATTTATTTATTTTTTAAAGAATGAACCGTTGTAATTGGTTGAGAAAAAAAATTTAACCCCCCTCTCAAAATTTGTTGGTTAACAATTTTAGATGCATAAAAAAATAGAAAATCATTTTAAAAATCCGTCCGTCCGCCATCTAGAACTTTTGTCTGATACGACTGAACTTGGGTCGAAAATCGCAAATGGGGTCTATTTGGGCCTAGAAGCTCGGCATCGATTTCAGTCTCCCTAATTAAGGGCTGTAATAAATATCAAAAATGTCGATCTCTAATATTTTCAAAGTAAGAGTAATGTTTTTGGGTGTCATTTATAAGTATCATCCCGAGGAATCAAAAGAAACCACTCGGATTGCTACGTTCATCTGCTTGCATTCTCTAAGCGCTAGAACAGGGGGGAAAAACTAGGGAGTGAATCGTTACTGGTGGAACATAAAAAAGCTGATACAATTTCAATGAAATTCTCACTTCACGAAATCGAGTTTATTTTAACTTTTTGACACCTATATATGAACTTGTGACTCTAGGAATGTGATTTATTGTATTGGTGGGTGCCTATGTCAATGTCGAAATACTTGAGTTCTGATGTACAATTGTACTTGAAGTCAGCTCTTGTTAAATATAGAAGAACGAGTAAAGTGTATGTGTTTTATCTAATTTAATTAATTTATCCTCGGTGGGCATTTACACCTGTGCAGTTTTATTTAGATAATGTATAATAGGCTTGGTTTATTAGTTATAGACAAGTGTTCTATGTAGAAGGGCTATCCTAAGGACTATTCTGAAATAATAAAAATGTGTTTAATGATTTGCAGTTTTTTTTCCCCTCTTCTTTCGTGTTATAACCAACATTAATTCCTCATATTGATCTAATATTGCAGGAGTATTGCCACAACAGCAGCAACTATGCAAATTGGTCGATCCGTGGTCAGCAACGTAGCACCCTGGATGGGAATATCCTCCACACAACAGAGCAGTCTTCCAAGACAAACTACTCACATAAGGCCTGCCATACAACATATTAGTGGTTCGTACTATTAAATTTAATTTTAATTTGAGAAAACTCTGCGTATCAACGTTACTAGTTTCAAATCCTGCAGTTTTCAAGGCGCTTCAACTCCTCGGAAGTCCATATAGGACTTACAGCTGTTTTAGCAAGGTTTACAGCTATAGGTCGGCCAGAGATAGTTTGGGTTCCAAGGGCAAAGTCTGGCTGAGGAAATTGAACTACTTATCTTCATATCATTTAACAATTTTCGTCCATGCCAACAAAGTAAATCATGAATGATATTTCGTAATATTTTTGAAATAAAAGTAAATTGCACTCCTATTTCATTACCTTTTTTCAATACCAACCTACCTATTCAATTAAACAATATGTATCCAAATCCATATCAATCCTTTCAACATCCATATTAATCCATATCAACTACTTATCAGATCTCTCATGTACATGGCTACATTAACTTTACTTGATATTGCATATGCCGTAAACTAGCTAAGTCAGTTCAATAATTTTACACAAACGAGTACTGGATTTCAGTGAAACGGATCTTCTGCTTCCTGAAAGGTACGATGGATCAAGTTATTTTGTTTCAGAAAATATGGACCTTCAGGGTTACACAGATGCTGACTGGGCAAGTTGTCCCGAAGATGTAGGTCATACTCTGGATATTTATTTTCCCTGGGAGGTACAGCAATAACCTGGAAAGCTCGTAAGCAACATACTGTTGCCTCATCAAATGTTGAAGCTGAATACTTAGCCCTTGGAACAGTGACAAAGGAAGCTCTTTATCTTTGCGGAATGCTGTGTGAACTGAAGCTATCGCAACTAAAATCAGCTGCGGTCATTTTAAATAACAATCAAGGTGCTCGGTAGCTGGCAAGAAATGGAATTCATCATCCCCAAACAAAACACATTGACGTGAGACATCATTTTATCCGAAACTGTGTTGCAGGAAACATTGTCTAAATCAAGTAACGAGACCTTCTCGAACGATCAAGTTTGTCCCCCACCCCGGCAACTACTTGGAACCGTTCCCTACAAGAAGAACTGTGAGTTCTTCAATTCCGTTCAACGCGGAGCAGCTCATGAGTCACAAATGAAAAGTCACATTTACGTTTCTAAACTGTTATGTGATCGTGTTATGAGACCACGAAACTATACACTTCATTCTGATCTACATATCCAACTAATCTGCATTTTTACCAAGGGATTGACTACTTGATGTTATGTATTTTTGAGATGCGAGCTTGCGAGCATCCAGACCACCAAACTATACACTTCATTCTGACCTACATGTCCACTAAACAGGTTGAACGGAATTGAAGAACTCACAGTTCTTCTTGTAGGGAACGGTTCCAAGTAATTGCCGGGGTGGGGGACTAACTTGATCATTCGAGAAGGTCTCGTAATCAAGTATCAGGTTGTTACGGGTGAAGCATCAGAATTTCTCCTAGCAACTTGGTATAGGATCTAATCCGAATTGAAGTCGACTAATTTGAGAAGAAGTGTTGGCGAGCAAATTTGTCGACTGCAATATTACTTACATTAGGCTGCTAACTTGACTGTGGTAATTATCAACATGAGTTCCTTTTTTTTTTTTTTTTTTTTCCGACTGTCCACTGTTCTGAAATGTGAAATATATTCAGTTAACAAGCAATCGAAGTGTACGCCTCTATAAAAAAAAAAAATAAAATAACATATACAAATACACGATACGTTGTATACATGAATACACGTGTAGTTGATTTTTCGATAAAACTGCCTGCACGTCAGATAAGCCAGCCAGAAGTCAACTTACCAAGCTCTTGTCTCGACGTAGCCGGTTAAGAGAGATACTACTGTATTTTAGCAAGGCTCACCTGGGCTCAATGTCGTATTTAATAGAACTCATTGTCATTTTCATAGATTTTGTTATTCAACATTTTACCTTCTACAATGTCCATGATACCTTTATTTCAGAATCACACAACCCTCCCAGTTCCTCTCCTCATCCCAAACCTTATCCCAGGTCAAGAGCTACTCCCAAATACGTGGCTAAGGTGAAACCGAATCGTATTCTTGTGTCCTATGATAACAGTTCCAGTGATGATGATGATTCAGGTGATTCATTCAAGTTGTAAGAGCTAAACACTACAATACTGATGCCTCGTTTAAATTCTCTAAATGATTCATTTCTTGGTTCTTACTTTCCTTATGTAACTAATCATTCCTACCAAAAGATTCCTCAACAAACCAATTATTTGCAGATCCCTCGCCATCATATTTCTCCTCACGAATCAATCCTTCCCAACGCCTTGTTTCCTACAATTCCAGTGATGACGAATCGTCTGAACTTTCTAACGGTATAAAATCTTGGCTCATGTAAATACGCATTAAAAGGTAATGGAGGGTACAATCCATTAATTTAATGCGTATTTACATTTTATTTATTGTCCCAGCTCGGTTCACATTAGCACAATTTGCCTGAACGGTTTAGTGCTACTTCTGATATCAATTCATCGGCAAACTAAAATTTTCGAACTGATTTGAGTAAGTGTTTTATAGTAATTCCTTTGATATCCACAAAAAATAACTGTTGATGATTAGTGTCATACATGTCTTGAGGCATTAAAACTAGTTGAAATTTCCATGTGTATGAAGCGTTTGCGAACCAAGCGTACTGTTGGTTCACTGTGCTAATGTGGGCATAGTGGACTTTGGTTTACGTCATTTTCTCTCAACATATGTATTTGTTTTATTATAATACTATTTTTCATCTGGAACAGTAATTCTCAAATTTATGTATTTATTAATTAAGAGGTAATTATGTATGATTGACAACACCTATCTTTTCCATTTGCTAGGTGCCAAAATTAGCAGTCAGGTACGGCCGTTGGATCATCAAAGGATGCTTGTCCATTCCTCAACCACTCACAAGCAAGTTATAACACAACAGGCTCAAGTTCAGGTAAAAATAATATACGCCTTTCTGTTTTCACGAGTAGGTTGGAAATATGTGCACCACGCTTTTTATTTATTTTTTTAACCTTCCAATGGGCACAATTAATCTATAAAATGAAGTGACTTTTTTTTTTTTTTTTTTTAGCCATTGGTAGTGGATCGAGGGGTAGGTGGTTGAGACCCCTAGTAGCTTCCCTATTTCGCATCATCACCAAAGGGTACCTCGGTTTTTCTTCACCACGTCTCTGATCACCATCAGGGGCGCGTTGAATCACCCTTAGATGAATTACGACCGATAATTTGAGTATTTTTTACTTTATTTAAGTTCAAAATGGTTTTTGATACCTTAGTTCAATGGTATTGACCCTTATCGCAGCACATAATCTGTGAGATGAATTGCGTCTGATCGTGTACCTGAGCAAATAACCTGTCAGACTTTTGTAAAAAAATTTGATGTAATTTCTATGTTTCATTGTTGAAATCTACTATCGAAGAGTTATCTAAAACCACAAATACATACACAGGCGTGTAAAAAGTTGAATTTTATGCAGTTTTCAATATGTTCAAACAAAAATTACAAGATTAATCTTGTCAGATAAATTGCGCCTGATTGTGTTAGTATTTATTTTGTGCCTGCTGAAAGGTTAACTACGCCTATGCCGATTGGCAACGATACCATTTGGACTGTAAGTCTTTGCATCCAGTAATATATCTTTGCGGAACTAATCCAGCGGTTGCCACTAATAAACAAAATGGAAGTTAGTGAAGGACGTCTATTTCTACGAAAAAATAAAGAGTTAAAATTTTAGATCGATTTCAACGGTCAGGTCAGGTATTAACCTTTTGCAGCGATGCATGTTTCTCAGTCACACCATTTACCCCCCACCAGAGCCTACTTGGGATAGGCGGGAAATCACATCCCTTGTGATTCTGTCAATTTTTCACTTAGGAAGGGGGGGAGGTGGAGTGTTCCCTCCCAGCACCTGTCTTTTGGGAATGATTCTGAGACGCTGCATTGCCTTATACTCGTTTGTCTTCCTGTCTGAGAATTGGTTCTAACACTAATACTAACTCTCGCAGTTTGTTTTTTAGTAGCTATTGTTGGGATTTGGTCATGTATTAGTGAATAAAAAAGTTCCAGTCATGCAGCACGATCGTATGAGCGAATTTTCATAAAATATCGAGAGAAAAAAAAATATAAAAAATTTGTTTGTAATATTTGTAAATATTATTTTACTTACATTGTTTTGAAACAAAGAAATTTTTAACTACCAATTGTGAGGTAACAAAAAACTCATTCTAAATTATATTCTGTAGTGCAAATTAAATTTTGAAGTTTTGCCTTTTTTGCGACTTTTCAGCGAATAATAATGAAATTTTAATTTATTTTTCAGCATAATTTTGTGCATACATTTTGGTTTGGTTGATTTTTTTTTCTGCTTAAAATATACATTTAACGGTTTTTTGCTATTTTTAGTGATTTTTTAAACACATTTTTTGAAATTTGAGCAATGAGTTCAAAAGTGCTGGCCAACAAACTCATCCTTTCATTTGGATAGCTCGATTTTTTGGCGAAAGAACGGATTTTTTTAATCTCAATCCTCTAGCAACTCAGCTGGTTATTTTCAACAATCTGCACCCCATATGATGAACTTTACACCATAACTAAAACAGAATACCCCTAAGAAGAAAACCAAACCATCTTACCAATTTCGTAAGAAAAGCTGTAAAATCGGCTCCTCCCTACTTTGTTGAACTAGGCCAGAATGAAATCCTATTCAAATTATTTTTTATTGCCAGCAATATAGAGTGAGGGGACGTAAAATTCTTAATGAGGAGTTTGGAACTGCTTTTGGAAAGTTCAGTTCAAATCAAATTTGCTTGTTCCAATCTACAGTGTGGCTTGTAAAGGTTTGTCGCTCAAGTTGACTCTGTATTTGGAATTCACGTATTTCATTCTTGAATGTCTACTCGTATAGTTAGGTAGAGCTCACACAGAAATAATCTGAAGCATGTTTTTCAAGGAAATACGTCTCTTCTGGTCACAAATCGTAAAATTTTTGGTTCAGCCTAAGACCTTAACCATCTCTAGACGTCCCTTATAATCTTTTGCTAATGTCTAACAAATTCAAAAATACATTGAACGCCCCCCTAACCTACAGGTATGTTTGAGTGAACAAATGGTATACCTACCTACCTACTTCCATTTCCTGAATGTGAAAAAATTGCTTCTTTCGCCTTGGAAGATGCAGAAGGAAAAAAAAAGTAGGGTGGTACCTACCAATCAGAAATAAATCAGCAAACACACTTGTTTTCATGCCAAGATGATAATATAGTTCCTATCAGAACTACTTAATCGTTCATCATTTTTTAATAAATCGCAGCTTCTTTTTTTTATGGTATCAAATTAGTAAAAATGGATAAATAATAATAATCTTACTTTGTATAACTTATCAATCGGCACATACTAATTCTAACCACCTACGCCAACTGTTTAATCCGGGAAGAAAATAAGTACACAAATTTACGGAATCCTGGTTCATTTTAATAACGGTAAGGCGGGATCACATACATAATAGCGGGAGAGCCATTTGGCTCGCGGGAGGCGGAAATCAGACTGATATTCATTTGCCCTCATCGTCCCCAAGACGGGGAGGGCGCCATTAATCAAAAGCAGTGCTTACAAAATATAAGTTCTCGTACAATTTACATTAATACTTCACAATTTCACTGCACCTTCGGGAGCTCAAATCGTATTATTATTATTACGGAATGATCGGGAAATACTACATATTATCAGAGTTCCATAATTAAATATAGGAAAAGCGGGATAAAAACATTGAACTACTTATGCGCTATGTCGAAAGTTTGGGAAGACAACATGTTAACTACGTTTCAGCACTGGCGGGAAAATTCGAATTTTGGTCAGGGCTGAACACCAACCTTGTCACAAATTCTCTTCTTCTTCAACAAATATGTGCTTAGTTTTGGTCGGATTTGTTTCCACCAATGTCAAGCTTTTGAACCAGACCGAGCTGTTCTCAAAATGGAGACCCTACTAGCTCCAGTTTGTTTATAACTCTTGATCCAAGATCACCGTTTCTATTTACCAACTAGTTCTTATTGACCTGATTCAATGGTATTAACTGGGCCGTCAGAATTAGTGAGAGTAGCGGTGAAGAGAGTAGTGAGGATCGGAGTCCTCTGTGGTAGAATACGCGGAAAACGACTGATAGATAGCTGAAATTTGTTAATAGCTGATTAGTAATTCTTCTTAATCTCAGCTTATGGTTTTTATCTAGGTTTGCTAACGAAAATACTCAACTTGGAGAAGAACCAGTTACAAATCCATCTGTACCAGAACTCCCTGATCTCGAATCTGTGGAAACCCACACATGTGTGTATATATATGAATCTGTCTGTTTCGGATTTTTGAAATTGACGTTAAGGGTGATAGGGACTCAGCCTAAAACAGCCGTTTTTTCAGCACTGTCTGGGCATTTTTATTACACTGAAAGCTGTCTAGTTTTTCACTACATCGCCAGATTCTAAAATTTGCATTTCAAAGGTGTTAAAAACGTGTTTTTTCACAACCGTTTACGTTTGTGATATTAAACAAGCTTCACTATAATAGTGATTTTTTTCGTGTATTTATGCATTTCTCAATATTGCGTTTAAAATTAAAACGTGACACATCTTCTTGTGTGAACTATTACTTAAATAATACACAGCTATTCAATAGCAATCCTACTTTTCATATTGTAGTTATCTTGTGGTATGTGTTTTCCTTATGGCCCAACACACTCGACCCAGGTTTTTTTTTTTTTTTTTTTAATAATTGGTTTTATACAAATTGTACGTGTACCAGAACTTTAATGAAATGGGAATGGTGTATATATCTTGAAATTTGTCTGTGTTTCATGTCATCCTTTAGTATAGTTTGCTGTGATCTTGTTGTCAAATGTTACTGTGCCGTTTTTTCCGTGTGGAGAGGCTTCCCCCCCCCCCCCCCCCCCCGTGTTCGAGGGCCTGAGGGCCCGACCAGCCTGGACCCACCCACCATGACGGCTCCCAGGGCCACCAGCCCATTTCTGAACAGGCAGCCCTTAACGAATGTTGTGGAGAGACTCCACACATCCTCATTGTGGAGACTCACAGTTATTTGACTGTGACTCACAGTTGACATAACCAACAAATGATTACAGTCTATTGTTTGGTATCCATGACAAATTGGTGTGTTTCAGCTAACCGCTGGTGGGAATGATCCATCCAAAGGGCAGACAACCGTACTAAAAAGCTACGGTGGCGCCGCCAGTGCTGCAGCTCGGCTTGTTGCTCCTCCATCTGCTCCAAGTCTGTCTCGCATAGCTACGATTCCTTCTGCCATGGTCTCTCTTCATTCGGCTGCTGTCCTCGTGCCCAACAGTCAGGGCATCCCTGTCAAAACTACTGTGGCACAACCCAAGGTAGCTTATGATGAGTTATGATTGTGAATTTGTAAATATATACTGCCAGTGCTAGTGTACTGTGGCCTACCCTCATGCATATGACTGATAAGTGAATGACCACTACCTACTCGATGTTTCTACGAGAGTGGATCATATTAAAACCGACTTTGTTCTGTAAGTTGGCCAAGTGTCTGAATTGAGAAACCAGATTTAGGGCGTTTTAGTGGGGACTATAGTGCTCCCCCTGCAGTTCAGTTAGTTGTAAACTTGATAAGTGAGAGAGAGGTTGTTGTGCAGCGCATAATTATGAAGTTTCTTATCGCTGAAAACATTTGGCTTTCTAAAATTAGGCGGAGATTGTTGGAACAGTTTGGGGAATCAACACTCAGTGGCACTCAAGTGGAATTTTAGTGGACAGGAATAGGTGCTATGGAACACTCCACCTACGGACGTGTTTTCCATAGTTTCAGTTTTGTGGGCAGTTGGTTGCAAACAAGTCCTCGAAAGTTTTTTTTATAATGGAACAAAATAAAAATTCCCATTCGCTGGGGAAAATAATGTAGAGAAGTTGGGTTTTCTCACATAAGAAAGATTTTAATGAACACTATGTACTTTTATCTATTTGCTCACTATGAGGGCTAAATATTTGAAATAGAAAAAGAAAGTCAGTGTGAGAGTAATTGGGAGCAGTTGTTTTGGGGAAGACCAGGTGTATGTGCTAACTGTACATTTCAAATTGTTCAATGGTTTTATCCGATATTACACTTCTAATTTTACATATTTCTGGACCTCCAATTAGACTTCTTACAAAGAATGAAACATCTAGTTTCCAAAAATGATTATGGATCTTGAAAAACATTCAATAGTAAGGTTATATTTTCCTACAACCCTCATTGTAAGTTTTTAGATTTTAGTTGCTCGAGTCAACCTCAACCGTCTGGAGCTATGCATAGAATGGTTAAATATTATCTATGTATTTTTATTGTGAATTATTTATTGAAATCAATTCACAACCATAATACGCAATACCTATTATCTCGTACAATATGTCTTAGGGACAATAACAACAGAACACAAGAATTTACAGATTTTGTACTGTTTGCAATTGCTCATACTTTAATGGCGGCAACTTTTCTTTTAGGTTATAACTCAACCAGTTCACAGTTCAACAAGTGTGCAGTTCCCATCTGTAAGTTCAGCCACAGTCCAGCCAACGTTAGCTCTGAACACTGTTCAAGTCTCTAGACCAGGTAAACTTGACTAATATTTCCTTATTTCGCAAAAACAAAATTTATATACATATATACGTGTGTAATATAAAAAATAATTTTAGTTTCTTACATCAATATTTTCCTTTGTACTTTAGATAGTTTTAAACTGCTCCAGTTTACTTAGTCCTAGGGCCAGTTCAACTTTTTTTTTTTTGCTTATGCACTTAATATAAGTAATTCATTGGGGTTTGGTTTCATCTTACTCGGTTGGGCTCTACTGATTAGACCCTAAAACACAAATTATTTTTTATTGTATTTGAACGTTGGTTGTTTCAATTCATGTAGAACTCCGAGCACCCTTATTACTGCCATTTTCCTCCAAAAACCCCAAGCCTAAGGGCAGTTCATCAATCGAATTTATTAGGTTGTTTAATTGCTTATAATCGATAATGGTAAATTAGCTATTTATAAATATAAGATAATGGCTGTCTCAATCGACCATCAAAGACCCACTAGTTTGGAGGTAGATTTAAATAGGTCATAGCTATTTTTTCTCCTACTTGGCAGTGCTGCCACCTACCGCAGTGATGTGGAAACCACCAACAGCAGTAGGTGTATATAACACAGACTTCAAAAAATAATTGCTTGCTATTTTATTTTCACAATTATTTTTATTTACTTGGTAAATTTAAATCAGAATGGAAATAATTTGGACATGTGTGCATTGCAGACCAAGCCATATTGTTGAGCAACCATCCGAACTTCTCCCGTAGGGTTTCTTTACTGTACCTAATGTTTTGATTGTAAATAAGTATGTACACAATATACTTGCAACGTTAATTGAAAAGGTTGATATTTGTGTCATCATAGTTGAGAATAATCAATCGTGTAGGTGTTTTTTTTTTTTTTTTTTTTTTTTTTTTTTTTTTTTTTCAACTTGTAGTTTTTTAGTTGCTCCCTATCATACCTACCTTTAAGCATTTAAATTCAGTTTTCCTGTTTTCCTATTCATAATAAACTACCTTTAAGGTTGTTCATTGTTCAACATCAAGAAGAAAGTTTTGTTATTTCCCGATGTGCCTCCCCACACATTATGCATAGGTGCTCTCCATACTAGTGGGACTTTGATGGTCGATTGGCCATTATCATATATTGAAAAACGGCACCTCGCTTTCTGATGGACTGTTATCGATAACGTACTATTGAACTACCCAACTAATCCGATTGATAAACTAGGCCTTTGGCTTAGGTTTTTGGGAGGAAAATGGCAGTCATATGAGTGCTGGGAGTTCTACATAACTTGAAGCTGCTATCGTTCAAGTTACTTAGTTCAATGACACTTATTACAACGAGGTTTGTTCCTCGCTATGTGGAGTGAACAGCTGCTTAGGATTGCTTTATGAGAAGCATGCATGTTGATTTTTGGCCTCATTCCTGGAAATGTATCAATAAATACTTGCCACAAGAAGACTAGATACGATTCTAGTAGGTATTACACTAGTTTCCAAATATTCAAAATGTCATCAATATCATCATCCTCTCTTGGTTCATTGTCCTCGCCCTGCAAGTCAAACTCTATGGTCAATGCTAACTTCTATGAATCACAAACACACACAAAATCTACAGTAGCCAAGAGAAACCGTTTCTCGGCTGACAGAAATTAGAAAGGTTAATTTGTTGGATTTTGGGCGATGAAACTTGAGCCCCCCCCCCCCTCAGTGAAATACAGTGAGGGGAAAACTTCGTTAGTTTGCAACCTCATTGAGTTTAAATTAATTTCAAACTTTTGATGAATGTGGGCCTAAGCTATTGATACTAAATACTCACACCTTATAGCCTAGACACCGCACCTAGGCATTGCATATATGTTAGAAGTACTTATATGAAAACATTCTCTGTTTCATTCAGTTTGGGTATTGTCAGCTCTTGTTACAGTTATGCTTGGTCCAAGTGTGGCTGCTGGAACAGGGTCACAGCCTCAAGGAGTAACTCACATTAAGCCTCACCCTTCTGGCGGAGGAACTCCTCAGCTCATTCAGCAAGGCTCAGGAGGCGGCTTAACTCAGGGGTCGTCCACTGTTGGTAAACTCTACGCTGATGGTCCACACACTATCACAGCTACCAGCCAACCAGTATTTATCCAGACGCAAGGCTCTTTACCTGGTCAGGTTTCACAGAAAGCGCAGCTTCCTGCTGCTCTTATTGTCAGAGAACCCCCAAGATCAAAAGAAGAATTAGGTGAGTTGTCCATAATTTTTTGTTTTATCAGGATGGTATATCTTCTCTACTATTCCAAAACTTACTGGACCACATATTAATTAAATTCGTTCTGTTACAGTGTCTCCTACTCCCACTGGAGTGAACCTTCATAGTGGCACAGTGTACAGTTTGACAGGAGGGTCGTACTATGAAGGGCAAAGTTATATAAAAGTCCCTCAGCAACACCAATCTTCGTCTTCGAACAATACTTCATTAGGGGGGCCACAGCAACCGTCACTTCACATAAGGCAAACTTCTACTCAGATGACTCCTATAAGCTCCTCAGCCTCCGGGCCTCCAACTAGTCAGGCGCTAAGAATGAATCCAATGATGGTTGTAGAAACTGGGCGTTCACAGATACCACCATTCACAAGTTCTGTGGATAGCGGTACAAGCATGATTTCCAGTGATACCAGTATGACAACCCTTACTCTCACTTCTCAAGCTCTGAAACAAACTACTTCGCCCCGCCCAAGCATACTCCGGAAACGGGAACCAGAAGGATCCCCAATCAAAGTGACCAAAAATTTGACTCCAGTTCTAGCTGGACTCACAGTTTCAGCTGGCTCACCTCCTTGTCCACCAGGGTCGCCACCCAAAAGACCAGAATCTGGCCAATCTGGCGTCTCAAGTTCTGGCAGCACAACAGTTTCTGCCAACAGTTCTCCTGGTGAGTCTCCAACTGCTACGCTGAAACAAGAGAATGTGGATGACGATATGGTCACTTCTACAGCTCCACCACCTATAACTTCCATCGCTCCTTCAATAATGGCTGTTGCTACTTCCCGACCACCAATTGTTCTCCCCCACCCCCCACCAACTTCTAGTGCTCACCAAACTGAAATGAGTCCTCGCAAGAAACCTAGGAAACAGCAACTGTAAGTATTCATGCAAAAATTTCAACGGAATAATTCTGACTTATTAAACAACATCCATATTTTGCCCCCGAATCACTCAACTTTGTAAGAACCTTGTCAGTACTTGGAAAAAAAAGAAAAGTTTTTGAGCTTAGCATTTGTTTTTTCTCTATAGCTCAGCTCGTACAGCTCTTTTTCTCTATAGCTCAGCTCGTACAGCTCTTTGGTCTTTTACTACTCATAGTGGTCTGAACTGTATACCAAAATTCTTGCTCAACTTGGCTTAAACCCTTTCTGGTGTAAAAAACCTCGGTACTAGTGAATAGATCATTATTAAGAGAAAGATTGGTGAAAAATAATGTATGAACCTACCCCAAAATTGATTTCCTTGGTTTTCATGATACCTATGTTTGATTTCAGAACGGGTAACCAAATTGCCAGTGAACCTACATTCAGTGAAGATGAGATGGAATTCATGATAGAGGACAAATTGAAGAAAGAAGTCAAAGAAGGTTTGTTCTGCATACTAGAGAAATTATTATACAAGTTCTTCATTCCAGTTTTGGTTTACTAGGTTTTCCTGATGTTCGGTTCAAATATTAATGTTTCCATAGCTAAAAAGTCGTAATGAATCGATGGATTTTGAGATATTTGATCTGACTCTAATAGTAAATTTAGAGGCGTAGCCGAAAACCCTATATACAAACCCTACATGAATATCTCTTCCGTAATAATTTGAAAAGTACCTAACGAAGAAGATACTATCAGGCTCGTTAGAAAATATGTGCCAATACTTATGGGTCTTGCATTTAATCATTTGGTTACATAATTTTCTAACAAGATCTTGTCAAAAACTGCTAAATCGTTCCATAATTTGTATGGTTTTACACCTCTACTGACTCACAGGTTTCTAGTAGGTGTATATCACAAGCATCATCAAAATACGTTGGTAAAGGCCCTGTCAGAGCCAGTCAAACGAGCAATTTTGAAATCATCAGCAAAATTTCAACAAATTCATTTTTCAGCCACATCAAGAGCATTAAAAAAAAACATTAAAGGAACTAATTCATCATTAATCACGCTTTGAAAACCACGTCAGCTAGGTGGCGTCCATTGTGAAGCAGGCATTCTTAAAAATGACGCTGGAAACCAGTCATGACACCTTGAAGCAATTTCTGTGGAATTTGTACCTCTTCTTCTCAAGAGAGTCATTGGTGTAGTTTTCGGAAACACTACTCATGATGTAAACCATAAGCTCAACCCTGTGCAGGCTATGTGAGGGATAGACAAAACAGCATCCTATTTGATCTTCGAGTGCCCTGCTCTCTCCCCAATAAGGCCAACAATTAATCAAAGGCTGAGTCTTTTTGATTAAACTTACCCCTCTCAGGAAAGTCAACAAGCAACAGGCTTCTGTGCTCGGTGCCCAAAATTCCTTCCCTGAGAGTTTTCCCATACATCTACGAATGGAGGGGCAAAGGACATCTCCGTTTCGAATGCTCACACGAATGATTGCTTTGCAATGGATGCCACCTAGCTGATGTGATTTTCAAACGTGATTAATGATCAATTAGTTCCTTCAATGCTTTTTTATGCTCTTTAATGTAATAATAACTTTTCGGAAAATGGGTTTGTTGAGCTTTGCCAATGATTTCTATATCACCTCTTTAACTGGCTCACCCTGTATCCCACTGAAATTCATAATAGTGGGTACACACCTTCTAATCATTCTCTCTGATTACATTCATCCATGGCCAATTCATATATTACCCTCTTATTCAAGCATCTAAGGGAATGAAGAGGGGGGGTTACAGCATAAGCCATAATAATGGTACATAACGTAATGCATGGTACACAGGGTTATTTGGGCTGTACAGTGTATGCACTACCTTACTTGGTGAATGGCCCTAGCTACCCTTCTGAGGAAGTTCAACTTGAAGCTTCCAGCTGAATTAACCCAAATTTCATGACCAGATGTTCTCATTGTTTGAACTTGATCAAATTGCATTATTTTTCTTGTAAAATCATTTATTTTTCGTATTCTTGAATGTTCCATTATTTACATACTCGATTATGGTGTTATACCGTAGAAGCAACTGAGGAGACGGAAAAAGCTGCTCCGAAGAAGACCATGTCCCTACTCAGTTCATACAAGCACAACTGGAAGGGGCGGAACAACCACTACAACAGATACACGGACGTTAAACCCAAGGAAGAAAGGAAGCCCACCCTCAGCGAGATAGCCAATCAAAAGAATGTGGCTCAAAAGCTCACTGGATGGAAAATCTACCACATCGCAACTCATTTAGAGGACTTGGTAGTAATTTTTAACGTTTTTTTTAATTTACAACTAATCAATAATATGAACCAGCTTTACTAAAAAATTATGAATTTGGGGAAATCACGATCACTCACTTTTTCACATAGCCTTAAACTGGATCCATACCAAGTATCAGTTTGATCCAGTATTTTTCTTCATGGGTTGCCTGGATTATGGGTCACCAGTGGAACAAATACCAGCAGAGGTGCGATTTTTGCTACCAGTCACAGGATTCTAACGCAAGGAGGCTGACATGACCAGCTCAGAAGTCTCCAAAAAGCAAATTTCCGAGTTCACAAGTTTATTCAACTCTCATATTTCTTTAAATTTGTGAAGATTAATGCCTTTTACGCAAGCAACATATTCCCATAGGATCTACATATCGTGGGAGCATGTGAAACCCCCTGACTCTGCTTACATACTCTTTGCCTTTTGCCTACCTCTGGGCTGTGGGTAGCATGCTTTACCAGAAAATTAACATATTACCGAGATTTTCTAGTGTTCTTGGTCGCATATTTTCTTTAAGGTAAATGGGGTTTCCATATGATCTGGATGATGTATGAACTTTTTATGGGTAGCCAGGTGGAATCATCAGTGGCATATATACGAGCATTGAGGTGCTCCTAGTTTCTGGTGACTCTCCCAAGTGGTAAATGCAGTGAGGGTACAAAACTGTGTGATGGATATGGGTATTTCCCACTTCTCGGAACTGCTGCCTCCACCTGCCAGCACCTGCCTACACCTTTCAGCTTTCAAGTCACCCTCTTGATGTTGCAGACTGATCAGCCCTCTGAGGGGACAAACTACTCCATTCCATCCCCTCCTTATCATAATTGAGAGAGTTTGAATTCACTTCAGTGAGCTTTGACAGTCGAACATAAACCAAACCAGAAACAAACCAACCAACCACCACCAGTAACTTAGACCAGTAAATCCAATATTACCGCACTAGCATCCAGTTTATCTAGAAACCCCATCTTTTTTGGTATCGTGCTCGAACACTTGCCACCACCCCTTACCTCATTTTCAATGTATGACAGTGCATCTCACATCTCATAAAGAGATAGAAGGACACCATTGGCTGAGTGCTGAGGGGAGGGATTTGGTTGGGGCTTGGTTGACTTGGTTAATTTCTGACGGTTCCTTTTGAACTGGCAATGTCCCATTTTTCTTTAATAAGAAACGAGAGATGCATGCGCCTCCTGTTTGTATTTTGTTCCTCTGGTGATCCCTCCTCCAGAAACCAATCTTGTCACGCCTGGATGCAGTTCATCAGAAAACCCAACCGTCATTGCAGTATTATTGAAACCAAAAACGCTAAAAAATTGTTAAGATTCATCCTCATCACAAATGTTGTTTCAAAAGAACTTGTAAGTTTGCATTGACTTGAAAAATGGGTAGATACTGATCATTTGCCTAAATTCAACAAAAAAGAGTATTTTTCAAATCTTAGGTATTTTATTAATATTGAATAAGGTAATAAGGCAACATAAGGCTACTTACAGTGAAGCAGGTATGATTAGTCATATTTAGATTAGACTAGATTAGTCATCAGGCTATTCATTGAGAATTGATTACGCTCTGTACCCAGCTTAAATATGAGAGCGGAGACTAAGAGAATTCTTGAACAATCAGCCTTGTTGTTAGGAAAACAGGTGATATCTGTATGGCCACATATAAGAGTATGTTCATCTACTTGAAGGCTTGATTGATTGAGTAGCCGAAAGGTCTTCTTCTCGACACCAACCGTCATTACAATATTATTCTAACCAACGAACCCAAAAGAAATTATGAAGATTCATCCTCATCACAAATGTTGTTTCAAAAGAACTTGTTAAGTTCGCATTGACTTGAAAAATTTATAGATACTGATATATTACCTACATCAACAAAGAGAATATGTTTTTCAGAACACAGGTATTTTATTAATAATGAATTAAACATGATTAGTAATTAAGTATAATTTATTTGAAATAATAATAAAGTTATTACGAATATATTTTGATCTCCCCTTAAGTGGCCGTATACCGCCTAAAAGCCCTATTTCCCAGGGTTCGGCCTGGGAGGACAACCTTCCTGATTCAATTTACAACTTCAAACCCTATTGATGTTTTGTGGGCTATCTTTTAGGTATCCCCAACCATATTTTTTAAATATCATTAAAATACTTGTATATATTTTCAGGCAAACAGCGAAACTGAATTCTTCAGTGAATATAATTCAACACTTAGCTTTCTCGAAGACAAGCTTGGAAAATGCAGGAACAGGGAAACAGAAAAAGATTTTCATCGGATTACTGAGAGAGTTCGGGTATGCTATTTTGAGTTTAATTTATTGAGTTAGATGTGTAAAGTACTCTACACTTGCCTGCGTCATGTACTCCATTTATATAAGAGTATGTTGTATGTTAGGTACTCGGATATCTAACAATCGAAGAGATTGTGAGCCATAAGTTATTACTGAATCAGGTGGATGAACCGAGTCCGGCTATTTGGTCGTTTACTGTATTTGGGGTACTGTGCTGGCACCTTTCTCAGTCCAGAAGGCACGTGGCAGAGTTCAGTCTGACTTTAACATTGCTGACAAATGCTTCAACTTGACGACTTCTGTTTTGACACAAAATCACTCGCAATGAAGTTGTGGAAAGCCATTTAAAAAACAGAAGTTAGTGAAGAACGTTGTCTATGTATTTCCTCGAAAAATAAAGAGTTATAATATAGATTGACTTTGATAGTTAGGTCATCATCAGTAGCAAACATTAACTGAACATACATTAGAAAGGACAGCTTATATATTCATGAGTGAAGGATATTGAATCCCATTGGTAAGAAAGGACTAGGACGTACAAACAAAGTGAAATGGATTTATAGCTAATCAGATGAAGCGGTCAGTGGTGAACTATGTTGAGGGATATCATCATTTAAACATTTAATAGATCTGTCACTTTCGATCATTTAGGTTTTTGAAGTGCATATATACCTGTGGGCAAAAATAAAGAATTTTACAAACTGTCTGTCAAATCAAAATGGCAACTATGATTGGATTCCTTGAGATGTTTTGCAAATGTTGTCTTACCCTTATTTTCCCTGAAATCCTCTTCATGCTCGTCTATTCTTTTTCAATATATCCTACCAGTTTGACCAAAATATTCGTAGCCACCAGAACATTTTAGTTTATAACTTTGCATCAACAAATCTTCACTTAGGTTTTTTTTTCTATAAGTCTACACTAGGTACCATTTAGTAGTTTTGGAAGCATTTGCTTGGTACTACCGATCTGTAAAGTTGTTTGGTCCCTATGATTTTTTTCGGTTGCTCATTTTCAAGATATTGACTATTATTTAAATTACTTAGATATCCATACTAACATGGTAGATAACATGTAACACCGTCTTTACGTTATGTCTTCACTTAACGCCGTTTTCTACTGAGGGTAATACTAAATCAAGATGATATTTTATCAAGATACTCATTAGGTTGCTTCATAAATAAGGCGAGGATTTCAAGAATCATGTCTTCAAGGTATTATTATGTTAGTGGCTATAGTTAACATTTGAGGTCATTGTTCTACATACAAGATTTCCTGGGTGCTTAAATATATTGAAAATTAACTGATGTTGAAAATTGGACGTCCGTGATTTAGGCTTTACTTTAAAAAGTAATACATAAGCCGCTTGCTGACTGTCATATGTGTTATTATAACAGGTCTTCAGATTGGGACAAGAATACATGTCATTTGTATACAGATGAGGTGAAAACCCACCCCAGGTCATGAGGAATTTTTGAATTGATTATAAAACATTAATTTGAACTTCTAGATGTTCCTTTCCTGTTATGGTGAACGTTATCCTCTCTATCCTCTTCTTATGTTCAGGCTAATTACCAGAGAAGTCGAGTTGTGAAGGACCACATGGTTGAAGCACGCTCTCAACTCTTCAAACTTTTGGAACACAAATCTTACATCTCGGACATCATCAACCGCAACACCATCAAACGGCCACTAAAGAAAAGGGAAAGGTTATAATATGGTTACCAAAGGTGATTGCCTGGAACCGACCTGTCTTCCGAGGCTAAATGTTGATCTCTCTATCTGTTTCAACCCTAAGCATGGGTGCCTCTTGTATGTAATATTGTGTATGTAAAAAATTAAATATCTAAGCGTTCTTTATTTCGTTTTGATTTTATAAAAAACACTATCGTTTTCTTACTTTGTTTAACTTTGAAAAATATAGTGTATTGAAATTGCCAAACTCTCAAAAGCCATTTTATTCATTCGCCCCCATCATTCATTTCACAGTAAGTACCTATTTCATCGTTTCACTAAGTGTTTATCTCCATTATAGTACTTACTTTCCATTGTTCCTGACTCAACCAAGGTTTAGGAGAGGAAGTTTTTAGGTAAAAACAACTTTAACGCCCTTCAGAGCTATTCTCTGAAACTACTCCACCAAAGTTGATGAACTTGGGTAAAAAATCACATACGGGGTTTAGTTGGATCTAGAAGCTAGCATCAAGGGTAGAAACTAAAATTCAGAAGGGTAGAAGGGTTAAACTCTAAAGGGTAGAATTAAGGGCTGAAATATTAAAAAAAAAAAAACGAACGGTAGACCTACGGTTCTACAGTCAGATCATTTAATAATGATTAATTTTACACATTATTAGTTAATTATGGTTACTTAGCAATATTAGTTTATAACTGAGCGTAATAAATCAGCTTTCCTTGACACTACAGAGGCTTAGGGATTATGAGATGCTGTGATAAAATGAGAGCATTCCAAAAAGTGGCTAACGATTTTCCTGCTATGAAAACTCAGGGAGTTACACTTCCCTAGTGACGCATTGGTTGTACGTGAAAATCAATAGAAAACCCCACCGTGACGTGACAAAAACAAATGGAAACGTCCTGTTATTCATTATTGAATGATGAAAATCAACATCTCAAAAACTTTCAAGGTAACCATGTTTACCTGGATTGCTTTACGTTGATCCGTTTCTCCTCCGTCTGGGATAAGAATTTTGATAGGAAAAAATATCGTCAATAGAATTGCAATCAGCACTGGTGGGAACACAGTAAAAGACTCCTTATAAACGACTATCGTATCAGCTGATACGATTCAAATGGAACTCTGACTTCGTTAAATCGAGCTTATTATAACTCTTTTCACCTACAGATGGTCTATTAAAGAGTTGGTAGGTGTTTTATTAATTTTATCTCATACATTTTCAGTTGATTGGTGCATATGTAAATGTCGGCGTACTTAGATCAGAGGGACTAGTAAAGTGTAGATATTTTATTTAATTGATTAATTTTCTGTCTGTAGGTGCCTATATCTATGTAGGTATATTAATGATGAAGTCAGCTTTTTGCCTGACCACCACGAAATTGCATTACGCAAATCGGTTACTAAGGGACCGATGAAGCTCATTTCTTAATCAACCTGCGGTGCTGATATTTCAAATGGAGCTCCTTCGGGATATCTAGGATACAATTAAAGAGCACTGAACAAAATAAAGAAGAGCCATGTGTACCTGAATACCTATGTTTCATCATAGTGTCGATATGCCTAGGTTTTTCAGACACTGGATTTTATTAGAAATGCTCTTCAACCGAAAAAGATTGGATTAAAATTCAAAATCTATACAATTCGATACGAATAGGATTATGAATAAGAGAAATCATGAAACGATGACAATAGTCTGGAATGACACGCACACCACAAACACGTATATATGTATTCAATTAATTACCACTGTGTTAATTTATTTCACTAATATATAGGTACATACATTAATACTAACAATAATTTAACTAATGAAAATAGGGTGTTCCTTGAAGGATGGATATGTATTTTTATCTCCGTTATTTGAAGGGTTAGAAAGAACTTCAACCGGTAACCCCTCTTAATCTTTTACGGGAAATTCAAATATCACATTTCCGCGCATAAGCGGAAATGCGTGATCCGCGCATCAACTTTGTTTTTTCTAATTGGAACCCCCCTCTCGATTTTTTAAGTGCGCGCGAACGGGCGCAGTTCCGCTTAAAAGTGCAATAAATTTGAAATACTGAGTTTTTGTAGAGACTCAATTGCCACATGTAATACATGATTTTGGGGTATTTTTCCGTGCTGAAGATCGTAATGATGTTCATGTATTGATATTTGCAGCACCAACTTGGGAAAACACAGAACTATTGACCAGAATTGCTCTTTTCTTATTGAATAGAAATTGACATAGAATTGCACATTTCCACAAATCGAAATAACATGTAGAGTTTTCGTTGTTTTCCCAAGTTGATGTTGCAAATATCAATAAATAAACATCATTGCGAGGTTGCACGAAAAAATACTCCAAGATCATGTACGAGTATTACATTTGGCAATTGAGTACCTTTAAAAACTCAGTTTTTTACATTTATTGCACTTTTAGAGCGGGATTGTGCCTGTTTGCGCGCACTTACAAAATCGGATGATGGGTCATTTCTCCATGCAATTTCACGTAGAATTAGAATCTGCAATAAAAAATGGGGTTTCCCGTTTGAAAAAACGAAGTTGATGCGCAAATCATACGCATTTTCGCTCTTTTCCCCGTAAAAATTAAAGGGCGGTTCCTGCTTGAAGTTTTTTTCTAACCCTTCAAATAACAGAGATCAAAATAAATATCCATCCTTTAACAAACACATAGTATTGGCTGCTGCACACTATTACGTATTTTGTGGTAGCTAACTACGTAGGTATATTATTTTAAGGCTCAAGCGAACAATTCAGGCAGATTGATGAGTGATAACCAGTTCTGCAGTTTCAAAATAGAGATAAATCAAGTCAACTTCCTGAAATGTAGGCATCTACGGAGAAACTGACCCCTAACTCGTTGTTTCATGGAGGGTCATTTTTCATGAAAACCCTTCATTTCTTTGAAAAATAAAAACGACGAGTTTTAACATTAAAATATAATGTTATCCCCTAATTGGCAAAGTAAAATTGACGTTTACCGTTAAAAAGCAATCATTTCGGAAAAGCGTTACGCGTTTCAAAAATAGGAAAAATTATTTTTCTAAAAGGTGTAGAGCCATTTGAAAAATGTACCTAATGATTCATGAAAATGAGAAAGGTTTCACTTCATACATAAGTTAGTCCCATCAAATAAAACGCCTTAACGTGATTTTTAAAAGGGACTTTTAATTTTTTAATGGTGATATTCTGAAAGGAAATTTCACGCTCTTTCCAACACCTATTTTTGGTTTTACTGTGAATCTAAGGGGAGTTATAACCATGTTTATCACATGTCGTCAAAAACACGAAAAAAAATCTTTATAAGTAGTTAAATCTCTGATGATCTTTTTGTTGGGAATAGGTTGTTGAATCGATCCCTAGAAGGTTTCGTACCATAAGTGTTTATTACAATCTGTAGCATACCTATATGTTTATGTATGAATTGGTCATTCTAGACGATAGCTAACTCTCCTTAGGATTGAGATGAAAAAATACGTTCTTTCGCCAAAAAATCAAGCATTCCAAGGGAAATTATGAGTTCGTTGTGCAGCTCGTTCCAAAAGCACAGTACATCATTCTTTCAAAAATGTGCGTGTAAAATAACTACAAAATGGCAAAAACTGATAAAAATTTAATTTTAAATTATTATTATTTTAGCAGAATATTGGGAAAAGTTCATCTACTATGAACTAGGTAGTGCTTTCAGTAATTTGTGCATAAAAAATATTGTAAAAGATCGAGAAAAACTGCTAAAAATGGTTAAAATTCAAAAATTTGTTAGTATAGTATGAACACCAGACCCATGGAGCCAGTTATTGTAAACCTTGCCAGGTGGGGTTACCCTCCGTATTTCGTGGAAATAGACAACGTTTTTCACTAACTTCCGTTTTATAATGGGTTTCCACAACTTCGTCGCGAGTGATTTAGTTCGTATCCTGCATCCTAGCTGTCACAGTTAGTACAGCAGGATATTATTTAGAAAAAGAATTTCTTCCATAACATATATGACAGTTAAAGTTGATGTAAATTCGCTGTTACGGTCATGCTGCATGATTATTAAATCGTTTTTGAGATTTATATTAGATTAATCATGTTTTGAATTGGATAGATTGAAATCGAATAAGCTGGTCGAGTGCTAACGCAGCTATTCAAAGCATTTTCTAACCGGGAGAAATATTGTGACAAGAACGGGAATTTTAGAGGGAAACCCAAGGCAGCACTGATCCGAGAGCTGACTTCAGATTGCACCATCGGTTCCCTGAGCTGAAATTCGACTGCCCCACTTCGCTCCTCTGTTCCTTCTCCGACTTCACCATGGATGCTACTAGGAGTTGTATATTATCCACGAAACCTCATCGTCATGTGAGCTGAAAACCGCGACGAATCTGAACTCCCGCATCTTTGATATACCACACAACGATTAGTAACATTTAAATTATCTGGTCCACGTTGATACAGATCATTCAACTTCCTAGTTTCGTGATCTACAATATAAAATTTTTAAGAAAAGTTCATATGAACATAAACCCGATTATGATGAAATCAAAGCAAGAAAAAGGCGAAGCAACATTATCTAAGTTAAAAATAATAATTAGCTGTTTTTAAGGTGTAGAACACCTCTAAATTTATTGTTCAATTAATTATAAGTATGTACGTTCTACCTATTCTAGAAAGCTCGTGACATTCAGAGGTAGAAAATGGATATTCCATCGGTGATCGTATGTGATAGGTACGTCGTGGTTGTTAGACGCTACTCCCGGTCAACAAGTCATTCCGTTCGCAAGGTGGTTCTTGTTCTTGTGTCTTCCAGAACCTACTAGAACGACATTCAATCGTTCCGAGTCATCCTGTTGCTCAGCTCAATACAGCCTTAGTCGACGAGTTCATTTTTCTTGTTCAACGTTACAACCAATTGAGTAACAACGTTTTATATTGAAATAAAATGTGGAACAGGATATATTTCAAACACAAAATGTATTATTGTTGGTATTATCTAACACACACACACACATGATTATTATAATCAAATGCATTATAACACCGTTGGTATTGATGTACTAAATATTTTTGATGTGTTATCAAGCTGATCTTTGTGACTACTATCGTCAGTGTCTTTTAATGTTTGCAAATTTTAAATTTGAAAAACAACGAACCTGTGGGAGAAGGGGTTGTTTGTAAACTAATGTTTAGGTGTATTGTTTATTCATAATAGTGTCTTAATAAATTATAGAGCCTGAAGAAGGGGGCATAGTAGGTTTTCTCCGAAAGCGCTTGCATGAAAACAAAAAGTTCCAGTCATGCAGCATGAGCGCATTTACGTAAATTATCGTACTATATAATGTTACATTGTATTGAAAATTGAGGACTTTGAGTGAAAAGAAATAGTTGAATACCAATTTTATGGCCAAAAACTGGTTCTAAATAATAATCTGCTATTCAAAAAGAGATTTTAGATTTTTAACTTTTTTCGCAGTTTTTATCGATTTTTTAGCACATTTTAATTACATTTAAGTACATTTTCAGCATAATTGTGTACATCAATTTTTTGATTTCCTATTTGATAGTTTACATTATTTGAGCAATATTCTGCTAAAAAATATAAGTTTAACTATTTTTAGCCGTTTATTGTTATTTTTATTGATTCTTTCAACACGTTTTGGAATTTGATCAATTTAATGTGCTAAAAAAATGCTGGCCAACAAACTCGTCCTTACGTTTGGAATGCTTGATTTTTTTTGGCGCAAGAACGGAATTTTTATCTCAATCCTTATTATCGTCTGGAAGGATATATACATTTGAAAAAGCGTTAAACTCTGAGATTCGTTTGAGAATGTCTCAAAACGGATTTCAATAAAGAAAATTTTGACTCTAAAATTTTTGAAGCCAATGCAATAGCTTCATTTTCTAAAAAAAAAAAAAAAAAAAAAAAAAAAAAAAAAAAAAAAAAAAAATCGCTAAAAGAAGTTTGTGTTTTTGACATGGATATGTCTTTGTTCTGGGGGGTCAACCAAAAATTTCTGTCATGCAAAATTTGTATCACAATTTCAGTGTTTTTCACGTACAACCCTGCCGTTGCTAGGGGAATGGAATCTCCGCAGTTTCCATCGCTCAACAATCGTTCGGCACTCGTTGGAAAGCGCTTGATTTATGTGATATATGTTCACATCTCAAGCTACCAATTTCCCCCTCCTTAAGTACCAGGCTACATTCCTAAACTAAGTTGATTGGACTATAAACAATTTTAATAAGCTGGTTACAATATTCTTAACGTATAGCAATAGCATCATTTACTCCATCCATAGGAAACATTTTTTCCTCTTGACAACAGTCGACTGTTAACAACAACTCATTGTAGTGACGAGACTCTCTCGAACGATCAAGTTTGTCCCCCACCAGTGGCTTCTCTCCACAGTTATTTTCAACATTTCTATAAGTAAACCGTTGTTTTGTTGGAATTAGTCGGGATGCGGCCCAGGGATTTATTTAAAGTTAAAGGATTTGTTTACAACTCTCGAGGACAACCGTTATGAAATCCCCAATCAAAGACATATCAACTAATAACATACTATGTGGTTCCAGTTTTCGGTTCTCTGCAGCCGCAAAACCGCGGCGGGAAACCTGCGTTTGGAGCTGCATGTGTGCTAGCTTTCTGCGGTTGCTGTGCAGAAAACCAGAATGGGGTTGTAGTTGGTGGGTGGGGGAATTGCGAGAAATGCGTCTCTTTTCAGTTCAGTTCAAAAATGGAGCTTTCTCACTTCATCAACGTGGCAGTTGCTTGTGCTGCTGAAAGTGAAGACTTGATCTCACAGCCTTCACGTCGTCGGGGGTATTCGGTGCGCCCGTTCAACCGTGCGCAGAATAAATGTCCAGTTTTTATATAAAGACCCCAATATATGACCCCACCAACATTGCTTGCGGATTTCAGCAACCGGATGCGTTTTGCGTTTTTCAGCGCAGTATCATTACACTAAACCAGGTAGTATTTGTAGGCTGAAATATTAAAAAATCGAGATCTTGAATACTTTCAAGATGATAGTAAGGTTTTTTGTTTGTCATTGATAGATCGAATGAAACCACCCAGATCGTTGTACGTTCAACCGTTCGCTCTCCCTAAGGGCTAGAACTTTGACAGGAAAAATACCTATCAACATGGGTGTGAATCAGATTTTTTTATTTTTTATTTTTTTTAATTTTTTTTTTTTTTTTTTATTTATTTATTTAGACGCAATCTACCAGATTTTAGATTTGGTGATATAGCGAAAGATATTTTAGAATTTGGAACAAATTATTTAAATGAGTAGAGTCATTTCCTAGCAGTTCGGTAATGTTCCTTGGGATGTTAACGGCTGGGTCCTAGAATCCTGGGCACTCCGAGAGAAGATGAAATATCGTAAGCGGGCAGGTAGTACAAACTTGAGGTGGCTGTCTGGGCTGCGACGACATGAGATATCCGTGAGTAAGACGTGAATGTCCTATGAGAAGGCGGGTCAGGATGGATCCATCAGCATGTTTCTTGGTTCTGCATGAAGACGACCATGGACGTACAATCAGAACTGAGGGTGTGAATCAGAACTGGTGTGAACATAATAAAAGTAGCCTTATAAACTACGACGATCGTATCAGCTGATGCAGGTAATTTCACTGGAATTCTCTCTTCAAGAAATCGAGTCGGGATATCGATATAACTTACTATATTATGTTTATTATAAGTGTAGGTAGGTAAATTTTCAGTTGATGGATGCCTACGTCAATTTATAAATAAATAAATAAATAAATAAATAAATAAATAAATAAATAAATAAATAAATATATATATATATATATATATATATATATATATATATATATGTGTGTGTGTGTGTGTGTGTGTGTGTGTGTGTGTGTGTGTGTGTGTGTGTTTGTGTGTGTGTGTGTGTACCTGTTTATTTAAATTCTGATGTACTATCGATATCAGCTCTTATAGTATGTATATAGATATATGTATGTATATAGATATATGTATCCTTCATCGTTGTAGATATATGTATTTACTTAAATTCTGATGTACTTCTGTACTTTCGATATTGAATTAATTAATTGAATTAATTTCTCCTCGGTATGCTTCCCTGTCTATGCAGTTACTGTGATCTATCATTACTACCCACGTTTTAGTATACTCAAGTGTTCTGCGTAGAAGGGCTATCTAATACAGAAATAATAAACCTTTGGGTAATAATTTATAGTGTTTTTATCTATTTGGTTCTGAAATGGCCTGAAACGGATAAACGTTTTATTCTTTTTTCTCTATTAAGTATCAACATTTTCCGACAAAAAGCTTTTGAAAATATCGAGAAGCCTCCCGAGAAATTCACAAAAACCTTCCTGTTGATTAACAGTCTTGGAGGATAATCTGACGTTCTATAATTTGAACGTAAAAAATTGTTTGTCATTTTCACCATTATGCGTTTGATTATATGTTGACGTTGAGGTAGGCAAACCCGCACAACCTATCGGTCTTGAGGGTGGGGTAGAGTCGGAGCGCCGTACTGCAACCAATAGCAAACGTCCCCCCCAATATCCCTCGAGCAGGGGAAAATTCCCCAAGAGGACCTGCCTGGTATTGGCGGCCTCCATTTTCTGTGGGATGATACGATTGTTTTGAGTCTCCAGCAGTTGGCTGACTCACTTTCCTACGGTGCGAGCTATAAAACTGTTAGATCCTCTGATTTGACAACCATTCCTTAGTTGTGCCTTGTTGAGAAACGAGCTACGCGAAAGTATTTCCTTTCAGAAGCTTCTGGTATCTACTTGAGAGGTAAGTTGAAGTTATCATTAGCTTTAGTTAGCTTTCTTGTGGTGTCAAGTTAGAGATTGGGTAAATTCGCACTTGTAAAAGTGAGATTCAACAGGTTTTTTTGTTTGAAATAGAAAGCAGGTCTACCTCCTACAATTGCTGCTATTGCCTTCCTTTGTGCTATGACCTTCAATATTGTAGACGATACTTTACCCGCAGATAAACTGAACATTTACGGATATCAAAAATTAAAAATGTCTAATATAATGTTAAAATAGTAGCGAATACCTAAATCACATTACGTTACTACCTACCTATTAAACTTACCATTTATATACAGAGTTGCCACTTAAATGTCATGAGACCATAACCGTAGAAGTAGGCACTTGTTTTGGTTTATTATTTTCAATAATTTTATTGATATTGAGGGGTTTTGTGCACAACAATGACTTTCTCCTATTTAGCCTTTTTTTAAATCTTGATACTAACGTCAGGCAAATCGTCTGTAAACAAACGCGCACATACATGTTGACATATAAATATGAGAAGCAGGGATGTTGCACAAGTTACGCAACATTCAATTTGAGAGGCTTGATAGAAAAATAATTAACTGGTGACCTGGATAATTTTGGGTAATTATTTCCAATATTGATCCTTGGGCATTTACAAAGAAAAATGTGAAACCTCCCTTTCCCCCTAATAATTTGTTAATTTTCTGTTTAATTTTATGAAAATTTCAAAAATCTGTTGTTTTTATCGTTTTCAAAAATCATATTTCCAAATTGTTCAAACCGTCGAATCCAGTGATTGATTAGTTCCTTTATTTGCAATTTTAACTTCTGTATATATTTTAAATTTCATTCATATTATATTTTTCTCTTGTATTATTTAATATTGTAGATTGGGTCACCTGGCCCGTAAATTAAGAAATAAATTAATAAAAATCGAATAAATAATTCCGCTCGTACGCCATTTGATAGGTACTCAGGAATCGATCAGTCAATAATGACTATTTATTTGCATTGGACGGTATTGCGTCATAAAAGGAAATTGAGAAAGTAGGTAACGTGAAACATTCTGCGAGTCCAATTATTCATAATTTAAATTTACCTACATGTTCAGGGTTGAACGTTTTTCTTTCTATTAATTTAAGAAATTCGACAAACGCATCTGCATTGGACAGGGCGAGGTTCCTTTTCCATACGAATTCGAATTTAAGCAAGAAAATGAAGCGTCTCGGTTTCGCCTCGTCGACTCGATTGTTTGTGTGTGAGCCATCGTTTGGTGGTTCACAAAGTTGACGTAATGATTCTTGATCAAATATCGATGATTCGGAGACGCAGAAAGTAGATAATAACTTTCCCACTCGTCTGTTATTATCACACCACCCGGTTTCAAGTGTTTGCACATTTGGGTCAGAAGTGCAGCGATATCACGTTGGTTGTTTGAGCAAATGAATAACAGGAATTTGTGATTCCATTCCTCTCCACTATGCCAAAAAAATTCCAGTCATGCAGCACGATCGTATGAGCGAATTTTCGAAAATTATCGTACTATATTATGTTAAATTGTTTTGAAAATTCATGACTTTATGTAAAAAGTAAATGTTAACTATAATGGCAAAAAAACTCGTTCTAAATAATTTTCGTCAATTCAAAAAAGATTGGGATTTTTAGCTTTTTTGCAGTTTTTATCTATTTTTATCTATTTATCTACAAAAAAGTCTACAAATCCAAAACCTTTTTTGAATTGCAGTGTTTTATTTAGTAGATTATTATTTAGTAGTTTTTCTGCAATAAAATTGGTTCTAACAATTCCTTCGCATTCGAATTGCTCAAATTTTAACGCTGCATGACTGAAACTGTTGTAACATATGTGTTATAAAGAGGTTAAATAAACATATTAGACCCATATTATTATACTTGCAACGATATATGAGAAACATGCACTAGCTCGCAATGTATTATTTATCAGCGAAAGCAAACAGATGGGAGCGATCGTTCCTTCGCAAGGATTAGTGTTTTCACCACTATCTTCTGTAGGTATAAGTACCTAGTTTACAACTGAGTTGGTGGTAAATTAATAAATCCCGTTGGAACGCATTTGAAAGAAAAAAATGGAATTCGTTCCAGGCAAATCAGCTGAAGTTCAACCTATTTCTGTGCCTGAAAACCACACTGCGATTCAGAGTCCTGTTATATTACATACCCTTTTATATAAATTTCAACACTAGAGACCTTCAAGGGACGCAGACGATTGCTCGTACGGTGTTCTTATGGTCCTCGATGCATTGAAATTTAAACAATATGAATCAAACTAAAATATAAATTTATCTAAATATTTATCTTATTTATCTAAATTTATCTTTTAATATATAAAATATTAATGTAAATATCTATTTATATAGAGTTAATGATTTTTGGCATTTTCATCTGTTGAAATTTACCTAAAGGGTTATAAGAAAGATTTGTCGAGATTTCAAGACCATCTGCAGCCAATACTTGCTTTTTTATAAAAATCTCATAATCTTCAGCCAAGTGGATTAGGAGGAAAACTTCGTACCTATCGCATATTTGGAATCTTTTACTAATGACTGTAATCAATGTAGAAAACATTGGTTCATATTTGGAATCTTTGACTAATGACTATAATCAATGTAGAAAACATTAGTGCATATTTGGAATCTTTGACTAATGACTATAATCGATGTAGAAAACATAGTGCATATTTGGAATCTTTGACTAATGACTATAATCAATGTAGAAAACATTAGTGCATATTTGGAATCTTCGACTAATGACTATAATCGATGTAGAAAACATTAGTGCGTATTTGGAATCTTTGACTAATGACTATTCTAAAAAATGAACGCAATCCATTTAATATCGAAGCGATCTTAGTACCTACCTGATGATGGAAGAACAACTAACTGACGGACTCACAAAACAACAGGAACTGTAAGGATAGCTTCTGTTTCAAAAACCGGAGAGTTCTGTTGCCAAGTACTTTGTTGTAATATAACCCCACACTTTGAGATATTGCGCTCATTTTCATTTCTCTAATACTGTATGTGGTCTAAGGTATGGGTATCGTTGATTTTCATCTGATCTCTCGCACGGAGCTGGTAAACCTACGAATGGCAGTTGCAAACAATTTTACTACCACATTGAAAAAGTGGTCAAAAACATGCACGCGTAATCATCACATTAATAAGTTGTCGAAAATTTCAAATATACTTTAAAATCTTAACGAATAACAAACAGTACTAAGTAACTATTACCTAAGTAATAAATAATTTATTACTATTAGACAAAATCAAGTGGTGCACGAAAACTTCTGTTCCTTATTAGTGGTCCGCCAATTCAAAATGGTTAAGAACCCCTGATGTATCTATATACATCTACTCGTCTGAACTTGCTGATACGAGTTGTGTCTGTGATTTGAAATTTTCGACAACTTATTCCCGAGATTTGTACGCTTTGTAACCAACTAGTTACCTAGGGTACATAGTTATGGTTTTCAGCCTTGTCTCCTATAAGGAGATTGCAAGTCGCGTTGTTAAGTGGCGTCTATTTTGGTAAACAAATTCACATTTTTATTCATTGAAACTTTTGCCTTCTGTACGTACTTTTACCTCGATTTTTAGAAGAAAATATGTGCCGTATGTGATACTGCACGTGCATTTCGTCACTTATCTCCATGTAATAAATTATTGTTGTTTTCTTTTGTTATATTAATTTAATCTCTTACAGTGTTATTGAGCTTTGATTTTAAGCTATCGATGAAATTTGTGAAATACCCAAGGGAATAAAATAGGAGAAAAACTGCAGCATGTGTGTGGATATGAATCTACAACAAGCATAATATGGACACAGCATATGCACACTCATATTATAATGATAATAAATTATTATATTAAAACCCTTCCTCGTTTCGAGAATCAAGATAGATGATATAATTGCAATGACGTTTTCTTGTCACGAAAGACCTTTTACAATGATCTGAACGATTTTTTTAAGGTTTAATTGAAACAAATTTCGTCTTCAGTGTAGGTACCTACCTACTTTTTTTGATTTAGCGTGGTTTTTCGGGCTTTAAAGTGCTCTAGCTCCGTAACCATTAATCGCATCGACCTGCGGTTGGTTTAATTTGATTCAGGAGGTCGAAAACGACAGGATACGATGCCTCGCCTTGTTCAAATACAACAACTGGAAAATTTTGACAAATTCGGCCAAAGTTGGACAAATTTTGACAATATCTCAAAATCCAGAGGAGATGGAAAAAACGGGTACCTATCGGATTCGTGTTCAGCACACTCAAGAACCTCTAGATTTGATAATGAGGTCTCCGTCACGGAACATGACTTTTCTTTCGTAAACCTGTGTAATTTACCAACGGTAGAAGAAACATCATTGACGTCCGTGCAGCGCAGTTCCCCTGTTACATAACTTTGCTCGATGACTCACCTCACTCGCTTGTCTGTGTAACTTCCACGAAGGTGAGGCTGAGGACCTTTCCTTATCAAAATCTAACAGGTCCTTGAATGTTCGATCCGAAAACTTTCCAAATGATATTCTGCAAGGATGGTTGCATAGTATTGTGCAGTATTTAATCAATTTATACGGTACCTACCTTGGAAGAAGGAGAAAGTGAGACTTTTTATTTATTTATTTATTTTTTTTTTTTTTTTGGTAGGGAAGGTAGGTACCTTTATACAGGGAACCCAAAAGTATTTTCACTCGCGTTTTACATTTCAGTCCATTCTGAACAACTTTCGTTCCATTTCTGTGTGAGCTCGCAAATCATTGCAATATGCATAACTTCTTCAGTTTTCATTCAATTTTGATGAAATACTCAAGGGATGTGCAGGTTTGCTGTAGATGGTCCGCTAACAATTTTATTGCTTTACAAATAAATACTCAATTCTGCGCATGCACAACCGCAACATTGATCAAGCATAATTTTCTTACGTTCTAATCATCCAATCTAAGTCGAAAAAAGACAATTTAATCATTAGTAGCTTCTCCGCATGCGCGAATTTGAAATCCTTGCTGCAGCCATAGATAATTTCTGTAGATGCCATTGGATTTTTGATGAAATTGTCTGGGAATGTGTTGGTTAGGCTAACTGTAGCCCCCTAACAATTTCATCACTCAGAAATTTGTTCTCACAGAAACCCATTTAAGTAAATAGAAAGTTTTCACAGCACATGCGCAAACGTAAAACGTTGCAACAAGCATGTCTACTACAGTTTCCATGTGATTTGAAGTTTTACCATAATGTTTCCATTTTGCACTAATATGATGCCCAATATGATGTTGAAATTGTCAGTGCAGTGCAGTGAAGTAGGTAATACTAAGCCCTTCCTCTAAATGTCTCTTGTCTAGTATATGTGAATAGGAACTTTTACGTGGTGAAGCACAAACTATTACCCCGATGCCATTGGTAGGGTTCGCTCTTTTAGTGGATACCTGGGTGTAATATGTTTTGAAACAGACTCGACATAATTATATGTGTATTTGATGTCATAATGATGTGTTACGAACTCGAAATATGCTAAGCCTCAGCTTGCATAAGTCAGTTGACCCGTTTCGGGCCCAACAAATGTGGCGTGGTCATCCTGTTGTGTATTTCCTGACGTGTCTTGCTTGTGCTTTTGGTCACGTGCATCATGCTCTGCCGGCTTAAAAACACTATAATACCTATCTCTCACCTCCTCGCTCCGTGAGTTTTTCAATTTACCTCTTCTTCCACGTGCAGCCGCTCGTTGCAAATTTTTATATAATTTTAATGGGGCTCTAAATTGGGTCTAGCGTACTAGATCTACCTCACAGGTGTATTCTTCAATAATCTTTGGGGGCGAGTGATCTACCGAAGGTTGCATTGACTGACTGTGTTAGATGACTATTGTGCCTACGGTCCAAACTTCGATTTACATATATAACAATTTCATAATTTTACACCTCATGTTTATCTTATTCATTAAGCACATATCGCACCCATCCTAGAATAAGGGTACAACTCAAAAATTGTCATTTTCGGCAAATCGCATTCAAAGTTTTCCTTCCACACCATTGGCTACCTGTTCTTTGGAACACGATGAACATAATTTAACCTACTTCATTTAACAGAGCTAAAAATTTGCTGATGCCCCAACACACTTCTTCCCTCAAGGGCTCCATTGCAGTGAATGGTGTTCGGTTGTGGAACGCCCTCCCAAGGGCAATAAAGGATTCTCCCTCCTATTCGGTGTTCAGGGGACGATGCCTTGCTCACTTTGCGGAATGTTAGCGACCACTTCCTTCATTTATCCTTCTTTTCTTCATTCATTACCCCTTCTTCCTCTCTTTTTTATTTTTTTCATCTTTCACCACCCATCTTTTCTTCTACTTAGCATTTCATTATTTTTCTCATTTCTTCTTTCTCTCATGTATAGGTCATTTTTTCTTATCTACACTATTACATCGTTTTTGTCATTACTTGGTAATTTTTTTTTTTTTTACGTTATTGGCTTTATTTGTTATTTTCAGTACTATTTACATAAACTAAAAAAATTTTTGTTTATAACTTTCTGCCCTGCTCCAAGGGTGTACGCTAGGTGGGCCCAGGTCCTTTGTACACTAAATAAATAAATAAATAAATAAATAAAATTTATCTTTGCGTAACTTGTTTCCTACATTATTACTGTAACGCCCCATGGTGAATAAATAGTTTTTTTGTCAGTGGGAAGGGAGTGGGGAGAACGGTTTTGTTGATTTTTCAAGAATTTTTGAGTTGTTCCAACTCAAACACTGAAATCTCACCAGTCAGGATCCAAAATGTTCAGAAAAGAAAGACACAAGCTAAAATTGTCCGCACAAAAAGGAAACAACTCAAAACGAGACACAGACTGCGTGAACTCAACTGAGTTGTGTCTTTCTTCCTAGGACGTGGATTGGTTACTCCCTCCATAGAAGAAAGACACACGCACTCTCTAGCGGAATTAGAGTGCCCTACACATATCTCCACCTTCTACAGACAAACTAGACCGTTTCTACTTCTCAGAACCACAATTAACTCAAAAATCGCGATTTTTGAGTTGTACCCTTATTCTAGGACGGGTGCGATATATAACAATTTCATAATTTTACACCTCATGTTTAGCTTATTAATTAAGCTTGTCCTTAGAATAAAATTGGTAAAAAATCAAGCCTATTTACATCAAGACTGAATTCACATTCTGGGCCCATAGTTCAATCGAAAATCTTGAATGATAATATACCACAATAAAGAAATGCGGTTATTGAATACAAGCCAACTTGATAATATTAATATAATAATAACATTGTACAAGACACGGAACTAAGGTGCTGATGAAAAAAAAAAAAAAAAAAAAAAAAGAATAAATAATAAACAAATAGATAAATAATAAAAATAAAAATTAATAAATAAAAATAAATAAAATGCTGCCCAATAGCTTTGTTGCTGAAGCAGAGAGACTCACTTTTGGATGCATTACTCTCTAGGGTTCGATTCTAAAACTAATTTACAACAAATAATAAATTCTGCTGGAATTTTTCTTGAAATCACTTTCTCAGGCAAGTTTAGCAATTTAGAAAATCGTTTCATATTTTTGACCTTACTTCGCTTAAATGGCCATTATTAATTTAGTTATACGCAATCGAATGCCGTTTGCAAGAACCTTTAATTTCCTCTATCTCTAGTGCAAATTCCATTGATTAAAACTAAATTAACAAAAATAGTGATTGAAAAATGAACGAATTTCCCTCATTTTTCGTTTTAGCGAATTTTCGTAAATAAATAAATCATTGCAATGGCTCGGAAATTAAAAAAAAAAAAAATTTTTTTGAAAAATTTCATAATCAAAATCCGTTTTGAGGCATTCTGAAACGAATCCTAGAGTTTAACGCTTTTTCATATACATATATATAAGTATTTATTTATTTACATATGCGTCATTCCAGACAACCTCCTTAGGACTCTCCTTAAGATTGAGATAGAAATTCCGTTCTTGCGCCAAAAAATCAAGCTTTCCAAACGAAAGGATGAGTGTTGGCCAGTACATTTTGAGCACATTAAATTGGTGAAATTTAATTTGCTAAAAATTTAATATAATAGTAAAAAAATGTACCTACTAAAAAACTATTAAAAATGGCTAAAAACGGCTAAAAATTCATAAATTTATATTTTTTGGTACAATATTGCTCAAATAAAGTTTATGCACTATAAAATAGAACATTCAATAACTTATGTACAAAATTATGCTGCAAATTTACTTAAAATTATGCTGCAAAATGTACTTAAAATTCATTAAAATTTGCCAAAAAAATCGATAAAAACTGCAAAAAAGGTAAGAATCTAAAACCTCAATTTTAATAGGAGATTATTATTTAGAATACTTTTTTTTTGTCATAACACTAATAGTTGACAATTTCCTTGCACTCAAAAAGCTCAAATTTCATAACAATTTAACATTATTCAGTACGATAATTCACGAAAATTCGCTCTTACGATCATGCTGCGACTGGAACTTTTATATTAAGTAATGTTAAGTTAAGTTTAACTAGTTTTTGATGGTAAGTTTTTATAATTTAAGCACTTTTGTGCTATGAAATTGTTAACTGCAAATTGTAAGAAAAGTTTATCGACGGTGAACTAGAACATTAAAAAATTTATGCTTAAAATTTTGCGGAAAATATACTTTAATTTCATTAATATTTGCTGAAAAGTCGATAAAAACTTCCAAAAAAACTTAACAATTCAAAATCTTTTTTAAGTTGCAGAATATTAATTTGAAAGAGCTTTTTTTGCACTAAAATTAAAAATTAAGTTAAAAATTTCTTTACACTCAAAGTAGGTACTCAAATTTCAAAACAATGTATCGTTATAATATACGATAATTCATGCAAATTCGATCATATATGATCATGCTGTATGACTAGAACTTCAATTATTTTATTGTAGTTCTACCCTCACAAATTGGCGATTTATCTTTTATTCTCACGACTTTTAGATTTGTAGTTTTCGACATTTTTACGACGTCTAATCAGTCACGAACCATTTCAACTTGTTTATTGCATGTGGGCTTCCTTACAAAGGTGCTTTGTCACAACAACGATTCTGAATACCTTTGCCTTTAAATAAAAATGTTGCAATGTAGAAAGAAATAAAAATCATAGAGGAATGGTATGGAAAAAAGCAATAAACGCGTAAACCCGAACAAATGAGAGAGTTTGGATGACAACTATGTGAATTTATGGGTTTGGCATGGATTCCATATGAACGCTTTATTGCTGACTATATTATTTAGCGGAATGCGATAAAATATATATCGGTAGGTACTATTTCTTAGACGTACCCAAAAAAATGTTCGAAAGAGTTATAAAAGAAATGTGATATACCCACTGATTCAGTCTTGCTTTCCATACCTACACCAGAAAGGCTAAAACCTAAGTTTAGAGTAACCAAGTCAAAAAACTCAAAATGGATGAGTACCTACATAATAATATATAAAATACGCAGGTACTCGAGTAGGTAACTAACTCGACTTGTTAGTACATTGCTCCATTTTTCAAATAACAATTTGGTTTATTTTCTCTTTCATTTTTCGCTCGAAGCCAAGCCGATTATTATGACTGTTGTTTTACTTAATACTATTTTGGCTTATTGTTTTCAATTAGTCCATGTGTCCCAAAATCTCCAGTCATCAGCATAATCTAAAAAACCTTTCGAAATTTTAACGTATTACATTATTGTTAATTTGTTTTGAAATTCGATGACTGTGTGCAAAGAAATTGTCCATAAATTTTATGGCAAGGAAACTTTTTCTAAATAGTACTCAGTTAGGTATGTTATTAAAAAAAGAATTTAAAAAAAGAAAAAGAAAAACAAATAACTAAAAAAAAAAAAAAACCTTTCCGATTTTTACAGATTTTATCGATTTTTACAGTTTTTATTGATTTTTCAAGCGTGTGAATAAGAGTGTTATCGTTCACTGTTGATGTAAGTAGTTAGTAATATTTTATGAGCAATATTCTGCTGAAAAAATATAAATGAGTGATCTTTAGCAGTTTTTAACCTTTTTTTAAGCACTTTGGAAATTTGAATAATTTAATGAGCTCAAAAACTGCTGGGCAACGGAATCATCCCTTTTTTGGAATGCTTGATTTTTTTTACCCAGGAACGAAATTTTTATCTTAATCCTAAGGAGAGTTATCGTTATCGTCAGAAATTATATATATATATATATATATATATATATATATATATATATATATATATATATATACTTTCGAAGATGCTTCGTTATAATTACCCTCACACCACAAAAAGATCATTCACCGACAATTGTTGGACCTTTTTTTTTTTCTTTTTTCAAATGTTTCTTGCTTTGCTTGTTCCAGTTTTAAAATAGAGAGGTGACAATGACAGCACCCGACAGCGTTCAGTTCAAGGTGGCCCTAAACCGGCCCAATCAGCCGGCTGAGATCCGGAGGTTCACCATTGAGAAAGACGTCGTCACCAATTACGGCTATTTGAGGCAGAAGCTCTACACCATCTTTCCTGTCCTCCAGGCTACTGGGATGACCATCTCATGGAAAGGTCTGTACAACGTGTCAAATGACAAGGAATGAAGCCATCAACATATATTTCCAATCACCTCAACTCTTTATTTAAAAAACAGTCTTTCCATTACAAACATTTCATTACTCTTCTTGGCGAATATGAAAATTAGGATGACATAAACTCTGGATTAGAGGATTTCATTCATTAAATTCATTTCATTAAATTCTGGATTTCAGCGCTTACGTTTTCACAAAATTTTGCGTAAAAGAAATCTTAGACTCACTCCCTTCAATCGTTCACCGGGCTCTTTCCCTCTGCTTCTGACATTTTAGTATGTTGATAGAAGAAACCATTAATTTAATAAAATTTAGAAAACTTAGTTTCGTAAAGACTTGTTCTCGTTTACATAGTTTTATGGTATTCATAAGATACGATCGTATTTGTACTTGCACATTTTCCGAGTAGAATTCAGATTTCAGAAAATGTAAGCAAATTTAAATAGAACCCACTCTTTTTTTAATTTTTTTAATAAGTAAATCTGGATTGTTTTATTAGTACTCGTATCTGTTTCTGAAATTGACCGTTTTCTGGTTCACAGACTCTGAAGACGACTTGGTGTTGATCGGATCTGATGAGGAACTGATCATCGCCTTGACCGAGATGGAAGGAGTTTGCAAGAAACTCTACGTAAACAGCGTGACTTCTGGGGCAACTCACGTTCCACAAGGTTGGCCATTGATATTTTATGTATTTATTGATTTGTCTACTATTTGGCGTTCGCTTTCTCGTCTTAGCCCTGGTGAGACTACGTATTGGCAGACCACATCACCACTCAAACTACGTTCCTTCCCTAAATTCTGGCAGAAATGTAGATTTATTTCATTAATGTCCAATCGCAATAATATTCTTTGAACCTTTAGGTTAAGTAAAAAGTGACTTTCATCGTATCGAAAACGCACTCTTCATGAAAGTAAACTGTAACAAAACAATCGAAGCATAAAATCAGCAATTTTGCAGTTAGAGTTCCAAGAAGAATCCAATTCCCTTTTTTTCTTCTTTCTATGAATCTTAATTGTGAAGTAATTAACAGTGAAGAACATTCGAAGAAATGAGATGAAAAACCTGTTTTTAATCTGTATCTTCATGTTCTTCTTCTTCATGTTCATGTCATTCTTGTATAATAATTTTTTTATACCATAGCAAACCTTTTCTACCGATGAACGCCCATTTTCGGCTTTGGTTTTTAGACTATAATAGTTCTGACTTGGCCCTAAGTAGGTAATTTTAGGCGACACCTATATCAAAGCATAACCAAAACATATTTCTCGAAAACTGTTCACATAACAGGAAAAATTATGGACACAAAATTGCATTTAGCAGGCTACTTCAGCTTAGGTACTCTCTGACTAATTTGATGCTACATTATGATCTAAATATTCATTTAAATTGGTACGGAAGAAAGATTCTGAAGGTATCAAAACTATCGAATTGGGAAAGTAGACATGTGTTTACAGTATGTTTAATAACTTACTTGGTACCAGTACTATTGAACTGTCTTATTGGTTCCTGCAATAGAAAAAAGTCCTTCATTCAAATATCGCATTAAGTTTTAATAAAACTAGAAACATAGCTTTATTTCACATCCCCACACTCTCCACTATTTATCTTCATAATACGCCCATACCATGCATGCCGCGGTCTGCAATATGCCCTGTACTATTGATTTTTTACACGATTCCTTTAATAAATTTAAAACTCTAGTCAACGCTGTCCAGTGACAAGGTTGATATGCTTTCCTTTCGTAAAAATATATACCTAATGTTAATCTGATATACCTAATAATTGAAAAAAAAAGATATGCTGGTTAGTGGTGCATCTGTGAAAATTTGTGCTTAGCATAGTCTATCTATTATTGTTTTATCACCGGAATTTACATAATTTTATCGTATATATATATATATATATATATATATATATACAATTTGTTTTGAATGATTAATAGATAAACGAAGAAAGGAGAAAGATGTTTTTGATATTTCGAATAATCAAGATTTATTCGAAATATCAAAAACATCTTTTTCCTTTCTTCGTTTATCAATTAATAATTCAAAACAAATTATATAGTTCAGTAGAACAGTTTATTTAGTTTATCAAGAAGTATATATATGTGTGTATATATATATATATATATATATATATATATATATATATATATATATATATATATATATATATATATATATATTTATATTTTCATGATTGAACAATTGTTTTATTTCAATTAATTAGTAATTCTATTGATCATTATAATTATGCTGATGTATTTTATTATGTACCAACCTATTATAGGTATATTGGGCTTTTGCCCGCGAATAAATAAATTAACCGACCCATATCCTTACTGTTTGATTTTGTGTTCTTCTGAAAGGATCTGGAGCCCCTGCAACACGTCCAGAGAACATGCCTAAGGTCATCCACGAGAATGTATATTGTGATGGGTGCCAGACTTCCGGCAACTTCATTTCTGGTTACCGTTATATGTGCGTCGTCTGCCCAGACTTCGACCTTTGCTTTGACTGTGAACAAAGAGGATGTCATCCCGAGCACACCATGATTCGCTACCCCTTCCCTGTGCCCAGAGCTAGGGTAAGTAACCCATTAAATTATATATATATATATATATATATATATATATATATATATATATATATATATATATATATATATATATACATACATACATATATACATATATACGCCTACATTACCTAGTAACGTGAGAACTAAATTATAAACTTGCCGGGGGTGGACACCCGGACCCCCGTTTCTTTCCACCTAGAGACTAACGGCAAAATATTGAAGAACGCGGAACGCGCTTTTACCTGTGGCGTCAATATTGGAGGCTCCCTACCATATTTGAACACACTAGGGTGAAATATAGAGAATTCAAGCTTACTCAGCTGAACAGGAATGAGTCCGTCTTTTCGTTTGGCTCTTGTAGTCCCAGAGAATCTTCCTGTCAAATTTAAATTTCTTTTGGTGAACAGGATAGAATTGAGCTGACTCAACGGATCAGGATTGAGCCCGTCATTTCATTCGTCTCATAATGTCCCAGAGAGGTTCACCATCAACTTTCAACTTCCTAGTATGAACAGTAGTATTTCATCTCACTCAGGTGATAAGGATTTATCACCTTGAACACCGTGATTTAATTCTTCTCATGATATCCCAGAGAAGCTCCCTATTGAATTTCACCTTTCTAGAGCAAGGGAGAGAATGAGGTATTTTACCTCCTCGAGGTTAACTTCATTTATAAATCTTGTTACAAGGACCGTATCTCGAGATATCAGAAGTGTTACGCAATGGTTCATAACTGCAGACGAACGTGGTGATAACTATGGTCCGTAGACACGTATTTTCGTGACATTTTTGTTGGCAGCTATGTCCAAATATACGCACTTCAACTGACTGGTGATCTATGGTTTATGATACAAAGTATTCTTTATGTATCGATTGCGTTTCGACTGTCTGCTTTAAATTTGTAACTATCCAACCACAAATTTAAACATCTTTAGTTTTTAAACCTTTGGAGGAATTTAATTATTTGTTAGTGCTTGCTTTTAATATAGGTGGTAGGCCCCCTACCTATCTACTGTCATTTCACCCGATCGTCTCAAGGACAAGATACTTCAGATTATAAGAGTCAATAGTTGAACTTTCGGGTTCGAAAATTGGAAGAATACAGGTGAACTTATTTTCGAGTTATCTTTATAGGTAGGTATTGGAATTAGTAGGTAATGCTAAGCGGATGTTGAGGAAGAACGTTTTCCGATTCCACAAAAAATTAAAAAGGAAATTAGAGTTAGGTACAATATTAGATAGACGGTTAGGTTATCATCAGTAACAGACAATAACTTATTAGTAACTTTCAAGAAGGACATATTTTGACCTTTGTTTTGATCGATTTTTCACATTTCAGGATTTCCATTTCGTTAAGAAGCTGAAAAAGTTGCACAAGAAGTTCGATCACTATCATCAATTGAACACTGAACCTGATTTCTTCGGCCACGACCACCGTAAGAGCTTCAGGGGGTCAAGGGGAAACAGGTGTCCAGCTATGAATGATGACGTTTTGGAGTTGGTTGAGGATTTCGTCTCCAGTCTTCGGTCTCAGGTGGTGGAAGTGACTCCTGACCTCATCCAGCAAGTCAGTAAGTAGCTAATACCTACTTGTATTAAGTTCAGGGGAAATTCCCGCGGTGTTTAAAATAAGTTCTCTCTCAAAGAAGGTAAAGCAAGAGTTCGAACTCGAGGCATCAAATACTTCTGGGCCGTTACATTTGGCGCAAGACAGCAGGTCCCAGACTTGAATACATAATCCCTGTCGAGCCAAACTGTACACATCAAATTCTCTGTGGTAGCATCTTTCACTTTCTTACTCACTTGAGCCTATATACACCATGAGAATGACCTTACCTGAGACAACTTCTTCCAGCGGACATCTGCTCAGCCAGCGATCTGCAGTTTCACTTCGCAATTCATCTGACCCCATGCCAGCCAGGACGGTGGATTTGACTCCAGGAAATGTTAAGTTCAAGGAAAACCAAAAAAAAGGTTTAGTTACATCAGCCCCGGTGGTGTAGTTGGATGGAGCGCTTGTCTTTAAAATAACTTCCCTCTTAAAGAAGTTATAGGCACGAGTTCGCACTCTGTCGAGGTATCAAATATTTTTGGGACTCTTAACAACGAACGCAGCTCATTATGACTCGGTGAAAGAGCTGATCATCTATGATTGATCAGCTGTATGAATAATCGTGTATGTTTGTGGTTGGTGGAGGTCTCGCTGCTGGGCTCGCCCGGTACCTTGGCTTGTTGTTTTGTAGTAATGCCTGCACATATCAAGACTTCAATAGGTATCCAGCACCAATTTAGCATTCTGTAAATCGGTTACATTGCCTACATTGTGCTTACTAAGCAGGTAGCATCCTAACTATCTGTGACTATATAGTTTTATTTCTTTGTCTATTACATTAGAATAGCTACCTATACACTAATAAAATACTTACGTTCTCATTTATTAAGATGTCTGACAATTTTTACTGAATGACAGAATTAAAATGAAAATTAACTAAAACAGTACAGGGTTGAAAATTTGAACATTTCTTTTAAATCATTGGTATATGAATCATGATTTTCTTTATTGGTTCTAGATCGAATACGAATAACCTTATTCTCTGTTGTTCTAGTTGACAGTCTGTCCAGTATGAACTTGACTGGGGCCCAAGGACCAAATCCTGGTGAAGCTCAAGACACTCCTTCATGCAGCAGAAAACATGGTGAATCATCAAAGAAGAGTGAGTAAGAGTAATTGGTTAAACCTACATGTTTTAATAGTAACTATATCCATAGTTCTAGTGTTACATTCATTCATTCATTCTAAGGTTTAATGTACCTACCTACAAATTAAGTTACATGAGATATTTAACGAAACTTCTTTTTTTACAATGGCCGATGAAATATTTACATTCTTTATTATGCGATAATAAACGCCGAAGACTTTGGAAACTTCAATAGGTATCTTCGTTTGAGAGGAGTGAACCAAAAGTAGTTGGCTGTAACATGGTTATGGAAACTTCAATAGGTATCTTCGTTTGAGAGGAGTGAACCAAAAGTAGTTGGCTGTAACATGGTTATCCCCCAGTGGCGTAATTGTTTTCATATGTTACCGTATCGGTCAGTCATAGGTATGGATGCTCGAAATCCGAGTACAATGAGCTTCAAGTTTTCCAACTTTAAGAATGAAATATATCGATAATCTGAAGTAGAAAGGTAGGTAACACAAGTTCGGTGTGTTGCTGTAATCTCCATCTCACTCTGTTGGCTGTATGGCAAACTATCATTATTTGTGAACTGGCTTATTGTACACATTTCAACTGCTTTGCATATTACAGTTTTACCGAAGTTTCAGACTTCTAGGGGCCTTCAGAGTTTTGTGATGGAAACATGAGGATGTAATAACACGAATAAAATGTAATTGAAACTTGAAAATAAGCCCTTGGAGTGTAATTAAAAATAGAAAATAAGTCCAAAAAGTGAAATATATTGCCTCTACGAAATAGGTGCATTATAGCGAAATACGTCATTGCAAACTGGAGAGGGGGTTTTGTGGAATGCTGATAAATTAAAACTCGCTGGCAATGTAGGTACCTAGTTGTATATTTGGAATACCCATTATCACACTAAATAAACTGACGGGGTTTCCCTCCTGGGCCTTGTAAATTATATCCTTTTGACATGGATAATATGTCTTTGCTCTGGGGGGTCAACCAAAAATTTCCGTCACGCAAAATTTGTGTCACAATTTTAGTATTTTTCACGTACAACCCAGCCGTTGCTAGGGGAATGGAACTTCCGCAATTTTCATCGCACAGAAATCGTTCGCCACTCGTTGGAAAGCGCTTGATTTATGTGATAAATGTTCACATCTCAAGCTACCAATTTCCCCCTCCTTACGTACCTGGCTACATTCCTAAACTAAGTTGATTGTACTATAAACAATAAATTTTAATAAGCCGGTTACAATATTCTTAACGTAAAGCAATTTTCAACATTTCTATAAGTAAACCGTTGTTTTGTTGGAATTAGTCGGGATGCGGCCCAGGGATTTGTTTAAAGTTAAAGGATTTGTTTACAACTCTCGAGGCCAACCGTTATGAAATCCCCAATCAAAGACTTATCCATGTAACATGGTATCTGCTTGTAAAGCAGATAGTGGAACTTTCAGTTTTTTGCAATGATTTTGTACCTAATCTCTTGTCTCGACACTGGATTTCTGAATATCATGTCGCCTTACGACTATATTATATTCATTGCAGAGGACAAAGAGGATCGCAATAGCAAGAAGAGAGGATGTCCCTTCACAGAGCAGAGACCCACTGGTTCAGCAGGCCCTATGTCTGCGGCTCATCCACCCCTTGCGAACCTTTTATCCAACGTTATGCAGCAAGTCGGAGCAGTAGCTCCTCACGTTGTTCCCAATATTTGTAAGTAAAGTTGATGGATGCACGGAAAGTTTCAGATTTATAGCTGACTATACTCTAGCTTTATCTAGCCTATAGGTTACGACTAAAGATGAAATCTACCAGAGCATAATGAAAATACATTTTCTCGTAGGGGGTACCTTCCCACTGTCAATTGCATAGCCATTCAACAATCAGTTTTTAAATGTTGTAACATCACTCCATTTCGAATTCAAGTATCTTAGGAGAAGTATAAGTATAAATTAGGTTCTAAGCGCATTCTGCTGACCCGAGCGGCTCGGTAAGTTACCATTGCTGCCCTACAGTCCTAAAGTAGTTAGTAGGTGCATTAATTTCTGGTTTTAGCGTTATAGGTTGTGTATCGATAAAGTTGCACCACAACTCATTCATCTGATCAGACAGGTGGTAAATGCATCTTATTATTGTTAACCAGCAGTCGTGAAGGTCTTTTAGCGAATTTTCGTTGAAAATAAATTGCAATGGCTCCAACAATTTTAAAATAAAAATTTTCGAAAATTTTCTTCATTGAAATCTGTTTTGAGACATGGCCTGAGGACGTAGCATTTTAACATTTTTCATATATATATATTTATATATATGTGTGTCCTTCCAGACGATAACTTTCCTTCAGGATTGAGATAAAAATTCCGTTCTTGCACCAAAAAATCAAGCTTTCCAAACAAAAGGACGAGTTCGTTGGCCAGCATTTTTTGAGCACAATAAATTGGTCAAATTTTTAAAAAGTGCTGAAAAAATCACTAAAAATAGAAAAAAGGGCTACAAATCGTTAAATATATATTTTTTAGCAGAATGTTGATCAAGTAAAGTTTATCAACTATAAAATAGATCATTTATAAAATATATGTAAAACATTATGCAGAAAAATGTACTTGCATTTCATTAAAATGTGCTAAAAATCGAGAAAAACTGAAAAAAGTGAAAAAACTAATTTCTTTTTTTATTGCAGAATGTTATTTAGAACGTTTTTTAACGTTAAATTGGTAGTTAACAATTCCTTTTCCCTTAGTCCTTAATTTTCAAAACAACGTAACAATGTAGTACGATAATTTACGAAAATTCGCTCATACGATCATGCTGCAACTGGACCAATTATGCCATCGCCTCAGGCATAGTTATATTGGCGTTTGAGAAGTCGCATCCCAATGGAGGAAAATGCGAGCGGCTCCTGACTTGTGGTTTCTCCCCAACTGTCACTCTTCCTGTTTGGTTGTAGGCAACTGACACCTTTCGGCCTGGTCAATAAAATCAGTTCTAGCAGATATCTACATAAATATATACTATTATTCTATTATATTGGTCGATGCTCGTAATGTCTTAAATGTTAGGTACCTAAAACCAAACTGCAGTTAAAAAAGAAAAAACTGAAAGTCTAAAATACATTTTGTATTATTAAAAAAATAGTAGCTTCAAAAATTTCGACCCATAGCAATAGTTTCATTTTACGTTACATTTGTTAGTTAGCTATTTACATTTTTTGAATTGATGTGTATGTATAAACCCACCTAATGGTTTATCACTATTTCGTGATTGCAGTGTCGGCCCTAAACCAGATGGGCGCTGCTGTCAATACAACTGGGACGTCTGCAACAGGTGCTGGAGCATCAGCAAGTGAGACATCAGCGGGTGCAACCACACCAGGTGCTGCAAAATCACCAGGTCCTGCAACATCAGCTGGTGGTGTCCCATCAGCAGGCGCTACTCCATCAGCAGATGCTACCACATCAACGTCCCCGCCTGAGCCATCTGCACCGGTGTCTGAGCCTATGGTGATCACGTTGGATGACATTGATGATGAGAAGCGCGCTGCAAGTCCCATGGCAGCCAGCCATAGCGCGCCAGCCCCGATTGTCTCCGAGTTCCAACAAAGTAGGTTACCTACCTTTCTTAAATTATCAACAGGAAAAACATGTCTCAGATTACTATAAATTTCCTTTACAACACAGCTATAAATTTTTGACTCTAATGAATAGTTTCACTAACTGCAAACACTTTTTAGATGGCATCATAAATTGAGTCTTGAATTTCAACACATTTTCTTTTAATAAAGGGTTTTGAAACCGTCTGATTGGTAGTTTTACCTAATGGACAAAAGGTCTGCCAAACTGGGTGACCTGTTGTACACCTCCTTTAGTGTATTTACCTAACATGGTCATACAGATTAGTTGTTGATAAAATGGGTTGAAATGATGGAAGTACCTGATCTATATTACTCGCCGTATTGACTGCCATATAGACTCACCTGTTCTGACAGCAATGCATTTTATAAAGAACGTTTTAAGAACTAATATCAATTTCTGAAAATGTCTTCGAAAATTGACCGATAAGTTTTGGTGTTTTACCTCAGATAACCAATTTTACATTGGCTCATGCTCAGTGGTCATAGTTTTTCTAATCACGATTGTATTCATAACCAATTACCTTGAAAATCACTTCCAATTAGCTTGATGACACACATACCCATGTGCTTATGGACATTCATAAGAAATGTTCTCAAAGATAACGTCAAAGAATGTCCTCTGAGAAAATGTGGTGTGGTGAAATCCACCACCTCTTTTCAACAGCCCTTTTCAGGGCTACCAAAAAGAGGTAGGCACACCACAAAAATATTTACAAGACGTCGAAGTACAACTCCGTCAAACAAAATATTTCACCGGAGAGAAAATACTAAATTCTCTCCCAAAAGTGAAATATTAAAGATTAACACGCAAGGCGACCTCCCCAAACATTTACTGGGCGAGAGAGATACGACAAACATCTCGAGACAAGTCGCCTTGAACGAGAACACGCAAGGCGACCTCCCCAAACATTTACTGGGCGAGATAGATGCGACAAAAAGTTCGAAACAAGTCGCCTTGAATGAGAAACCTCAAACAGGAAAACTCAAGGTCGTTCAGCCACCCCCGGGGACCCCGTCAAAGCAACGGACGCAGGGAAACCACCTCGAAAAACCAACTCAGCTATCATATGCCCAGATACTGAGAAAACACTGTGCGAACCAATGAGATTGCACAGTCGAATTTATGAAATTAAGCGGACCAACCAGGAGGCGGCAGGAGGCGGCCACCTCCCTATAAATACCCCGCTAGGAGCCCTCCGAAATTCATTCCACTCTCCGCTCTCGACGACGACACCTCCGAAGTACGAAGAATTCTACACGCTCTACGCTGACGAACCTTCTGCATTGCGAGTTCATCTCAAGAACGGCTTCCTACTGCTTTCTACAAGCCAGACCTTCTCTCCACACAGATTTCGCATTGGCATCTACGAGTCCAGTGATTATTCATCCTGCTCATTGCCCAACGTAGTTCTTCTGTTAGGACGCCACCCGGTACTTCTATCGATATTCTCTTTAGACAGTACGCCCGAGGGACGTTCCGAGCCGTGTCACCCGGATTACATAGCCTTAAGCTCGTAGTCGACCGCTGGGGCACGCCGGTAAATTACTCAGCTCCTCCGCTCTAATTTACCGTCTACGGAAGTCTTTTTCAAGACTGCGAGGTAGGACCCTGCCGTCTGAGCATTGGAAAGACGCTCCGGCAAGCGAGTCCACTTCCAAAACCCTCTATTTTTCACACGTAGAGGCATCGAAACGAGCCAAAACTCGATCATTTCGATGGAACGTCAGCCTTCTTACTTCCCCTTGCAAGGGAAGGAGGAAGGCGGCAAGGCCGGGCCGAGTGACCAACGTAGTGCGCCCTACCGGCCACACGGTGAGCCCGCTGAACCAAACATCAGCGCAAGGCGCGACCCTCACGTCCGGATCGCCTTCTCGCCCGACGTATTCGTTCGAGAAACTTTCGAACAAGACTCACCTACACAAAAGATCGAGCAAACCCTTCAGACTCGCTCTGAAGCCGATCTTTACGATTCGACCAAGCTATCCGACTACCCACGATATCCGACGCAGGCTTACACGGTCGATCCGAGTGTCAAATACACTCCAAATGCACAAAAAGCAGAGGATACTTTTCAGTACCTCAACCAAGCTCAGTATATTCCCCTTTCAGATGTAAATCTAAGGCCGGAATATTACAAAACGGCTCAGTACGAAACTGATCGAACCCAGCACTTGGTACACGAGCCTAGCGCTCCGCTAGGCCCGCGAAATCAGTTGACCTTGGCGGCTCCGCCCGCATTCCTCGCGGGGGCGGCCTAGAAACCAACCCGCATAACCGGGATATAAATGTCCGACTTGGTCTACCAACGTCAAGTCAAACCTATATAAATCCACTACAAATGGTGACCCCGCCTTTGAACAGGCTCAACACGGAGCATTTCGTTCCCTCTTATGAAGCTAGTGGATTTCAGGGAACCACTGCAGGCGTGCGACCCCCGCCGGGCCTCTACGCCCCACATCTCACGCAACATCCCTCTACAAACAGTGGCTTTCAAGCACTTTTAGAGGAGATGGGAGATTATCAAAAACCAGTCTTCCAAAAGAAGAATATTGATCGTGCACTCGCCGAGTTCGATCAATACTGCGTGAGAAAACACATGAGAACGCAAAACGAATGCTTCTCAGCTATATACAAGTGGGTACCAGAAGAAATGAGGGAAGCTATAGACTCAGCTTACCTCACGGCGCCTCACGCACCCTACGAAGAGGCCAAACAGCGCCTCCTACGAGAATATGGGTTGTCTTTACAGGACAGGCTCCTCGCACTCGAGGACCCCGCATCTCTCGCCAAAAAACCCAGCACCAAGTACCACGAGATGTACTCGAAAGCTGTTGGGTACTTTTCGGAAGCTCTAATCACTCAAAAGTGGATTGAGACTCTTCCCATCGAAGCACGAGGTATGGTCGCAGCTCAGCCTACCACGACCTCCCGGCTCGACCTAGCTGATACGCTACACGCGTACAGAGCAGAGAATACTTCTCTGAACATACGAGGAGTTGAATCTACTCCGAAACCCATAAATACTGGTTTCAAAAAGGCCCTCTCGAAACAAGCTGAGTTAAAACCCCAACCAGTGGAGAGTAAGCCTCACAAACCGATGGCCTACGTCTGTCGAAACCACGTACGTTTCGGTAACGAAACTCGCAAATGTGCAGACCCAGAACACTGCACTTGGAAGACAAACACTGCTTCCAAAACTAGCAAAAAGGCTGCGACTATAAGCCAGCCTAAAACCCGGGTTCCTACCGAAAATACTCAGCAGTCGGTACAAGAAAGTACCATTCCAACCTCCGACACAGAGAGTTCGGAAAACGAATAACTGCCAGCGTATCTGAGCCTATACGCCGGCAGTCTACTGAGTATAAAAGGCTTTTTTTCAAGTGCAAACTAAATGGCACTGAATTTCTCATTGACACGGGAGCAGAAGTGAACATTCTGCCCCACAATGTCACAAAAAAATTGGGCTTGAAAATTCTCAAATCCAACGTTAAGCTCACGGCAGCTAACGGAGCCCCTATAGATACGCTAGGGCGAGCTGACACAACAATTAACATCGGCCTCGGGGACATGACCACCGAGTTTATGATCACGAAAGTTGATCTAGCGATCCTAGGTATCCCATTCCTCGAATCTTGGGATATCGGAATACGGGTCAAACACAAGTACATTTATAAAGATAAAATGAAGTGCTATGCCGATCAAAAAATAGCTGCAGTCATGAACAAAAAGTTCACTGACGAACAAATTGCAGCTACTATCCCTCACCGTGACAATACACCTCAACCAGAGGACGTGCAAATCACGGAGGACGAAAACATTCGCTCTATCATTAGCAAATACAATGATAAAATGAGCAAAATTCATGGTAAATGGAAGAACAACGGGGTTTACCACCGTATAACCACGGAAGGAACTCCAGTACACTTCCGAGCGAGACCCATGGCAGGAGAAAAACGGGCTCAAGTCAAAAAGACTTTTGACGAAATGCTTTCAGAAGGCATAATTGCACCATCGGATTCCGAATGGGCATCTCCGTTACACTGTGTGCCAAAAAAAGACGGGTCATGGAGAATCACCGGCGATTACCGTTTCCTCAACGCGAAAACGAAGAAAGACGCCTACCCTCCTCCTCACATTCGCTCGTTCCAAGCGAATTTACATGATACGCAAATCTATTCAACAATAGATTTAAAATCAGCGTATTATCATATCCCGATGCACCCAGATGACGCTCATAAAACTGCGATTATTACACCTTTCGGTCTTTATGAGTTTAAGAAAATGAGCATGGGTTTGGCCGGAGCGGCTCAAACATGGCAAAGATACATGGACAGCATCATGCGAAAATTTGATTTCGCATTTGTATATCTAGATGACATCCTGGTGGCTTCGAAGAATTATAACGAACACATGAACCACCTCCAACAAATTTTTGACAAACTAGGGGAACACGGACTTCGAGTAGGTTTTGATAAATGCATTTTTTCGAAACCTACCGTCGATTTCCTAGGTTTCACTATCTCGAAGGAAGGAATAATTCCTAAACGAGACAAAATAGAAGCCATAGAACAATTTCCTAGGCCAGTGGACGTACGAAGTCTACGCAGATTCCTAGGTATGTGTGGTTTCTACCGAGCATGCTCGAGCAAATTCGCTCACACGGCACAACCTCTGTATGACTCCATTCAGTCAAACAAAAAAAATGACAGAACACCTATCGAATGGACATCAGAGAGAGAAAAAGCTTTTAACAGCTTAAAGCAAGCAATGATCAAAGCAACATTGCATAACATTGCTCACCCACACCCTACAGCGGAGTGGAGATTAGTCTGTGACGCGTCCGACACACACATCGGAGCAGCGCTAGAACAAGAAATTACAGACAAACATGGCTCGAAATCGTACCAACCATTGGGATTTTTCAGCAAAGAGATTCCAGAACAATGGAAGAACAAAGCATCTTTCGACAAGGAAATGTTCGCCGTTTACCAAGCGTGCATTCACTGGCACAACGACTTGGACGGCAGATCCTTCCATATTTGTTCGGATCACAAGCCTCTGCTAGGCACGATGCTTAAAAAGAATGCTCATTTTTCTAAAATGAGATTAAGATGGTTAACATACATCTCTCAAATGACGAGTGACATTCGTCATATTTCAGGAGAGAGCAACGTCGTCGCCGACGCACTCTCCAGACCCTTCGATCCGGTTGAAATTCAAACGAAATCGATTTCAACACAGACGGACGAGGGTCCACCCATAGCTGAAATTTCGAAAATTACGGCTGCAATAGAATGCAATCTTCTACTGCACATTGCAAATTCACAAATTCGCTCTCCCCCTACCGCGGAGGACAAATTGAAACTCACACGAGTTGAATTCTCTCAAGGAGAAATTTGGTGTAACCTAGACCTAGGACACCCTAGACCTTATATTCCAAACGAAATAAGGGAAGAAATAATAAGCCAAATTCACAATTTGGGACACCCAGGTATACACTCTACAGTGTATAAAGTTAAACAACGATATTTTTGGCACGGACTACGTGCAGATGTCTCAAACTGGGTCCGAGCGTGCGAAACTTGCCAACGAGCAAAAATCACGCGCTCCGTGAAGCTCCCTTACTCCGAATTTGAAACGGCAAACAAATTTTCACACGTACACGTGGATATTACCGGACCTTTACCTTTAGCAAAAGGAGGGAAACGTTACATTTTGATGATGGTTGATAGAGCAACGGGTTGGCTAGAGGCAGTCCCTCTCAACAACATCGAAACAACCACAATCACAAATGCCTTTATCAATATTTGGGTAGCTTCAAAAGGCGTACCTAAATACATCACAAGTGATCAGGGCACCCAATTTGAATCAGATCTGTTCAATTCCATTATGGAACGTCTCGGAGTAAAACATACTCACACGTTACCATACAAACCATCAACAAACGGTATGGTAGAACGCAGAAACAGATCTTTGAAAGAAGCTCTCAAAGCTCAAAACGAAAATTGGCTCGATGCACTTCCCAAAGTTCTACTCGCCATGCGTACGGCAGTAGACCCGGCGACTGAAACTACGCCTTTCCAAAAAGTTTACGGGATTGATGTACCACTCCCAGGAGACATTTTCGTAACTTCTACGAACCTTTCGGAACCTCTTTTCTTCCGACCTACGCATATTAAACATAATAACACGAAATATGCCGTAAACATGCCCAAAAACTTGGATACATGTACTCATGTCTATATCAGAGTGCCCACACAGCTCACCTCTCTCCAATGTCCTTACACGGGACCGTTCAAAGTAGTTAAAAGAGATAAGTTTTCGGTTACAGTGCAAATTGGCGAACATACTAAGAAAGTTCCCAAACAGCAAATCAAGCCAGCTTATACTCTACACTCGGAAGAAGCTGTATCGCAAGGACAATCTCTGTCACAAAATCAGACAGGAAGTAAGGAGAAAACTCCCCGAAAATCCGCCAGAGGGCGCGTTCCATCTACCAAATTTGACGGAAAGTGGGTAACTGCGCTCGAAACAAGCCACGCCCATTTTTCTCGGGTAGGAGCAGTGGGAAGTATAAATATGGAAAGCCCCACAGCCAGAGACCATAACAATCTCAACCATGGCAGCTTCTACTCCAGCAAACATGCTCACCGACGAAGTCGAGGAGTTCCTCCTTGCCGAGGAAGCTCTACCAACTCCGCTCGGCCCACTACCGCCTTCGCCAAAACAAGAGACGGGGTCTACTACAACAGCTCCCACGGAGGTGGTCTGGACGAGGCCCCAGCCCTACCAGCCACCAGCTCCACCCACCCAGCCACTGCCTACGCCTCCGCCCGCTCACCAGCTACCAGCACCCCCCAGGCAGTGGATCTCCTCGGGCGACGTTCCGGTTCCTCGCTGGGAGGAGATGAGCACCGCGGGGTGGTCAGAGCCCAGCACCTCCCGGGCTCCTCCGCAACAGCCCAGCCGCGGCCGCGGGCCAAACCCTCGCGGGTTTGGTTCCCGTCGGCAGAGCTCGGGCCGGCCAAGGCCGCCCCGCGACGCTCGTCGAAACCGGCGAGGCCGGGGCGCACCACAGGGATGGGACGCGAGGCCTGCACCTCCGCCTCCGCCCCAACTGGCGAGGTTCTCCTACGGAGAATTCCGGGTAGACCTCCCAGTTCTCCCCCATCGGCGTCGTCGTTGATAACACGACGTCTTGGGGGGGCCCCTGTGGTGAAATCCACCACCTCTTTTCAACAGCCCTTTTCAGGGCTACCAAAAAGAGGTAGGCACACCACAAAAATATTTACAAGACGTCGAAGTACAACTCCGTCAAACAAAATATTTCACCGGAGAGAAAATACTAAATTCTCTCCCAAAAGTGAAATATTAAAGATTAACACGCAAGGCGACCTCCCCAAACATTTACTGGGCGAGAGAGATACGACAAACATCTCGAGACAAGTCGCCTTGAACGAGAACACGCAAGGCGACCTCCCCAAACATTTACTGGGCGAGATAGATGCGACAAAAAGTTCGAAACAAGTCGCCTTGAATGAGAAACCTCAAACAGGAAAACTCAAGGTCGTTCAGCCACCCCCGGGGACCCCGTCAAAGCAACGGACGCAGGGAAACCACCTCGAAAAACCAACTCAGCTATCATATGCCCAGATACTGAGAAAACACTGTGCGAACCAATGAGATTGCACAGTCGAATTTATGAAATTAAGCGGACCAACCAGGAGGCGGCAGGAGGCGGCCACCTCCCTATAAATACCCCGCTAGGAGCCCTCCGAAATTCATTCCACTCTCCGCTCTCGACGACGACACCTCCGAAGTACGAAGAATTCTACACGCTCTACGCTGACGAACCTTCTGCATTGCGAGTTCATCTCAAGAACGGCTTCCTACTGCTTTCTACAAGCCAGACCTTCTCTCCACACAGATTTCGCATTGGCATCTACGAGTCCAGTGATTATTCATCCTGCTCATTGCCCAACGTAGTTCTTCTGTTAGGACGCCACCCGGTACTTCTATCGATATTCTCTTTAGACAGTACGCCCGAGGGACGTTCCGAGCCGTGTCACCCGGATTACATAGCCTTAAGCTCGTAGTCGACCGCTGGGGCACGCCGGTAAATTACTCAGCTCCTCCGCTCTAATTTACCGTCTACGGAAGTCTTTTTCAAGACTGCGAGGTAGGACCCTGCCGTCTGAGCATTGGAAAGACGCTCCGGCAAGCGAGTCCACTTCCAAAACCCTCTATTTTTCACACGTAGAGGCATCGAAACGAGCCAAAACTCGATCATTTCGATGGAACGTCAGCCTTCTTACTTCCCCTTGCAAGGGAAGGAGGAAGGCGGCAAGGCCGGGCCGAGTGACCAACGTAGTGCGCCCTACCGGCCACACGGTGAGCCCGCTGAACCAAACATCAGCGCAAGGCGCGACCCTCACGTCCGGATCGCCTTCTCGCCCGACGTATTCGTTCGAGAAACTTTCGAACAAGACTCACCTACACAAAAGATCGAGCAAACCCTTCAGACTCGCTCTGAAGCCGCTCTTTACGATTCGACCAAGCTATCCGACTACCCACGATATCCGACGCAGGCTTACACGGTCGATCCGAGTGTCAAATACACTCCAAATGCACAAAAAGCAGAGGATACTTTTCAGTACCTCAACCAAGCTCAGTATATTCCCCTTTCAGATGTAAATCTAAGGCCGGAATATTACAAAACGGCTCAGTACGAAACTGATCGAACCCAGCACTTGGTACACGAGCCTAGCGCTCCGCGCGGCTGCGACACGGACTATACACTCTTCCGGCCCGCGAAATCAGTTGACCTTGGCGGCTCCGCCCGCATTCCTCGCGGGGGCGGCCTAGAAACCAACCCGCATAACCGGGATATAAATGTCCGACTTGGTCTACCAACGTCAAGTCAAACCTATATAAATCCACTACAGTATTCATAACCAATTACCTTGAAAATCACTTCCAATTAGCTTGATGATAGAGGTTGTGCACACATACCCATGTGCTTATGTACATTCATAAGAAATGTTCTCAAAGATAACGTCAAAGAATGTCCTCAGAGAAAATTAAATAAAATGTCACAAGTATCATAGAAATATAGGTAGTTTCCATGTTTTCTAAATTTCGAATTTTACATTTTGAGTTTGCTGCTGTAGGTGCAGCGTTTTTTCTCTTTCTTCACCAGTGAAGATGCTGTTCAGAATTGAAGGTCTTCCCTACCGTACCCGTACTAATAAAGAGTTGAAGTATCTTGGAGATTTGTGAATACATCTTGAGCTACAATCTGGTCCTTTCTAACACTTGTGTCATACAATATGGTGAAATAAATATAGTTGTTCCTGGAAATACAGACCCTATTACAAGGAAAAATTCTGTATTCTAATGGTACACGCATCTCTTAAGTAGATAGGTACTTGTATGCACTGTGAACGCAATCTCACAGAGACATGTATCATCGGTTTCGTGGAAGCAAAACGCATGCCCGGTTGTAATAGGAATTCTGTATCATCCTATCTGCAGTAGGTTGGTAGGTAGGTACCTACTGCGTTACTAAGGAAACACATCACAATATAAATCCGTTTTTGGTCAATATGGCCTTATATGGATCCCATTAGCAATACCTGTACTGAATGAGATCTACAATAATTGAAGACCAGTATTAGAACATGCTTAAATAACTTCCGACATGTTCGTGATCCATATCTGCGCATGCACTTCCAACGTATTCACCACACATCCCGGTGCTGACAGATACCGCGAACCTTAATTTGATCTTAGCTAAATAGATAATGGCTATTAAATTGTACCGTTTTTCTGCTTGCAGTGATTGACCGGCAGCTCAATTCTATGCTATCGATGGGCTTCAACAATGAAGGTGGATGGCTGAGGGATATGCTCGTTGCCAAGAACGGCGATATCACCAAAGTACTCGATGTGCTTGGAGGAAGCACCCAGAAAGGATCTCCTCTCTCTCGGCTTGAACTGGATTAATCCCGTCAAATCCTCTACGGCACTAATAAATCCTACACTACATCTTATATATTTCCTTAACTAGGTACTTATTTAGCACCTTTAAGTTTGGCGGGTTTTTTGTCTTTCTTCATATGAGTACCTGTATAATTTGCTTTTATCTCATGTTGTAGTTGACCATGAGATATTTTATTGATAAATTGCAAGTCGATGCCAGTAGGGTGGCATCGCAAGTTAAAATCTACATGTCAGTAGGTATGACATCACACAATAAAAATTGAGCATCCTAATGTTCATTTGTTTTTAATTGAACTCCTGTTTATCCCGGACTGGCAGTGGAACATTTTAATTATGGTTATGTTAAACATTTTCTAAAATACCAATATATGGTCTTGTAGCTGTGTCATATGCTTTATAGGTTCAAATTGAACTTACACACATATATTTACATTTGTTCTCCAAACAAGTGTGAGGTGGCCCCTCTCAATTTACTCGAGTTGTGATCAATTAAGGTCTGAGAAACATAGGTTCGATTTAACAACTAATTTGTATCAAAAATCTTCTCTCGGAGATTTTTCTCTGTTTTCGAGTATTTTCACATTCAAAATTTGTTTTGTTTTCTGCCTAATGAACTTAAACGCCAATGACTCTCCTTGAGTTTGCTGTAAGATAAAAAATAAGGACTTCATTAGAGTGAACGTTAATTTCCCTATCAGAATATGATTATAACATACATTTAAAAGCGTATTCAACTATTCAACAGACGGAAATGTGTACTAAAACAAGAAGGAGGAAATACAAAATTTTACTTAAAAAAAAAAAAAAAAAAAAAAAAAACAGTTCTGTGAAATCTTGTGAGCCCAGATTTACAACGGTGTGTTAAGCTAATTTTTACTTTCAAGACTTTGAGTGAAATTTGCATTCCAAAGTTAAAACGTGGATTTTTCAATGAAATTACTTCAAGGTTTTAATGATAAATGACCCTCTGTGAACTGACGGGTGTGGGGTGATTTCCTTGTATAGTACCCATCTCAGATCTTTTCATCTATCATCACTAGAAATTCACAAAATCGAGCAGAAAGATGACAAAAACAAGACTAAAAAAAACTTATTAACCTATAGTTAATATTTTTGGTAGGTGATTATAAAGTAAACTTAAGTGCTTATCTTAAGCAAGTATTCAGGTAAGTAAGTAAGTATTAGGTATTTAGTATAACCATTAGGTTATAATGGAGTCTGTAAAGGTCTGTAATTAATACATTCGGTAACACGGGAGATCGACCCCGAACTCATCATCATTTCATCGAGTTCTTTTTCCATAATAACCATTAATTGGACCATTGGACGGCGTTACGGAATAATCTGGTAGCGGCAAAGTTTTCGAAATTAAGTAATTGAATTGGTGTTGTTAAGACCTATCACTCTCTTAGGATCCTAAGTCGCGAATAGGTGCGATTATGGGGATAGCACAGGGCATAATACAGAGTAGATACCCTTCGCTTTGTATACCAGAAGTTTACCTATACAATTCAATCAATTCAATTCAATCTCCCCTCACCTGTGACTATATAAACTGTCCTTCCTAACGCACGTTCAGTTATTGTGTTACTGATGATGACCTAACCATCGAAATCGATCGAACATTGTAACTCTTTATTTTCGTGGAATTAGACAACGTTCTTCTTAAACTTCCGATTTTTATTTAAATGGGTTTCCACAACTTCGCCGCGAGTGATTTAGTTCGTATTGCTGCAGTTAATAAGGCGTTTTTATACCTGTTTTTGAAGATCTATCTTCACGAATAAAAACTGCTCGGCTCAACTCACCAAAACCATTTTGGTATCGTTAAATTCGTTATCGAAAGTTCTTCACTCGTGAAGCCATATTTGGCGTGGAAAGTTCGGCGCATTTCCAGTTTTTCGTTAATTACAGAGTTGTTTATCCGGACGATGTCGTTAGAGAATGCAGAGTTCTCGATGAAGGAGTATTACAATATACCTAGCTTTAGTTCTATTCTGGAACTTACTCGTCAATTTGCGACCACTCTCATGAAAATTGGTGCAGCCGTTCGGCCCTGATGCATAAGTACATACAAACAAACAGACATTGAGTTTTATATAATTAATAAGATAGGATAAGACGAGAAGGTCCGTGCGGATGGACTAGTGAAGCATTGGCCGATGCTTCATTTTATCTCATGAATTTTCAGTTGTTGGCAGGTATACATCGTTATTCCTGGAACAGGGGGCCTAGTAAAGTGTAGAAGTTTTAATTAATTACATTAGTTTTCCCTCTTCACATGTGCCTATAATAATCTAACCAGGCATATTGATGACAACCTTCAGATCTGCAATTGGAAAAGGAGCTCCTTTGTGATATCTAGATTCAATAACGGTACACACTGATCTGCTGTGGGGCCTCTGAACCTAATTTGTTTCTTAATCGAATTAAGATGGTGAAACCTGAAATTTAACACCTTTTGATCATCTAGCATACACTTTGGTACGAAGTATGGGGGGGGGGGCTATGATCAGTTTCGGAATTTCAGAGGCTAATTTATTTCCTAAAGAACTCAAGGTGCTGAAATTTAGATGGACCTCCTTTGTGACACCTAGAAAGCAATTACGAGGTACGGTGGCGCACTGAATAGCTGAGGGGCCAATAAGGCTAATTTCCTTCCTAATCGACATACAGTGACGAAATTTGAAATGAAGCACTTCTAGGACGTAGAATACAATAAATGTACGAAGGCAGAGATGATCAGCAGAGAGGACATGGAGCAGACCTGGCAGACAGACGGGTAAGTATGACAAAAATGAACTCCGAGCTAGATAAATGTAGTGACGACAATCAACATTAAGATCAGGGCCGCGACCGTATCATGGTGCGGGGTGTAATGCGGGAAAAGTGCCACTGAGTTACTCGAGTTGGTATCTCGGCGGAAGTGCTCCGTGGTATTTCCGCCCGCGTCCCGAAGGGTTCGTACTTAATCTGTTGGTCATTTTACAGGGGCACTTCCATTCATCCCCTATCCATCCTCCTCCTTCCGCTTCTTTGCTCCTAAGGGCCGACGCCGAGTAAGCCTGGGCGCCCTCCCCACTCTTTCAATTGAGTTTTTCGTTTTTTGTTTAATGGTGTCCCTTCTCCACCTATGGGGAAAGTTTCATTATTAAAAAAATGGTGAGTCCGTATGTTTGCCGATCCTTGTAACAAGCTTAAATTCTGCAGTTTTATCAGTTTTTGATGAAATGTTCAAAGAATGTGTAGGTTTTGGTGTATATTGGCGTCTACAATGCCATGATTTCATTCACGAATTTTTAAATATTCTCACGACCTAGTCGTTTGATCTCGCGAAAATTAGGAGGATGGTTGGGAGAAGTAGATTTTATCATCCCATATCAATTTCAATATGATTGTGTCATTCGTAGCTGCGGCGCCTGTGCGTATGCAAAATCCTTGTAAGAAGCTGAATTTTTATAGTTTTCATCCGATTTTCATGAAGTTTTCAAGGAATCTGCGGATAAGGCAGTACATGATCCCCTTCTGGTTTCCTTGTCCTGAAATCAAATCTTCACTCTGCGCACGCGCAAAAGCAAATTACATTCAGCACAATTTTCTTGTTTCCTAATTAAGCGATCTCGCTCAAATTTGCAGGACAGTTGGGAGAAGTCGATTTGATCATTCGATATCAACTTCAACATGATTCTGCCATTAGTAGATGTGGCGCAAGCGTGAATGTGAGATCCTTGTATCAAGCTAAATTTCTATAGTTTTTTCGATTTTGATGAAATTTTCAGGGAATTGGCGGATTAGACTGTAGACGGTCCCTTCCCGGTTTAATTATTCTGAAATCAACACTTCACTCTGCGCACGCGCAAACATACATCACAACAAGAATAATTTTCTTGATTCCCAATGGACTGATTTTGACGTTTCACGCTACATCTTGATCTATGTTCCTCCCAACCATACGTCCCCGCAATAAAATATCTTTCGATTATTCAAATCTATACAATCGTGATACCGATACGAGGAGGCTGTGGTAGCCAACTCGGCAGATCTTTTTGCATCCTCACTACCTCTCACATTTGAGCAATTATCTTGTATTATAATACCAAATTAATGTATACAACTTGATAGTTATATCGCATAAATTCAAATTATATTTTTTGTGGAATACAACTTTTTGAATTGATATTAATAATGAATGTTCATCAATCATATTGACCTGCATAGGAATAGGTAAACAAATATGTAAATATGTAAACAAATATCACCAGTGTAGTGAATCAAGTTAAATCGTAATTCGTGTCATCTTCCTTTCTTCACCGAACCAAATCATTGAGTCGATTCGGTTGTCTCGTGCTTCTAGTGGAACGCCTCGGTGTTGGCAAGCTGTTTGTAGGATCGGTTGTCGGCTGCTGTATGAGTATTTGAGGATTCGTATTAGTGTTCTTCGTTTTTCTTAAAAACCACGCATTTCTTCTGTATTGTCGTCCTCTTCTGTCTTCTATTATATAGGATCTAGGTTCTGGTCCTTTTCTTACAATTGTCGCGGGCTGCCAGTTCCTTGGTTCAACTCTATATAAGACTTCATCTCCTTCTTCATAGTCTAACGTTGTTTTCTTCTCTTGATCGGCATAATCTTTGCTCTTCATTCTAATTTTTTGTAGTTCAATAGTTATGTTGTCTTGAGTAGTGGGCTTGAGAAGTGTAGATGTATTAGGTAGTAAAGTTTTCGTCCTCCGGCTCATTAAGCGTTGCACTGGGGATCCTAAAAGGCCTCTTGGTATATTCCTTTGATGAAGTAATGCCAGATAGGGATCCGATTTTTCTTCAACACATTTTTTTAGAAGGAGTTTAGCTTCTTGTATGTATCTCTCGGCGAGACCATTGGAACGAGGGAAATGTGGGCTTGAAATCCGTTGAACGAATTGCCACTCATGCTCAAATTGTTTGAATTCCCGAGAAGTATATTGTGTTCCCCCATCAGTTAGTAAAACGTCAGGTATTCCATGAACAGAGAACCATTTTTTCAGCTCTTGAATCACTGAATATGATGTGACATTTTTGACCTCGGTAAAGTCAAAAAATCCAGAATAAGAGTCAGCTACTACGAGGTAATCTTTTCCACTCAAATGGAATAAGTCAGAACCAACTTCCATCCAGGGTCTTGTTGGTGTTGTTTGTTCAATTAGTTTTTCTGTCTGGTTATCCTTCACAAATTTGTTACATATATTGCAATTATTTACAAACTCGATGATTTCATTCGTTAAATTAGGCCAAAATACGTGTTCACGTCCCAACTGCAGTGAAGCTTGTATTCCTCTATGTCCCAAATGTATATGTTTTAGAACCAACGAGCGAAGTGGTTTCGGTACATAGAGCCTGTTGCCTTTGAAGATTAAATTTTCGTGAACTGCCAGCTCTTCCCTATATGCCCAATGTTTATGCAGTGATTCTGGTAATAGCGCCTTTTCGTCTGGCCATCCATTAATTATAGTTCTTTTGAGCTGGCTCAATTCTTCATCTTCATTTGTTAGAGTCTGTGCTTCTTCTATTCGTGACTTAGACATTGCGACAATTAGATCTACCGTGAAGGGGAGTTGTTCCTCATCAGTGGGATCTTCATTGACGCAGTCACGACTTAGTGTATCTGCAATATGTAAGTCCTTCCCCCTCGTATATTCTATTTTTGGTAAGTACGGGATTATTTCCATGATTATCCTTTTTAGACGGGGAGGTGCTTCATGTAGCGGTTTTTTGAAAATTGTCTCAAGAGGTTTATGGTCGGTTTCGATTGTTAATATCCGCGATCCCCAAATATACTCATGAAATTTCCGACATGCAATAGCTATTGCCAGCGCTTCTTTCTCAAGTTGACTGTACCCTTGCTGTGTTTTAGTTAGAGATTTGGACGAATATGCGACTGGTTGAGACTCCTGCATTAAAACTGCTCCTACCGCATATGAGCTGGCATCTACTGATAGCTTGATGGGTAAATTAGGATTGTAAAATCGCAGAAGAGGAGGAGATTTTAGAACACTTTTTAAACCTTCGAACGCCTCTTCTTGTTCTACGTCCCATAACCAAGCATTTTCTTTAGATAGTAGCTTTCTAAGGGGTGAAGTTAAATTCGAGAAATTTTTGATGAATTTCCCTAAATATGTCACCATTCCTAGGAACCTCTGAAGCTCAGTAATATTGGTTGGCTTTTTCAATTTATTTATTGCTTCGATTTTTTGAGGATCCGGGAGTAATCCATTACTCGTTATTATGTGGCCCAAAAACTTGATTTTGCTGACCGAAAAAATGCACTTGTCTCTATTAAGTTTTAATCCGGATTTTTCCATTGCTGAGAGTACCTTCTTTGTTCTTATTTCTAAAATTTCTTTGTTGGGAGCGTGAATTAATACATCATCCATTGAGCATTCAACTCCCTCGAGTCCATATAAAACTGAACACATTGCTTGTTGAAATATTTCGGGAGCTGAACAAATTCCAAACATTCTGAACAAATAAGCCGGACATTTTAGCAATTTGTGAACCTATTTCTTCAGTTGATCTGCAGATTTTTATTGTTTTTTCTAAAGTTAGATCTTCTACCTCAAATAGGTTTTGGCGGGTATCATCGCTAACGATACCACAGACCAATTGATCTCGAACTAAAGAATCCTTCATTTTACCATATTCACACTTGTTTGCTTGATTCTGGACTTTTGTAAGAAATTCGTTGAACTTTTCCCCATTTTGTTGGGATAGTTTATTAAACAAAAATCTCTCATAAATAATATTCGATTTTTTGACAAAATAATCAGCAAATTTCATCTTGATGGATGCTAGGTTAGTGAGTTCGTAATTGTCTTCACCTGAACTGAATGATTCATAGATACTAATTGCATTTTCGCCTATTAAAGTCATAAATGTAGCAATTTGCTTTTCCTCACTTCTTTTATACAAATTAGTTGCTATGGCAAACCAATCAAAGTGTTTGAGCCATTGCTTCCATCTTGCAGCCATGTCACTGTCATTATTTACTAGTAGTGGTTTGGGAGGCTTAAGGCTTACTGCACTATCGTCGATGTTGCTGCAATCATCTTCGCTCTCTGGCGCGTCCTGCTTCTTTTTCTTTCCTCTCATCTTCGGCACAATCTCACATTTGAGCAATTATCTTGTATTATAATACCAAATTAATGTATACAACTTGATAGTTATATCGCATAAATTCAAATTATATTTTTTGTGGAATACAACTTTTTGAATTGATATTAATAATGAATGTTCATCAATCATATTGACCTGCATAGGAATAGGTAAACAAATATGTAAATATGTAAACAAATATCACCAGTGTAGTGAATCAAGTTAAATCGTAATTCGTGTCACTACCGAAGGTAGGGAAGTATTGAGTCCTTGCTAGAAATCGAAAAAAATGTTTGCTTTCCAAAATCCAAGTTTTTACCCGCTTTTTGGGTTTCAGAGCTAGCTGATAAATTACGGTTCCGTGTCGTGGTGAATCCGAGTCACGCCCAAAACTATACCAAGTTTTGTCCGGTTTTGTTGAAATTTTCTGGGATTGTTTGGGTTTGGTTCTAGACCGTTACCTATAACGTTCATTGCCGTCGGAACAATAGTAGATTATGCGCAGGCGCAAACCTGAACTTACTATTGGTCCGATTCTGACCGAACTAGTGGGTGGCGGGGAGGGGAGGAGGGGATATATGTTCCAGGAAGATGCCCTATGAATTATATCGTGATAGGTTGAGTAATAGCTATTGCGCAAAACTAATAATACCTAGTTGACACTCCGAGACTAATACAGCGATTTTAATGAAAATTTTCAAGGATTGTGCCTAGACAATACCTAGCGATTCCATCGCCTTATAGCCTTCTATTGTGTACTTATTCTTATATTCTAAATACTTCAGATGTTGAATGCCGTTGGATTGATGATACGACATGGGCTTGCACAAACATAAACTACTGCCCTATTTCGTATATTATGTTTACTCATATATATTACTGTTCTATTTTGTATTCAATCTTTTCAACTCGTACCTACTTTGTTCTTTAGGTTATTATTCTTAAATTATTCTATACGTCCCTATTACAATATGAGAGGAAGCTATACAGCCCACCCCGCTTGGCAGGCATTTTTTGTTGGTTAAAAAGTTTTCAATATGTTTGAATAGCTATGAGCGTAAATGTTGGATTTTGTGTGGGCGAGTCGGATTGAAATGGTGGGAGCTGGAAACGAGAATCATCTTGATATCACCTGATTCTCGGCCGTACAGGTTTCCGTCCGCCGGACTGGTTTGCAGTGCGCAGTTTTCTTGTTTGTTTGTCGAGAGCAGCGGAGGCTTGGCAACTGGACCCGGAGGTCTCTCGCCGACCTTCTTGCTGACTTGGTATTTTTAATATATTTACCGTCACAAATGTGACGAAAAACACCTCTATTTCGTTCACTGACTTCTAGTGGTGGACGATACTCTGATTAGTCAGAATCAGGTTCTTACGATACTGCTACTGTGACGTATTAGTATTAGGCTCCAGCAATAGGGCGATTTGACACCACCCGACAGGGGTGATACTGTGAATGTTGGAATAACTCACTGTTCTTCTAAGATTGTGAATGAAAGCTACGAGTGAGAATGGGCGAGAAGAATTGAAATTTTACGACTGTATCACTGCCCTCAAATGTCACATTTTGCACTTTTGTCTCTTCAATCAATTAGTGTTTTAAAATTTTACTAAATTTCTCCACTTCATGGAAAAACATCGAATCATGTTTATGGTTTTAGGCACTAAATTTCCATATCCAAATTTCAATGGTTCTATGAAGTGGATAAAATGAGTACTATTCGTTTCCACGCAACCGTGCACATTGAAAACACCAATTGCCAACATCAAAATACACTTTTACCGATCGAATGAGAGGGTGAGCAAGAGAGAATTCTCACACTCTGCTGATGCCCATAATTTCAATCGCCTCTTAACGTTCCAGAGAGTTTCCCTATCAAATTTAAACTTCCTGTAGCGAACAGGAAAGAATTTAGACCACTCAGCTGATCAGGAAAGATCCTATAATTTCAATCGTCTCTTAATGTCCAACAAACATACAGCTTCGAACCAAAGATTTTATAGCGAGTTTTTGCCAAAATGTACTATCCACCACCATCAATAATAATGATTTCCTTGGAATGGCTATTAGCTTGCTAACTTGGTTTCTACGGAACGCTGTTGTTTAAATGGTATCGCGATGTTGGTGTCGCGAATTTCAAACTGATCCCCAAACCCAAAACGTACCCATACATTGAAGAGGATATTATTGAGAGCAAATCAAATGGATCAAAATTTAGCCACCCGGTCGTCTTCAGGTTTATAACTGGTAACACAACTCTAGGCACGTTTATACACTCGCACCTGTGCCGAGAAAGGTCTTGGCATGAGCCTCCCTCTTCCATCCCTAACCATCTCAAGGTGACCCTAATAATATTTTCCCAAAGTCTAAACAAATCCTAAAAGACGACTCAATCAGGGACCAAGGTTTTAGGAACATGTAGGTAGCTTGTACAATAGCATTTACAATATCTTATGGTTTGGGGACCACCAGGTCAGTTTGAGGTCTCTAGGTGGGAGTGCTTCATATTTTATGTGTAGTTAAAGATGGGTTGGTTATTGATTGTAGAATAGCATCGCAGTACATGGCTAAACAGAATTATCACAAATTCGGGTTAAATTTGTTGTCTTTTTGGTTAAAAATGAGTTGAAAAATACGTTGGGAAAGGATTACTTGTATCAAAAAGAATGGTTAGTTTAGTACCAACTATAGTAAAAACTAGTACCAACTAGTATAAACAATAATTTACAGTGATTTTTCAATCAATAGAAAAAATTGGCATCGTGGAGGCTTTTTAAAGATAGGCAAAACCAGCACGACCGTTCGGTCTTGATGGGAAGGAAATCTTTTGCGCCGTCCGTCCTCACAGCGAGAGAACTTGAAACTTTATTGGCTCACTTTGCCAAGACTCCAAATAAACAAAAAGTTCCAATCATAAGTAAATTTTATAATATTTTTCCAATATCAGAATATCATTTAGGATAAGTTTTGTTGCCATAAAGTTGATACTTAACAATTTATTTGCACTCAAATTGGCCAATTTTCAAAACAATTTAACTTAAATGTCATAATATATGATCATTTACGAAAATTCACTAATACAATTATGATGCATGACTGGAACTTTTTTGTGGTGGGAGAGGGTTATTGTTTTCCCTCATTCGGTTTCAATTGTTCTTTATTGAAAATGACTCTTAGTAGAGTCATTACTGGCGCTAACGCTTCGAATTTCCACTGTCTCAAGGTGATTTGCAACTCCCTTTTGCGTAATGTTACTAGGAACTACAATCGCATTAGAATCAAACAGTTGTATCAAGGTTTTGAGATGATTTTTCAAAGACTCATTTATGTGTATCGATCGTTAATTTGTGCCAAAAATCAATCATTCTTGATTAAAAACACTGGAATAACTAGATATGATATGCAAAAAGAATTTATGGCTATACCACCATCTTACAATGATTTTTTCACGAGCCCATGTTCATGGCTGATTCCAAAGTTAAACTTGTTGTGCTTGATGCAATTAGAGCCATTTTCTCTAAGGCCATTTATAAAAATATTGTACAGTTTTGCCCGAAAGACCTGTAAAACCATGATATGCACTTGTAATACCTGGAGAATTTGAATTAAAATAGCATTTTTGTTATTAGTGTTTCAGTGCTGCATCACCGGGGCATGTAAACGTCTTTCACTGAAACTTTTATTCTTTTCTATAAGGAGGATGATTTTCACTTGAAAAGGTATTAATATCCATTAAAACGTGAAAAGTGAGTTATTTAAAATTAATAATTGATTCATTTGATATTGTTTGCGAGCGGATATCTCCAAATCAACTTCAAATTTTGGTGGAGACCGTCAGTACCAGAAAATCTCAAATTTTGCATCTTTTTTTAAGACGAAGATGATAAAATCAGTAAGTATAAAAATAATCCTCAGGTCACGACTCAAAGTAAGAAAGAAGAAGAAAATAGGGTAACTCAAAAGGTATATGGGACTGGATAGGCCCCATCAAGATTCGAATTAAATCTAAAGGGTTACTTCCCCGAGTAGTAAAAGTAAAATTATCATTTACATACCTTTCGGAGGAATCCGTCGTCACTAGCAAGTCGAGTACAGGGGGCGAACGCTTTCGATGTAAGAACATCATCATCAGGTACTGTTTCCACGGCCTGATGATGATGTGCTTATAGCGAACCCCCTGCCATTAGGACTGTCCGGGCTGAACGCTCCAACCGAAGAATGACGGTAAAATCCCCATCTCAAACGAATGCAAGCGTACCTAGTGAATACATGGAGCTTTAGTTTTATCCAAAACCATAAAAATATTCAAGGAAATACATACCAAACCACCGAAATTCGGGTAAAAAACCTCCTATTCGAAGTGCCACCTGTTCATTTCAGTTTTCCAGTTTTTCCTGTTGTTTACAGAACTAAGTAATGTTTCCACGGCCTGATGATGATGTTCTTACTCGTACATCGAAAGCGCTCGCCCTTGCCATCAGGATTGTCTGGGCCGAACGCAAGTTTAGTGGAAGTGTAATGATTACACGGAGCTTTAGTTTTATCCAAAACCATAAAAATATACAAGGAAATACTTATCAAACCAATAAAATCCCAGTGTAAAACGTCCTTTTTGAAGTGCCACATGTTATTTATAGTTTTCCTGTTGTTTACAGGTCAACTCAGTACTGTTTCCACGGCCTGATGATGATGTTCTTACATCGAAAGAGCTCGCCCCTGCCATCAGTATTTTCTGGGCTGAATACAAGCTTTGAGGAAGTATAATGAATACATGGAGCTTCAGTTTTATCGAAAACCATAAAAATATTCAAGGAAATACTGAACAAACCACCAAAATCCGAGTGAAAACCCTCCTTTTCGAAGTGCCACATGTTATTTTCAGTTTTCCAATCTTCCCTGTTGTTTGACGAACTAAGTACTGTGTCCATGACCTGATGATGATGTTCATATATCGAAAGTGCAAGTTTAGTGAAAGTGAAGTGAATACATGAAGCTTTAGTTTTATCCAAAACCATAAAAATACTAGGAAATATACTTAACAAACCACAGAAAACCGGGTAAAAAACCTCCTATTTGAAGTGCCACCTGTTATTTAGTTTTATCAAAGATAAAACCCCGCAGACGAAAAGGACCATCTCTAGTGGCCAGGTAGGTTACTGAAGGTGAATAAAATCCCGCTCACGTCCCTCAAAACCTCTTCTACTTGCTTATGGAAATTGAAAAGAACCGGTCACTTTCTTTAGAGATGAACGTCAAATTATATCGTCCACGAGCAGGGAGGAATCGCTTGGTTTCGTATGACATCGTCTGCATTGGAAGGGTTTAATACTGCGTTATTTCGAAACCAATCCTAAAATAATCAGCTCAATTATTAATATTATTTCTCCATAAATGTTTCTTCTTTATATTTATTCTACGTGTAGAAAGAAATTTTATAGTCTCTCCTGCATTTTGAAGAATAATTGGTAGGTGGGTTAATTAGGAGAATTAATTGCAATTTTTTCCAATTTTCCATCTCCAACAATCAAATTTGAATTATCGAACGCAGCAACTCCCCGGAGGGGTTTGGGGGCTTAGGGACATAAATGCAAATATCGTGATTTTAAAAATATTTGTATCACGTATTTTTAAAATTATAAACGAAATTGAAAACTGAATGTTAAGTGAGATTTTTTTTCATGTAAACCGAGCTGAATCCTGACCTCACTAGCTATCGAGGCTCAACATTCTTCACTAGGACATTCTTGATTCTCATTCTCGGTCTTGAGAATTAGCAATTCTTGTTTGTCCAGGGTCGGGTAGCTATGTCAAGTTTTGCACACTCTTTCGGTGGGTTTCCGAGGAGCTTATTGGCTGAATGCGATCGTGCCCCCAAGATCGCTGACCAATCGGACTTCGTGATTACGTAATGGGGTGATCCTGCTGAGCAGGGTAGGACCGGGACTCGGGAGATCTCGAGTCTAGAAGAGCCCAACGCCTCGGAGACCGAAGAAGTTGACTACGACCTGTAAGAGTACCAACACGCAAACGTACCGCATTAGCCGCGCAGCTGAGTGACTATGAGCCAGCGATGTGAGTGGTCGGTCAAACGGAGTTACCTCGCCGCCAAGACTCACAACCCCATCAGGCACATCATCGAGAACCTCGACCTCAAACCCAACCCTGAAAAGCAGATGGTCGCGCTGTCTATTGGTGAGGCTCATCTAAATGTTAAATTTCATCTTGAACAACCATGTTGTGGTGTTAATATCAGAAAATTGAATGACCAAAGGATATTGTACCAGATATCGTAGAAAGGTATGGGGCACAGAGGAACAGAAGGATTCAAGGGGTAACACTTAGGTAGGTACTTGAAACAAAAGTACTTGAAAAAAACTTGAAAAAAATAAAATAAATAAATAAATAAAATAAGAATAATGGAAAAAAAAAAAAAAATCAGTCATGCAGTTTGATTGTATAAGCAAAATTTCGTGAATTATTATATTATATTTGCGTTTTTGTTTGAAGTTTGTGCACTTTGAGTGCAATGAAATCGTTAACTATCAATTTTATGGTATAAAATTGACTCAGATAATGGTCTGCTTTTCAAAAAGAGATTTAGGAGTTTCAGCTTGTTATTCTGTTTTTATTGATTTTTAAATTGATGAAATTTAAGTAGGTAAGTACATTTATCAGCATACTTTTTTGAATATTTTAAATGATTAAAAAAGACAAAATTAGATTTAAAATAACAAATTTAAAACTGTAAATTCTCCAACCAAATTGTCTGTATGTTGATGTTGAACAACATCAGCTTTTCTTCGAAACTACTGGATCAAAATTTATGAAATTCGGTTCACGAATTCTTCGGGGATGTTCACATAATCCCATCATGACTTTTGATCAATTTCCAGTGGGCAAAGTTGAGCTGAAATCGGTATTTTAAAACCAACTGAATAAGGGTGTTTTTCATTTGGATTTATACAGGGTGTTCACACTTAAGATTGTTGACCTCCTCGGGATCGATTCTACAATTAATTTTGAATAGAAAGTTCCATTGGGCATTTTTTTAATAACTTTTTTGCAAGTTATTCAATTTTCAAGAATTTTTTCGTGTTATATCACAAAAATGGCCATATCTCCCCTAATTTACAATGTAATGGCCAAAATCTCAGCTTTCCAACGGTATAATCAATTTTTATTTTACTTTGTGAATTGAGGGAGAAAAAAATGTTTGTATGTTGAAAAACATGGTTCTTTCTATGAAATCGAGGGTTTCCGTGAAAAATGTCACCCGAAGAAAATACTGGGTCGGTTTCTATGTATTTTATCACGCTGAATCGAATGGTAACACTCGCAGATCTTTCCAACTCCATTACAACCGACTTTCACACATTAACCAACTAGTTTTTAGTTTAAATGTTATGCTCCATTTTATGTGATTTTAAGGGTAAAACTTGTTAGTTAAAGTGTAACGATTCAGTGTGAAAAAATACTTAGAAACCGGGCCCAAAGTCGTACTATCTTAGGGGGTCACTTTTCACGGAAACCCTCGATTTCATAGAAAAAACCACGTTTTTCAACAAACAAACATTCCCCCTCCCCCCATTAACAAAGTAAAATAAAAATTGAGTATACCGTTGGAAGGCTGAGATCATGGACAACTCTTTCCTTTAACGGGTACGGTTTTTTTTTCAGTTTGTTTCAGTACTTAACGCACCTTAAAAAAACATTAATTTATAAAAAGTGAGAAATTTTCATATTTAGTAAATTTTTTTGCCTACGTAACCTACTGTAAAAAAGAATTTAAATACCTTGGGTAGATGGAAAATTTACCGCTTTTTCCAACGATATATCTATTTTTAAGTTTACATTGTAAATTAGGGGAGGTATGGCAATTTTAATCATGTAAGGTCGAAAACACGAAAAAATTCTTAAAAATTGAATGACTCGAAAACGAAGCGATAAAACAAAATCTCCGCGAGGATCTTTTTGTTGGAAATAGTTGTAAAATTGATCCCTAGGAGATTAACAATCTTAAGTGTAATCATCCTGTATATATAGAACTCAGTTCGATGAATTGAATGAGACTCCCCGGACCATCGAACGCCCAATCGTTCGCGCTTCGGAAGGGTTTAAGTGATGGAAAAGAAAAAAGTCATCAACATGAATGTGAATCGCAAAGCAACTTTGTCATGAAGAAGTAGGCTGAACTTCAGCTAACTTTCTTCATCGGTTTTTTGGTTAGTTAAAACTGGTTATACTCGTGTGATGCCTGACTTATGCATAAACCAATGATCAGCGGAAAAGAGCTATCTAACACAGAAATAATAAACCTTTGTGTAATAACCTGCGTACCTCTGTATACCTTTGCGTTTTTCTTACTATTTGCTTTAATTTCTGGGTACATTTTTTCACCCCTTCGTATTCATAAGATAGCTGCAGATGTTTCAACATCCACTGAACCTGATTTCGCGAGTTTTCTGCATCAGGAACAGGTTTTGTTTTACTTCCAGAAATCTAACGGAAAAGGTCAGCCAACTTCGTTCTTAATCTTTCTGAATCACGTTTTTGTGTCAGTCAGTCTAAGAATAAATAGAAAGAAATAGAAGATTCAAATACCTAATAATGATAGAAATTACAGTGCTTACCCTTACTATAGTTAAAGCTAATTACCCCGAGAGTTCATGACCGTTTCAGGCGAGCGGTAAGTACCTACCCAACTCATTAGAATGGACCCCCTCAATATTTGTATTGGTTCACGTTTTTTTAAATCTATAGGATAAAAAAAAAGAATAAACAAAAATTTCTTTATTGAAATCCGTTTTGAGGCATTCTGAAACAAATCCTGAAGTTTAACGCTTTTTCATATATATATAAATATTTATATATATTTATGTGTGTGTGTGTGTGAGTGAGTGGTTTTTTTTTTTTTACACAGAATGTGTTTTAGCCATGGACTAACTAGCCAAAAAAGCTAACGAAATAATGAAACGAAATCTGGGACGACAACATTTTCACTTAAAACCATGCCGTTGCTAGGGAAATGAAACTTCTGTAGTTTTCATCGGACAAAAATCTTTCTCCATTCGATCGGGAGCTCTCGATTTGTCCAACCATATTATGTTAACTACTGCGAAGTGTGTGTCCAGCAAGCTGAGTTATAAGCATGGTTATTTGAATAATTGTGTACACTGAGGTGATCATTCTCAATAATTGATATTGTGAACATGATTGCAACCGCTTGTTAATTTCTGATGATTTCACTATTGGAAGTTAACCAATCTTCAACCTAAGATTGAAGACAGGTTTATGTGAAACGCGTGAGCTAAAACACATTCTGTGTTTCAATAATTTCGTCCGAAGTATGTAAATAGAGGTAACCGGGGGCCCTGGCGAGGCGCGGAGCGCCGAGTTTTTTTTTTCATGTTTTCCCTACCACAGCAACCCTGTGGCAGAAGAGTATATTTTCTGTCTGCTCCCACTTTGATTACAGGCAGTTGCATACGTTATAAATCACATTAGAATTAAAGTCTTAGGATTAATTTCATTTTATCATAGTTTTATAGGTAGATAACATATCATATCAGTAATTTATACAACTCATACACTTAGCACTTGGATGAATTTTATTAGTTGAGTTCACAATCTATTTTAGCCCATTGAATTCCAAAATACAATCAAGTCCTCTAACTGGGATTCTAATAACGTGGCGTAGGATGATGGCCATGTAACTCCCTGTAGACGACACTTGCGCCTCAGTCGAACACGCTGTAGGTCAAAAATGTTACAATAAAAAAGTATGTGCCTCCAGTCCTGAGTAGTGTTGGAGCAAGAACAAAGTACGCTGTCCCAAAGACCAAACCGATGCCGATATGCTCTTGTCCTTTCATAACCGCTCAGCAAGAGAGTCAGCCTCCAGTTGATCGGCAGGTCAAGCCGCAGTCGGCTGGCAACTGTGGGAAAGAAATCCCTTGTGCTGGCTCCGTATATTGTAGCCTGCCAAACTCGCTCCCACTCCTCCACACTCTGTGATCTTCGTTCTGCTACGACTCTCGATCGTGGAATAAGAGAAAAAGACTCCAGCAAATCCTCTCTTGAAGCAGCTTCTTTTGCCCGTCCATCCGCCTCTTCCTTACCTTCTGTTCGGGCCGGCTATATACAGCGACACAAAAATTATAATAGAAGCATGTCACCTTTGCCAGGAGATGAGATCTTCTCTCCCCAGAGAAACCATGGTCTACGATCTCTGTACCAGACCGGCCTTTTATTGACGTATCCATGGACATGTTCTCAGCGAGAGGAAAACATTTAATGGTTTACATCAACCGTCTATCTGGGTGGCCAATTGTCTGCCAGTTTGGATCACTTTGTCCAGATAGCCCGGCTGTGATCTCCTGCTTAAGAAATAAATTGCAGATACTGGTGACCCCATCGGGGTAAGATGCGACGGTGGCCCTCAGTTTGCTTCTTTTACTTTTAAACAGTTCTTGAAGAAATGGAACGTTATCTAAGGTCGAAAGTGTGACATTATAAACTAATGAATGAAACTAGTGCTAGAGGTTCGGTTCATAAAGCAAAACTAAAACCCCTTTTCGTGAACCAAAAAACTCCGATCAAAATTTTACTTAAGAAACAGAAACTATCCAACTGCACTACTATCCATGTTCACCTCATTAGTTGTATCTAATGATGTGAGAAATGCAACCATTAAGGTTTTTAAGAAAATATTAAAAAGAAAAAAGTTCCAATCATGCAGCATGATCGTATGAACGAATTTTAGTAAATTATCGAACTATATTTGTTACATTGTTTTAAAAATTGAGGACTTTGAGTGAAAAGAAATAGTTAATCACCAATTTTATGGCAAGAAAAAAAAAAAACTTGTTCTAAATAATAATCTGCTATTTAAAAATATTTTTTGAATTTCCAACTTTTTTTGCCGTTTTTAGATTTTTCACACATTTTATTGAATTTTAAGTAAATTTTCAGCACAATTTTGTACATCAATCATTTAATATTCTATTTTATGGTTAACAATCTTTATTTGAGCAATATTCTGCTAGAAAGTATAAATTCAACGGTTTTTACCCGTTTTTTGGTATTTTCAGTGATTTTTTTCGGCACTTTTTTGAAAAGTTGACCAATTTAATGTGCTCAAAAAATTCTGACCAACAAACTCGTCCTTTCGTTTGGAAAGCTTGATTTTTTGGTGCAAGAACGGAATTCCTGAGGAGAGTTATCGTCTGGAAGGACTCATATGTACATAAATATACGTATATACACATGAAAAAGTGTTAAACTCTAGGATTCATTTCAGAATACCTTAAAACGGATTTTAATGAAGAAAATTTTGATTTTAAAATTTTTTGGAGCAATTGAAATAGCTCAGAAATATGGTTTTTCTGGGATGAGACCCAAATTACTGTGCGAACAAACGCTTCTTCTTCCAGCACTTGTCATACTAAAAATTTAAACGAAGCGCTGTATATATTTCATTATGTATTGTAAATATATGAAGTAATAAATGGAAAAAAAAAAAAAAAAAAAAAAAAAAAAAAAAAGACGCACTCTACGGCGTAGCGGACATGTACTCGAAGATGGATACACTATAGGAGCCTGGGCGTGGAAATTTCCTTTCCCCAGTGCTACCACACTGGTATCTTTATATATCGACTCGTTTGCATACCTTCCACATACCAACTGCGTAGTCATGGTCGATTTAGTGCACAGTTGGAAAGATTCCAAAGCCTCAAACCGGTCACGTTGTTTGCCTGATTCATATTATATAACCAAAGAAAACAACCACTGACAAACCAGTTTTCTTTTAATTTTTTAAAATCTCCCTTCTGATTTAGAAACAAAGTTGTAATCTAAATGAATAGGAAAACCTCCATAAAATTCCAGTGTACCTGTAGAAACAACAAAATCAAGATGTCCAAAAGATTTTACGCGAAAATCCTTGGTAATAAGCGATGAGCAGAAAATTAGTTACCCGCTACCGGGAATTCGGTGCCTAAATATTAGTTTATTCCTCCAGAAATTGAACGTAATTTTCAGACTGGTGGGTGTCACTTTTCAGGACGCCCGCGCTCCACAGAAGTTTGGCGAAATGAGCATCAAAGCATTTATCGAGGTCAAAAAACATATAGCTGGCTGTACGTATGGTTGGAGAGTGCTCCGGATGGACTTGATTCATTGGAGTTAATTCTACCAAAATCAACCGGAAAAATCGTTTCTTCCATTTATAAATTTGAGATAATGAATTTAAAAAAATTATAATAACCCTTATTGTAGTTCCTGAGGTTAACTAAAAGTGTTGTCGAAAATTCATCGTCGACCGATATGCGATTTTTGAGCCAAATTTCGTGAGCATTGATCCAATAGCTTGTAAGAAAACTTTCGGATGGCGGACAGACGGATTTTCGCATCCAAGGTAAAAAGTATTGTGATCCAGGTGGGGAAACATTTTGTTGCCCGAAATCAAAATTTCTATTTGTGTTTGACGTTGCAAACCCTCCTGCACGATTTTGATTTTGCTCCTGTCCACCGGTCAGTTTGTCCTTCTGTGTGTCCGTGTGTCTAATAATCCTTGTATCTGGCACAAATCTAAATTGTGAAGTTACCTGTCTTGCAATTTCGTTTACCTTTCGTTTCATCTTTCGGTTTTCTCCTTGGAGAAGGAAAACTAACGACAACATGAGTGTGAATGAGAACTCGTGTGTAAAATTAAAATCCCCTTTAACTACAACGTTCGTACCAGCTGAATCATAACAATGAAATTCCCTGGTCAAGAAATAGTGCTTATTACAGATTTCGCTACATACGGACGGGTTTGTGAAGCGTAGATAGGTTATTAATTTCATTTCATTAATTTTCTTTCATTTGGTAGCTAGGATACTGTTAAACAAGGATAAAGACAGGCTCCGTCATAATTGATTATCTATAATAATCATTTGTGCAAGAAAGGTTACCTAATGCAGAAAAAAATAAACCTGTGCACATTAATTTTTGGAGTTTTTTCTTTTTTCCAACTATTTGGCCGAAAAATGCACTACTACAAACACTACAAAGCCATCTATTCACCCGACCACCATAAAAGTGTATTACGCAAATTGGTTATGAAATCGCGTTACGTGTGACCAGCTGATGGACCTCTGAGATAAATTCCTTTCCTAATTGATTCAGGTAATTACAAGGTTCGGAGACACAGTGATCAGCTGAGGACCTCTGAAGCTAATAAATTTCTTCTCCCATCGGCTAACAGTAATTTGTACACTAATTGTAATGAAGGATTTTATGTGTTGATAGCAAACACTGTTGGTTCTGTGAGCCCTTTGCGAGTATATTTATGAAGTGTTACAATCCAGATGCCTTTTCATAGTGACTCAAAAAACCGGTTTCGATTTAGAAAATTTTAGTTATTTAGATTTTCAGAATTTTTGAAACCAAAGCAGAAATTTCGTTTTTGTTGTAAATATGCTCAAACGAAATTTATATTATCCATACCGATGATATCATGTTCAAAAATGTTACTCTTCATTTTGCCATAGGTGATCCGACAATTTTTGGGAACTTGAAGACCCCACCGAACGTTATTGATGCCGTCGAGGAGAGTTTGAACAGCTTCAGATACAATGGCTACGGCCCAGCTTCTGGTGAGTCTTGATGTTAAAATAAGTAAATGAATCAAAGTTTAATTATTCTACTTCAATTCAAATTGAGATAGTTACAGAATTTTGGAAAACTACTGAAATCGGTACCATAGTAACGGTACCACCGCCAGATCGGTACCTATTGGTAGACTCGGAAGCAAAATTCATAAACTATGAGATAAACATAGAGTGGAGTATTGTAGTGAGGGACAAGAAGTAAAGGTATTTTTCATAGCTTGTTAAGCTCGAACTTAATTACTCCAATAGACCCACTACAATACTTTTTTAACGCGTGTAGTTTGGGAAAAGTGCCACGGAGTTACTCGAGTTGGCCATCTCGAGTTGGGGGGCTCATCGTCTGATCTCTCTCAAATTGGGTTAGAGTTGAGAAATGACGAATGATGATCGTATCATTAGCAGCTGCGGCACATTTAAACCTCAAATCCATCTAACAAGCATGGCTTCTAAAGTTTTCATCCAATTTCAATGACATTTTCAGCTACTGAATGGTTTATATCTTAAAATTAACATTTGTTTCTTTACATAACAATGGTCTTTCAACATTCATGTTACGAGGAGGCATGAGCGACACCCAACTTGGTAGTCGTTTTTGTCATGGACATGCTTTAACCATGACTTAAATATCCGAAAACGTTAAACCAGATTGAAAAGAAATGTTGAACCCAAAAATAGTAGAAATCTGTGTGAGTGAGCAAAATTCTCTCTTATTCGCCCTAGAAAGTGGACATTTGATAGTTTTCTAGTCTATGTAGTCTATCTAGTCTAAGATAGTTTATCTTATTCTGAGAAGAATAAAATGACGGGCTCATGGACAGCTGAGTGAGTTTTATCGTTCACAGATCGTTTCTCATACGTTGAAGTGTATCGAGAATTAGCAGATGGCTAAACCAGGTACCACGTGTTACATGTTCCACAAATAAGAGGTTTCTAATTATCCCTCATGTTCATATTATTACTCACTAGCGGTTTCTTCAAAACCTCGTACCTAGACATTGGGTGGGTCTGCAATTTTGCTGTACATATGCAACTTCAGGGTCATATTAGTGACGTATTTCTAATCATTTCAGGTTTTGACTGTGCTAAACAAGCTATAGCTGAGTATACGACTACTGAAGTTACTGATGTTTTCTCTGAGGTAAGTAGTAATGGCATTCTAACAATCAGCATGTTTATTAAACTTAGATAAGGAACCTGGATGCAAGAAAATACCACACATTACAAAATTATGGTTTATTCAACTTCGTCGATCTCGGCTCTGTTCCAACATTTAATAGACGGACCGAAGTAGCATCTGTTCATCATTGAATCCGATAAGAGAGCAGAAATATCACACAGGGTAACCTCACCAATGTGTGAAGGATAAGGAGAAGACGTTTCAACTTCATAAATACATTCCCTAGCCCCTATTCAATCTTGACACGCTTTTTTTTTTTTTTTTTTTTTTTTTTTTTGGCCCCATGACCCTCAAAATTTGTTAAGACTCGAAATTGTAGAAGAAAATTCAAATTCATTGCGTTAAGTACTAATACAAAAGGCAAATGTCGAAAAAGAGCCGATCGCCAGTTCGTGAACGAAAATGTTACTGACTAGCTAGCTCTCTATCTGAGTACACTAACCACTTTTTAGTCAAATAGTTTTTTGTTTAATTTGTTTCATCCACTCTTCCTGATGTTTAAGGCAAATTTTCAATCAAACAGGCTGAAAAACCGTTTGTTTCGAGAAATTTCTATGCCCTAAAATTTTAGGACCTTATGAGAGCGCTCGGACAATAGTAGTATCTGGGTAGTACCTACGTATGTGGGAATCAGGGTTAAATACAGGAGGAATGTCATTAGGTATTTCAAATTGCAGCGCAATTATTATTTATTTTTTATGCAGCTCTCAAATAGGAACTTTAATATCGGTAGGTAGGTACATCAATATAATATAGAAGGTAAACAGTTCAAATTTGCTTAGAAAAGTAATTAAAAACATAACTAGAGCAGATTGAGAAACACATCTTCTGCCAGACCGGTGTGTGAAAGCGCAATTAAACCTTCAAATCACAATATTATTTCGCTTCTTAAGCATTTTTACGGCGAGAAAGCATGTGAAGATAATAACAACAAATATAACAACAACAAACGTCGAAATTAGTTCAACGAAATTGCTTACATCATACTTTAAAGTAAGATAATCCTTAAACTCGCCTCGTAATGATTAGCCCTCGACTGGAGATGTAATACAAACATTGGAATAACCTTCTATTTTGTATGGAACCTAGCGCCAGAAAACTTCTCAGAAACTTCTGCGATTATGTAACTGTGCAGGTAATTTAGGGACACTCGGGAATTCTCTAGATTGTACTACAGCCCTTATTCTAGCCATTTTTCTGACCGTCGCTCAATGAGCCAAAAAAATGATTCTAGGTGGACAGAATTATTTTATGAGCTATTCTTATAGGAAATTTAATGCTGATTCCGAATATACCTGTTCTTCCTATACCTAAAACGGCCTCCTTAATTCGTTTACGTGGAAAACCACGATTTTCAACATATTTTTAAACTTTTCTCCTGCAGATACGATTCAAAACATTTTTCGCTCCATGAAAAATACATAGAGTATAAAATTCTGCGTCGATTGACCCCAGAAATTCTCAATATTTGATTCATAAGAGAGTAATTGAATTTTCCGAGTACTCCAACCATTGAAATACAATTACTGTCTTACAAATAAATTATTTATCAATTTTTTTTTTTTTTTTCACGAAAAATGCATGTAAATGCACAGTAGCAATAAGGGGTATATTCTTAATCAGGGCTGAATTTCCTATAAGAGTGGCTTAAAATAACTTTGTCCTCCTAGAATCACAGTTCAGCACTCACTTATTTTCGAAGAAATTTGTGAACATACCTAACTCCTCCCTTCGAGTGTTTTCGTTCATCTTCAGAAAACGATGAGAAAGGAACTTCGTCTATAACAAACTTCAATGAAGAATCGTTCTTTTTCCATTTTCCATTTTTCTGCCATTCCTTGAAAAACCTGTTCTTCTAAATTATATGAATAGTTTCTGAAAAACTGCTGTAGCTTTCAAATCCACAAAATTCCGCAAAAACTGCCAAGATATTAAAAAAGTACATAACTTTTGGAGTAAAAGGACGTTAGAATCAATATGGAAGCTCATGGAAGTTAACAAAGTTTATCTGTCATGAGTTGCATCACATGTACTCGGAGAGGAGAAAAATCCCTCTCGAATATTGCGGTTTTCGAACCACTGTTCAAAAAATGAAATAATTATTTCATCAACTAAGTGGAAAAGTAGTCCTTATCTGTCTGGTTAACATCCATGTTGAGCCCACACCTCAGCTAACTCAGAGAAATACTGAACTGATATAACAAAAGATGAAATAGTTTCCGCACAAAAGGAAGGCAGTAGCACTTGTTCATTCATGAGTTCAGATTAACGGTGTACGCAACATAGACAGTGGCGGGCCACCAAAACTAGATTTTTGACCTTATCAACATCTAAACTAAACCATCAAATACCGAATAATATTAAATTGAAAAATGAGTTTTGTCCACCGAATTTGCTCAATTTGCCCACTGTGCGCCGTTCTCAGAATGCGTGTCATTCACCGACCGGACAGGCCTCCCTATTCGGATCCCAACCCGATCTGGGACTTACTTTTTGTAACAGAGAAATACATAACAATAAACAACAAAACATTTAGATTTCAATAAATTGGCGGGTTGCTTTCCAACTTAGTTTGTCGTACCACAGTAAACGTAATAAGAGTAAGACATATGTTACGGTTTTCCATAGGATGTAGTGCTGTGCAGTGGATGCTCCGGCGCAATAGATTTGGCCATTTCGGTGCTCGCCGAAGCTGGTCAAAATATCGTTGTCCCCTGCCCTGGCTTCTCAATTTACAGGACGTTGGCGGAAGGTCTTGGAATAACTGTTCGAGAGTACAAACTTAAGGTAGGTTTTAATCATAATGGATCAGTAATTATCAATGACACGCTGGTATGTCAGGGTCTACTCATAAAATTCAGTATTAAATGGTGACGGGTAAGACAGGTCCATTTCTCTCAATAGAGCATAAAGGAGGAATATTAACTTCGCCTGGATGGACAATTTTTCGCCCCTTCCTATATTCTTATAAATAGAAAAACTAGAATCAATGTTCAACGCTTTTGCTCTGGTCCATGCAAGAGAAATGGATCAGCATTTTACCTGGCGAATAGAGTCGCCGCCACCTACAGGCAACAATTCCTATTAATTTTCATTCATTGGCACTTTACCTTTACTCGATCGTGTCATGCACATTTTACAGTCATCTAGAGTAATCATAGTGTTTTTCTGTAACTCTCTTTAGATGATATAATCTAGGATTGCATGATATTCGAATATTGATTGTTGGTACCTGCATATGGACCAACGTTAGAAAAGGCACAATTTTCAGGTCTATTTCTGGGAGAGGCTCTGACGACCCCCCCCCCCCCCCCCCCTATAGAATTGCGAGGGAAACAAACAAACTAGATAATAACACAGAAAATATATAAACAGGAGGAGGTGGGAGATCTTCACATCGTACAGCAACACTATACCGTTTTGAATTGTATTACCTAATCGCCATTTGGGCAAGTTCAAAATTCCACCACCAAGGCAAGGAACATACAGTACTTCTTACATAATTTGAAGCCAATTCGTCTTTATTAGCTAGTTTGCTGTTCAAAACGTGTTAATCCATTTGAAAAATTTCCTTTCTCTCCCAAATTATCAAATTTTTTCGTTAAGATTGGTGTTCTTGACAACCTAATAATACGTTTTGGTAGATAGTTCAAGAATATGAAATAATATCATTCATAATCGTGTTCTTTTTTTGCATAAATTGGTCAGGAGAGAAATAATACAGTCAACTGATGTTTAACCCATTCCTGCGACTGAGAATCGCAATGCGAGAAAGCTGTGTACCAAGGGCAATTTTTTTAATGCATAATTTAAAACAGAATCACGCTGCAAATCCTTAAAACGGTTTATTGACATAGGCACACACCCACTGAAAGTTAATGAGATAAAATAAAACGCCTAACTACGCTTCACTAGTCCATTTATGAGTGACAAGAGTTAAAATAAACTCGATAATGTAAAGTGAAAATTCCATTGGAATAGTATAAGCTGATCGGAAATTATCGGAATTCATAAAGCGTTTTTGGTTAATTATTTTCAATAATGAACCTTTGTAATCGACCAAGAAAAAAAATTTTAATCTCCCCTCAAAATATGTTGGTTTACGTTTCAAGATGCGTAGAATCAAAAAAATGCGTCTGTCCGCCGTACACCGTGCGCCGTACGCCGTCCAGAGCTTTTCTCCAAAACTAATGGACCAAAGTTTATGAAGTTTGCCTCAAAAAATCATTCCATCGGCCGGAGATGTGCCAGTTACATCGGTATCAGTTTTGACCGACCCTAAAGGGTAGCAATTACGAACCAACATTTCAAAAATCGAGATCTCGAAAACTTTCAAAGTAACAGTGATGATTTTTTTGCTTTTAAATAGTGAATGTAATCCCAAAGAATCGATTACAACTATCCGCAACGCTGTAGCTTGAACCGATCGTTTTCTATCAGGGCTAGAACGTCGTCGAAAAAAACCTTCGGATTTCCTTCCAGGCGCGAGAAGATGGTGCCCTTTTTCTTCCTGGTCACATTCATGTTTTTTTTTTTTTTTTTTTTTTTTTACACTAGGGTTTACTTTTAGCATGGAACATGCTTTAGCCTTGGACTAACTAGCCGAAAAATGTCACGCGGAATGGGTGACGCGGATGGGTGACGAAATTTTCTTATGATTTTCACGTACAACCGAGCCGTTGGTAGGGAAATGGAACTTCCGCAATTTTAATCGCACAGAAATCGTTCACCATTCGTTGGAAAGCTCCTGATTTATGTCGCATTTTTATATCAGAGTGTTATATTAATGTGTGAGGTGTTTATCCAATAATGCGATGGTTATATGAATAATAGTTTACACACAGGTGATCATTCTCAATTATTGATATTGTGAACATGATTGCAACCACTTGTTAATCATATTACCAATTGTTAATAATCGACATTTATATATATATATATATATATATATATATATATATATATCGATATTAATATGTCGATATATATCGATATTAATATATCGATATATATAGCATGTTCCATGTTTCTCGAATTTTAGCCGCAGGCTCCAAACGGTAAGCATCCGGGGGACCAGGGGGCCTGCCCCCTGGCGAGGCGCGCAGCGCCGAGTTGTTCCTCCCATTAAGGGAGAAATTTCAACATTCGCTTCAGCCATCTTTGCAGTCTGTACTGTTTCACCTAAAAATCTACTTTTCTCACTTATTTTATTCGATTTTTGGATTCTACGCATCTTGAAACACAAACTAAAACTCGGCGCTCCAAGCCCCCTGGACCCCCGGTTACCTCTATTTACATACTTCGGACGAAATTATTGAAACACAGAATGTGTTTGCGTTGTCGCGCAACCAAGTGACAACCAAACAAGCGTCATTGTTTACTATTCATTTATAACATCAATTTATATAGTTATAGTATGAAACTACGAAAAAAAAAAAAACGAAATAAATTCGTGATAAATCAAGAGCTTTCCAACGAATGGTGAACGATTTCTGTGCGATTAAAATGGCGGAAATTCCATTTCCCTACCAACGGCTCGGTTGTACGTGAAAATCATCCGTCACACATTTCGTTCCCATCCCGCGTTCCATTTTCGGCTAGTTAGTCCATGGCTAAAACACATTCTGTGTTAAAATTTTACTCCCATCTTCAGGGTGTCTGTTGGTTTAAAGTCTTGACAGGTGATTGAAGGATCTTGTCTTCTATGTTTTATGAATAGGTTAATAATATAAAATTGTAACAAAGAAAATTCATTTAAATTTGAAAATCAGCTCATTTTTTATGCTTGAGATGAGAACCCCTACTCTATTAACCCTCTATCATTCGAAAAACGCTGCAAATTATTTCACAAAGGTTTATTATTTTTTCAATTGAGTATGATCGTAGTTTTAGTTGGCTAGCGTACGTCATAAGGCCCGTCCAGACTCCTCGGCGTGTCCTACTTCGAGTTGCCACAACCTATACTTCTATAATTATATACGCATGTTTATATTTCTCGATTTGAGCTCCTATCTATTCAAATAGTTATTGCCTTAATAATATCATTATCTAAGTACGTACGAAAAGTCGAGAGGATATGTTATTAAATATGCGTAGGAAAAGCTTTGGTATTAACACACAAACATGACCTTGAAAAAAACATATTCATGCCTCGAACGAACGCCGGCGCCGTACCCACCACAAGCCGCGGCGCCGGCGCCTCCTCTCACTCCAACCCCCCCCCCCCCCCCCGCTCACCCCTCTCCACCCACCGTGACCCCCTGCCAAGCGTGCCAGGCGTGCGCGCGTCGAAAAAGACACTTTTTTGCCCGTTTTTGGCCCATAGCATCTATGCGAGTAAAGCGATCGGGATGGTTAAACGTTAGGACCAACTAGAACCCAAATGGAGTCTATGTGCGAAAGAACGGGTTTTTAAAGTCAATTCTTAGGCCTTTTATGGCCCGGACGGCGAACGGCGGACGGCGAATGGCGGACGGACATTTCAAATTTGGATTCTACGTACCTTGAAACGTAAAGTGACAAAGTTTGAGGGGGGGTTATAAAAATTTTTTGCTACACGATCACATAGGCTTATTATTGGAAATAATAAACCAAAAAAGGGGGGATTTAAGGATGGAGGAATATTTTGGTTCCGGAGGGAAAACAGAGGAAAACGTAGGGATATTTCAAGTGGTATGGTGGGATTTTCCCATCGAGGCATCTGGTATCACTGGAAGTGTTTTTTAGGCCGCTCCCACGCAACGAGCGGATTCTGGTAAGGCAACAACCATGGTAGGTATGCGAATTATCTGTTAGGTATATTTGTTATATACCAAAAAAATCAGCAAATCCTGTAGTTTTTTTTTAAAGTATTTTAACAGGAAAGAAATGTTTTCGATTTTTCCGCCCAAACTGCTTAATTTGAATAGGGACAAAGTTAGTTAATTATTGAGGCACAGAAGACAGCTGTGACCGTACGCATTCCGTTGTATTCCGAACGGTAGTATCCATCTTATGAATGTGAGATCTTTCCACACCACAGTAATTTCCAACTGATTTCCCTAAAATTCAAAGGCAGTGAAAAACTCAAAGATGGAGGTAATTCGTTGCTTTAAGAATAAGGTAGCATTAGTGCATGCTTATAACTGAGATCTTTAAAACACGCAAAGCTTCCTACGTTTAACGTGACCCCGTATAAATTTGGATTGCAGTTGAGGGCTGGTTTATGATTGGGCCCTTAGGTTCTTATTGACCATGGATTTATGAAAAAATTATCTATCGACAACATTCAAGTATCGGTAAATAATGAATTTTTCGCTCAATCGTCGCGAGCATATCAGCAGAATACATAGTACTGGTACACGATACGTACACTATATTTCGTATGCTATATTTGTTATATTAGTACATAAATTGCAAAATAAGTTGCTGTATGAACATAAGTTACTCGTTCAAAACGAATAAATGAGTTTTTTCCTCGGCGTTTAGCCTGAAAAAGACTGGGAGATCGATCTCGAAGACTTGGAGAAGCAAATAGACGTAAATACTGCGGCGCTCATCATAACAAATCCGTCCAACCCTTGCGGTTCGGTTTTCAGTGAGAGACATCTGAGAGACATCGTACAGGTCGCCGCTAGGAATTACGTTCCGATCATTGCCGACGAAATCTACGAGCATCTCGTAAGTGTGAATTTGAAATCCGTTTCATGATTTTATCTAATTATTAATTGAAATGTTTATCTGAACTGAATTATAAAAAGTTGGATTGGGTAATTTTGCAATTCCGTAACGGTATAATTTATTGTTTCGGTCCTCTCTGTAACAGTATTTTAGAAGCAGGAAAGTATTTGAACAACTTATAATTACAGCATTCCCAATCCTCACGAACTTTTAGTTCATTTGTCATCCTCAATTTTATGTGTTTTTAAGGGTAAAACTAATTAGTCAAAGTGTAAAACCCTTTTATTGCGGAGTTAGGGAGATCTGCAAGTGTTACCATTCGATTCAGCGTGAAAAAATTCGTAGAAACCGGACCCAAACTCGAATTTTCTTAGAGGGTAATTTTTAACAAAAACCCTCACGTTCAAAGAAAAAACCATGTTTTTTAATATACAAACATACTTTTCACCCCCAATCGGTAAAGTAAAAGCAAAATTTACGTAATTGTATAAGGATGTTTTTTCTGAAGACCACCCGTCGAAAAACCCCTTATACTGGAAGCAGAAAATCGGACAAAAAATAACGTCGATTTTAATTTTTTTCTAATTTTTTACTTTGAATTTTTTTGATCAGTTAAAACAAAACAAAAAAAAAACTTTATTTTATATCAGGATTATAGGAAATTTATCGCTCTTTCCAACGGTATTTTTAGTTTTGAGTTTACAGTGATTATAAGGGGAGTTATGGCTGTTTTAATGTCATAAGGTACCTACAAAACACGAACGAAAAAAATCTTGAAAATTAAACAACTCTGAAACTAAGCGTTTAAAATAATCTCTAAGAGGGACTTTCGATCAGAAATGAGCTCTAGAGTCGATTCCCTGAGTGTGTTCTATAATTATATTATAGATATTAGTTATATATATATATATATATATATATATATATATATATATATATATATATATATATATATATCCTTCCAGACGATAACTCTCTTCGGGAATGAGATAAAATTTCCGTTCTTGCGCCCGTTCAAGCTTTCGAAACGGAAGGACGAGTTCGGTGGCCAGCATTTTTGGAGCACATTAAATTGGTCAAATTAAAAAAAAAAAAGTGCTGAAAAATCACTAAAAATAGTAAAAAACGGCTAAAAATCGATAAATTTATATTTTTTAGCAGAATATTGCTCAAATTAAGATTAAGTAGTAACTATAAAATAGAACATTAAAAAATTTAGGTACAAAATTATGCTGAAAAAGGTACTTATATTTCATTAAAATGTGCTGAAAAATCGATAAAACTGCAAAAAAGTTAAAAATCCAAAATCACTTTTTGAATCGCAGAACGAGTTTTTTGCCATAAAATTGGTAGTTGACAATTTATTTTCCCTCAAAGTCCTAAATTTTCAAAGCAATGTAACATAATGTAGTATGAAAATTTTCAAAAATTCGCTCATATGATCATGCTGAATGACATCATCGTAAGGGGTTTAAAAAAATTATAGACCAATAATCTGTTGAAGGGCTATCTTGTACAGCGTTGCTTGAATGCATTTTATTTTATTTATTTATTCGTTTTCGGAATCTATATCATGAAACGTAAACAAGAAAATTTTCGGGGGGTTAATAATTTGTTTCGTGTTCGATAACATACTGAAAATAAACTAATATACATAATCAATTAGGTAGGTAATCAATCCCATAGAAAAATTTGGTTTCGTATCCTGTTGTGTTAAAACTAGTTTTGACGAATTAGGGTTTTCTCGGTATAGCGTTTATATACATTCTGGATACGAGAAAGCTGTGCCACTCCCTGTTTGGCCGACTTTTTTTAAATTTATGCAATTTACAGTCATGGACATTATTTTCAGGTGTTCAAAGGTGAAACTTTTATTCCGATTGCGGACGTGTCGAACGAAGTGCCAGTCCTCAAGTGTAGTGGTCTAACTAAAAGGTAGGTTTAGCTTTATCAAAGAATTAATTGTCTCCTTAACATTTTACATTCAATTCGTCGACCACATAATGCAACCTAATTGATGGGTGTACTGTGGGATTTCATCTGAGTATGAAATGTTACATTTATGTTATTTGTTCTTGGATAGAAGCTACCTACTGTTCCACTTACATGGTGATGACAAACTCTACTACTAACCATTTGCATGGGTAAACTTGGTTATAACCTAGATATATTTTTAGTTATTTCTTGACTATTTTTAGACCTCAATTATTACACTAGGTGTAGCCTTTTCTCTGAAAATTAAGAAATTGCTTGAAATTTCAATATTAAACTGAAGACAAGTGTTTTCCCAGCTTGACTTTTTTATGTTCAGCTCAAAATTGTATTCTCTCCAGGAGAAGATGTTTGAAGGATAGAAACTTATATTTCACGTATCTATTATTCAGTGCAATATTATGAATTGAAAAGACACCAAGCAGAAGCAGTGCTGTTATTTTTGGAACTCACTAGGGACGGAGGATGGACCGGGACGAGTACGTGACGACCAAAGCGAAGCTATTAAGGCAAGGCAAACTTTATGAAGACCCAGCTTTCCCCGCTAGTCGAAAGTCTCTGTTCTACTCGAACATGAACAAAGACTTGAATATTGTCTGGAAGCGGCCATTTGATTTGGTGAAAAAACCCCGCATGTTCGTAGACGGAGCTCAAAGATGGGACATCATACAAGGAGCGATTGGCAACTGTTGGTTCGTTTCGGCCCTGGCATCTCTTTGTAGTTACCCTCAGTTAATTGAACGTGTCATACCAGAAGGTCAAACTTTCTACAAAGACTACTGCGGCATGTTCTACATGAGGTTTTGGCAATTCGGTCAATGGGTAACAGTCGTGATTGACGATCGATTGCCAGTAAATAAAGACACGGATGAGTTGATTTTCATACAATCCTTTAGAAAAGAAGAGTTTTGGAGCAGTTTGGTTGAAAAAGCGTATGCAAAGTTTTATGGGTGCTACGAAAATTTACATGGTGGACGTCCAAGCAGTGGGTTGCTGGATCTAACAGGAGGAATATCTGAGTGGTACCAAATCAAGGCTTTACCCCCAAACTTTCACAAACGCCTCCTCAAGTACAGAGACAGCAATTGCATCTTGTCATGTGGTATCATGGGGTCGGCAACTGCAACCACGGAAGAGAAAATAGATGGGAATCTCCTATCAAAGCATGCATATTCCATCACGGACGTGAAGGCTATTGAGTACTTGAACTCTAAAAAGGACCTAGTTCATCAGGATCTAGTGAGAATCAAAAATCCGTGGGGAAGCGTTGAGTGGGAAGGTGCCTGGAGCAAAAATTCTCCCCAATGGAAAAGCATTCCCGAGAAAAAGAGATTGAGTTTGGGTCTCAAAGTTGGCGAAGATGGAGAATTTTGGATGAGCTATAACGATTTTTTGAAGAATTTCACTGACATTTATGTCTGTTCAGTTGAGCCACAAATGCTTGGAACTAAGAGTGACCCAGGTGTGCGGTGGGCATCTATATCATATTTGGGGGAATGGAATTTTGAAATTCCTAACACAACTAATATTCTTCATCACAACACCATCAGATTCTCCCTGTTCCAACAGTTCAAAGTTGAGCTGACTGATGTGGATCTGTATGATACAGACAACAAGTGCGAACTCGTAGTAGCACTCTTACAGAGAAGTCAACGATATCACAGGCGAAAAGGGATACCGATGCTGCCGATCGGATTTTATATTTTTTGTCTGTTGAAGGAGACAGAACGACTTCCATTGACTGATAAGTTTTTCAAGCACAATAAGCCAGTAGCGACTTCACGAATGTCTGACAGCCAAGAAGTCACCTGCAGGTACAAATTCCCACCTGGTTGCTATGTGATCGTACCAGTTACTAGCCCTATGAAGCGAGGTGAGTTTCTGCTCAGAATGTGTTATGAGAAACGTGGGAATATTTGGGGTCACGTCATTTTGTACAATTCCGACCATACAAAGCACAAAGCGCTGAAGGATTATGGATGGTACATGTCCACCACTCCCAAAGTGTACACGGTCACTCCCAAAGCATCCATCACATCTGTGGCACCGTTCGCTTTAGAAACGGATTACGTGGCATCGGAGCCGATGCCTGGGCTCATCCCTTCACGTCACGCTAAAATCTCCAAACATCTGAGTCTCCAAGACTCGAACAAGAGAATCCCCAAGACTTCTCCTCCCAAAATACTCGGCAGATGGGCAGTCAAGAAGTCAGACAACTCCTGCGTCGAGTACCAGAGAAAGCTGTCGGCGGCCGCTAATTCGGGATCTGTAAATTCCCATTACGAATGGCGCTTGGAATCGTCCATAAAATCCTTCCTGAGATGGCAGGTGCTATTTTAACAAACCGCTCCAAGATTCGGAATTTGGAAAAGGAAAAATGAAAAAAAAGTATCAACAAAAATCATATAAAAGATCCTTATTATAATTTTTGTTGTTGATATTATAGTAACTTTGAAAATAAGTTTCCAAGAATACCAGGAGTTACCAAGAATATTGAATGGTTTCCAGTTCAATTGTTATCAGGTGTGAAGGTAATAAAATTGGTATTGTTTTTGCCATTCAATAGAAGGGTTACAATCGCTTCCAATAGAAGGCGCTAGGTCTAGGAAGCACTTGTTACCTACCTTCCGCAAATTAAAACCTCTCTCTCTCTCGCGCTCTCCCGTGTAAAAAGGACCTCAAAGTGTTCGCAATACGTTTTTCATTGAATTTCCCAAAATAAACCATTTACGGCAGTGTACATTTGAGGTAGTTTAGCCTCATATAGTTTTGAGTTAATTCCTTATGAAGAAATCTGCTGTCTTTTACACGATTTTCCCTCATCACGGACATCCTCAGGATCACCGGCGCCGGGAAACTTCGCAGATCTGCCCATTTCGTCAGTCTTTTCTTTCCCTTTTTTCGAAAGTTATTTTGTTATTCATTATTTATTTGGTTCATTCACGTAGATTGCCACCACAATATACACGTCTAGAATAATACAGTCCACTCGAAATAACGAAAACGCCAAGTGGGGAGTTTCCAATCCTTCATATATTAATTTCTCAACGTAAAAGGAAGATAGGTATTCGCCCACATTCAATGGTCCTAGCGAGCCAAATAATCAATCTATTGTTAGTAATATAATTCATTTATTAAATATCGAAATTAGTATGAATACTTTAACATTGTTCTTTTCCTAACGACATACCCAACGTTCGAATATTGCACATGGTTGAGAAAGAACTTAGATATTTTCTTTCCCACGATTACTTGTAAAATTATTGTCACAAATTTCCTATGTTTCTTGTAAAATTTATTGTTTATATCTCTGCTTTAGATTCTAGGGGTTGATATTCGTATTTTATAAATTGTAGAGATCGTGTAGATGATTTAGATGATCATCTTGATAGTTTGGTAGAGAGAATTGAATTCAGTAACGCCATATTAGTTTCAAAGTTTTAATTCAGTCTGTAATTGTGATACAAGTATAATCTAGATGCCAGAATTTGTGACGCGGCTTAGATTCTTTTAGTTATCATTGGAAGAATCCTATCAATCTCGTCAGGTTTCTGATATCAACCAATCGCAGGTCGTCTTCATTTTCATCATTTTGAATCGCACATTTACAACATTTTGAATCGCACATTTACAATCATGCGATGTCTCCTCATCTTACCAAGACGAGAAAACTGCTGAACTACTGATCAAGCAAGGATATTATATCCAGTTACGAGAAAACAGATTTGCCGAATTACAGGCTGCATTTGATGCTTCTAAAGCCGTTGGAGCTCCATTTTCCGATTTTTGGCTCGATGTACTGAAATCGGTGAGATCCGCGATCGTTATTACTGTTATATAGATGCACTAACTGAAATAAATGTAATGTTACCTGCGCCATTGCATGTAGATGTAACAAATTCGATCGCTGCCTTTGATACAATTCATTATGAAATAAAGGCATTAGAAAGCAGTATAAAAACGAGATTTGAAACGAAAGTTACACCGAATTCTGAAATAAGGTTACCAAGAAACGATGTATCTATTTGGAATGGACAGTTGCAAACTATTCAGAATCGGTGGGCTCTTTATAATTCTGTTGTTCATAAAAGTTCGTACACGAACACGGCGAAATTTGCGTATTTGCGTTCATTATTATCTGGACAACCACTGAAGCTCATTGAAACAATGGAAATTTCCGACGCTAACTATCCCCTTGCATACCGTAAAATTGAAGAAACATATGCAAATGAACGCGTTCGTGCAGCCTAGATAGATATTTTTTGACAGTGTTTGACTCAAACTATAAAGCGTATCAGAACTTGGATATTCATTGTCATTCTGATTTCCTTGTTTTTTAATGTGCTTTGCGCGCACTTCCGCCGTCTCTTAGAATTCTTTTTGAACGTTCGGCAGCTACTAGAAATTCGGTCCCAACGTTTTCTGAATTAATTAGTTTTGTTCAAGAGCAATGCCGCATCAAAGAATTCTTCATGCCTACGAATTCAACTGCTCCAAACAATAATATTAAACTAACGAAACACCTTTTTATTTAAACGCAATTTTCTAATGCAACGCCATTACTCGTAAACGAAGCGAATATATCATTTCTATTAGTAGCTTATCTTCAACGAACAGTTCTAAAAATAAAGGTCCCAATAAACCTTCGATTCCTCGGCTACCTTTATCTTACAATAATCAGACTAATACTCATACATCAACAATTGAATGTTCGGTTCGCCGAGCCCAACATAATATTTACAATTTTAAGAAGTATAATGATATGGAGCCTCCTCAACGATAAGAACTCATTAAAAGTTTCTATCGATGTTTTCGGTGTCTTTGCCGGTATTTAAGAATGAATTGTAAATCGAAAGGCAAATTTAATAATTGTCTAAGCACGCGTCATCATTCAGCGTTACATAATGATAACATTTAACAATCGTCATCTATGTCTAACAACGATGTTACTCCTGCGAATCACCCAGAATTTTCTGAAGATTCGTCTGCGCACTACACTATCCTACATGTAATTCAGCAGCTTCAACTTCCTGTGTTAAGACACTCATTACAGGTCAATCTTCATTGAGTTCTTATTGTCTTCTAGGAATGCTCAGGCATTTTTACGAAACGGTTGGGGTTCCTGGTCCCCGTTCGGTTATTAATTGATATTGGATCACAGGTCAATTTGATTTCCAGTGACTGTGTTCAACGCCAAGGTCTATTGGTTATTCCTAGAACTATTGAACTCTCCGGAGCTATGGAGCAGGTAGTTGGTACTTCAAACGGAGTCGTCTCCAGTGTTATTTCTCCTTCCCCTGGTGATGTTTCTCAATTGTATGCACCTACCATTGTTGTCTCCAAAGTTTCTTAAAATTCTTCAACTATTTCTGTGTCGTCTGAAATATACGAACAATTTTCCCATTTGAAATTGGCGGATAAATCTTTCCATACTCGTGGCAGATTTCCTTTTAGGGGCTGGATTGTGTTCTCAACTGCTCAAACCTGGTTATGAGGTACTACAAGATGAACCTGCAGCAATTGAGATTATTTTTGGTTGGGTGATTTTTGGTAACGCTAACGTGTCCCCTCCTGTGTCTCTCAACGTTTTTGCAACGAATCTCTCAGCCGAAGATAGCTTGGATGAACTGGTTCAAAGGTTTTGGAAGGTAGCGGAGGTGGAGTCTGTCGTTCTTCGAGATCCACGCCATTTAGTTGCCGAAAAATATTTTCAAAAAATCGGCTGTGTGATGATACTTACTGAGTAAGACTTCCTTTCGAAAAAAATGAAAAGTTTTCACCCATCGGAGAGAGTAAAGAAATCGCTACTTGTCGTTGGCTAAATGTTGAAACCAAACTCCGAAAAAACCCTGTTTTTCATGCTGCCTGAAATGTATTCATGAATGAATGTTTAACACTTGGTCATTTGATCCCCACTCTTACACCTGGTTCGTATTACTTCCCACACTTTGCAATAACCCTTATTCAGCAACTTCTCCTCTCCTCCAACCTCCAACATATCGTTCAACGAACGTCTATTGCCAGGCCCACCCCTTCAGAAGGATATAACAGAAGTTTTAAACTATTTCCGCATGAAATCAATAGCAATTAATACGGACATTAAAATGATATACCGAAAAATTTGGCTTCATAACGATGATTGTAAATGTGCTTTGGCGTGAGTCACCTAATCAACCAATTCAAGAGTTCAAGCTTTGTACTCCTACATATGGCCTTTCCCCGGCTCCTTTCCTCGCTCAACGTGTACTTGCGCAACTGGTAAATGACGAAGGTTTTCGGTTCTCCGAAGCATCGAAAGCCATAGCAAATGATTGCTTGATGGATGATATTTGTTGTCAGTTGATACCGTTGAGATAGCTGTTGATTTCAAAAATCAACAAATTTCACTTCTCTCATTGGCCAATTTTGAATTGAGAAAATGGTCTTCAAATAAGGAGGAAGTTCTTCCCGATAAACATCGTGCTAAAATGTTGAATATTCGTCCTAATGACTTGGAGGCTCTCATGATACTCGGAGTACAGTGGTGTCCTCGTGGTGATGTATTCTCGTATAAAATCAAAGTTTCTGGGGTTGCTAACACCAAACGTTCCATCTGGTTGCCATCTGCTGTTTTTTGAGCCAAATGTTTTCTTCATGAGCTATGGACAAACGGATACACTCATTGAATCATTGAGAAACATTGGGATACACTCATAAGTGGCGAAATTGCCAAACAGTGGGCGGAATTGTCCAATGAATTGGGAAAAATTTCGAAAGTCTGGATCCCACGACTCTGTGTTACTCCAATGTTGTCAAAACGCTCACGCATTGGATTTTTTGATGCTTCGAATCTGGGTTACGGTGCAGTGGTTTATGTTCGTTGCTCCTCCAACAATGATTCAGTGGTTTCTGTCCATCTTCTTAAGTCTAAAACGAAAGTGGCTCCATTGAAAGTACAAACAATTCCTCGTCTTGAATTGAACGGAGCATTATTACTCGCTAAATTAGTAAAATCACTAGAATTTGTGAAAACGGAGTTGGGAATTTCTGACACTATTTTGTTCACAGATGCCTCTATAATTCTTTCATGGTTACATACTCCAACTTACCAACTGAAAACGTATATTGTAATAGAGTGGTCTCTATCTTGGAAGAAGCTCCTGCGGAAAATGGAGATACATACCGTCTGCTTTGAATGGTGCAGATAGTGCTTCGAGGGGTCTGTCACCAATACAATTATTGAATAATTCATCATGGTGGCGGGACCTGAATCATGAATCCCATGTCTGAATGACCTATCCCAACTTCAAATTTTCCATGAACTGAAGAAATCTGAAACTCTCAAAAGACAAGTATTAAACATTCCAAAAACCGCTATTTTTCGTAATTTCCTACTCAACGCGATGCCAACATTTTCCTCCCTAACGAAATTGAAGAGAGTGGTGGCCTACGTAGTACGCTTCACGAAGAACTGTCGTCTCAAATTTATCAGCCGATGCAAAGCATCCTATTTTACTACCACAGCTAGCACCTCTATCATAGCTAATATGTGATTATTATCATTCGTATTCAGTACATGCTGGGCCTCGTGCCACACAGGCCGTTATTCAGAGATATTTTTGGATATTATCGTTACGTCCTCTATTACGTACACGAATTCATAATTGTTCAAACTGCTTTAAAGCAAAAGCAAAAATAAAGCACCCTATAATAAGTAATTTTCCACCGTCTCGAGTTAACGTCGCCCCTCGTGTATTTACGGATATACCTCTGTCGACTTTGCAGTGCTCCTCTGTATAAAGGAAAGTTCACGACGAAACGCATCAAAAGTGAATGCGCATGTTTCCGTTTTTGTGTGTATGGCCACAAAAGCCGTTCACTATGAATTAGTAAGCGATCTCTCCACAGTTTCTTACCAAGCTGCTCTATCGTTTCGTGGCGAGACGCGGACTTTGTGCACAAATATTTTGTGACGAAGGAACCAATTTCGTGGGTGCTTTCAACGAAGCCAAACCCATTAGAAAATTCTTACTTGAACCGGAGACAGCCCTAGCGGAATATCTGTCTTCTCGAGGGATGCAGTACGTTTTCAACCCTCCCGCATCCCCTTGGATGGGAGGTCTCTGGGTGGCGGCAGTCAAGTCTTCTAAAAACCACCTCAACAAGATAACTTCATCATCGTTTAACGTACGAATAAATGAACACGTTTCTTGCTCGAGTTGAGGCAGTTTTCAACAGTAGGCCATTATGTCTTAACAATAGTGACCCTTCGGTCAATAATTACTTCTTAACACCTGGGCACTTTTTGTTGGTTCAGCTCTCTTGAGTCCGCCTGAACTTGAATTGTTATCCGTTCCTGAGAATCAGTTGTCTTGGTGGCAACTTGTGCAACGAGCGAGTCAGGAGTTCTGGAAACGTTGGTCGACGGAGTATCTGAACACTCTCATACAATGGAAAAAGTGGACTACACCTCGCTCAACTCTTCATGTGGGACAGACAGGCTGTCTACATTTCGAAGAACACAAGACCTTTACGATGGCCTCTTGGTATGGTCACCAAACTAATTCCAGGAAGGGATGGTGTCCACCATGTTGCTGAGATCCGTTCAGGTTCTGGGTGTTACACTAGGCCAGTCGCAAGGTTGATTCCTCTACCAATGGATGATAATTAGCTGCTCCAAATTTTGATTTGATTTGTTCCTATGAGTTTGTAATGTTTCATGTCTTTTCTGTGTCACTGGTTTTGAGATATTTATGCTTTTGTTCTTATTGGGTTATTGTTAAAATCTACTAACAATTTTGTTGTTTTCTATTCGCAAAATTTGTTCAAATTTTGGGTAGGCGGTGTTTTCGCCATTTGAATCGCAGCACCTTCTCCGGTTCATTGTTTCAATCGTGTACCTACTTGAACAAGTCATCGTTCTTAAGGAATTATATTGCTAAGTACTGTTAAAAGTTTTGGGGAAGTTCGATGAGAAATAGGTAGGTACTTACCTACACAAAGATTTCAGCTTATCTACTAGGAGATTTTACACGATTAATTTTCAAGCAGCCGATTAAACTCCCTAACTTAGAAAGGAGAATAACTTTGAAGGGAAATCGTGGTTAAATCGAGACTTTATCCCCAAATGTTAAAAATCCCTTCCTGTACAGGCATGAAAAATAATACTGCTCTGTTTGGATAGACTTTGTATTTAATTTCACCAGAGATGAATGTTACAGCTCGGAAAACTCTATGAAGATCCAGCTTTCCTTGTCAGTTAAGACTATTTTCTACTCGACATCTCTTGGTTTGTTTTAAAGTTGAAAGGATTTAAAGAGCAATTGAATTTAATTTAATTCTCGATTCATTGATTATAGATTCTATTGAATTTCAAACCAAAATATAGATTAGAGGTATCGACTGGTAATAAATAACTTATTTTATTTGGTAGACGCTTCAATTAATAGTTACGTGCAGGTCGTTCTTCCTTTATCGTTTTTCTTGTTTCTTTGGTTTTTCTTCTCTTAGCATGCTAGAAGCGAAAGAGCACAGTTTTTCGACCAATGTGTTTCAGGTGGAAAACAGTCAAAGTAAAAGTAAAAGTTATCAAATCGATTATATTGACTTGAAATAACCTTTTCGGGGATAACTCTGTTCCCAAATTTGAACGCATCAAATAGAGAACTAATGTGCGGAACCCCTAAGGAAATTATTCCTCTGAAACCTAATATTTAATTTTTCACCTTCTTCTGATCATCTTGGTTTGGATTGAAATGATTCTCCCTAAGTTTTAACGTACAATATTCTCAACTTTTGAATAGGTACCTATTAATTTTTAATTTCTATCCTTCTTATCAGAAAATGGATATTGAAAACCAGTGGTACAAAGTTGTTAAGGTAGAAAAATATGAGTACCTGTTTCTTAAGTATCGAAACTAAAAGCATTCTTGACAGAATTTAATCCAAAATTAGAATTTTCAACCCGTTTATTCCGCAAACTTCAGCAAACATCGATTTCCTTTCATTTTCGGTAGCAGTGTGGATAATTTGAAACTGTGAGTTTTCATTTTAAAATGGCCGTGATACATAAAAGCAGAGTAAAATACGTTAATTTATTCCTTGCTAGTTTCTGAATATAACATGAAATTGAATATTCCGTGGGTTTCAATAAAATCAATGCAAAATTACCACCCATAAGACCGAAATCACATTATTATTTTTGGTTAACTTCATCGATGAAGCGATTAGGCCTCAAAATGATTTTTTTTCTTCTCTATTTATCTTATTTTCATTAGTTTCCGCTATTAGTTAGGGCAATAGAACCGCAACATTCATCAATATCGATTTTCGTGGATTCGGAATTTTTTCCACTAATACCTCCAGGATCGAAACAACGTGCGCCGTCATCCAACCCCAGACCCCTAAACTTCTTGCGGACCCCCGAGCCGCTAGGAAACTGCACGTATTACCGCAAATTGCAGTTTTATTCACGGATTGCAGGACATTCCGTACGGTAAAAATGCTGTGAGGTATTGACTGTTGATTGACTAACGCATCTACTTCATTTATCAATAATAGGTATTGGTAATATCTATTTGCCTAGACTCGCCTCAGAACCGTATGGGATGTCTGTCCAGGGCAGTTGACTTTCACCATCTAACGATATGACATTGTCTTATTATTCGCCACCACCCTCTTGTTTGTTAGAGGGGTCGGTCCTATTTTGTGGCGAGTGTACTTACTACATGTTTTAAATGCCTCAAACTCTTTATGAGTTGGCTAGCATGAGGGAAATACCAATTTTATCTGTCAATGAGAATTGCTATAGGATTCCAAAGTGCATTTTACCGAAGGAGTTACCTATAAGAATTGTAGCCTGTGGAATAGAATGGATTCAGCCGACGTGTATTTCAAATAAAATTACATTCACGTTTTTCAGGTTCCTCATTCCAGGTTGGCGGATAGGCTGGATTGTCATTCACGACCGGTCAGGAATTTTAGAGAAAGAGGTGAGATCAAACTCAATTGTATAATAATAACAATTTATTATTAAAACGTCGTTAATCGTTTAGTCTTCTCGAAGGAAATGAACGAATTGTAATTGGACAGAAACGACTTCAGAAACTGACTATCATTCAGATGTTGGTGAGCTTATTTTATATTTTATATGTGTACTTTCTAGTCCGTTAACCTGTGCGTTGCTATGATGGCTGGTTCCTACGCGATTTCTGTAATGCAATATATGTATCTACTTTCCAAAATAACTAATGCTGATCTGATTTTTTTTGTTGAAATAGTAGATAGGTATATCATTAATTTTGTCGCAGAATCAGGCAGCATTGTCAGTTTCGGTGTAAAAACCTTGCCTTATACGTTATTTATCCCTCAAACTACAGGGTGCCTCGGCTCAGCGGAGCCAAATTTACCCGAATCAAGAAACGTTAGTATGTATCACGAACTTTACCTCTGTTCAACCTTCACAGCTGAAATTAAAAATGAATCCTATTCGGTACTGCTGGGTAAAAATCTCCAGGTGTGATTACTTGGTTAAGCTTTGAAAATTCCTTGCTATCAACCTGATGACACCACCATGTGGTACTGCCCTCATCAGCAAAGTGAGCTCTGAGGCTAACTTATTACGAGTTAATCTACGCTGCTGAAATCTTGAAAGAAGCAACATGGAGACTTCTCTAATAAGCTAATTAAGCTACGGGAATCTCTGATCGTTTGATGGGATTAAAGTATAGGTACTACCAGGTAAATATAGACGGTAAATTAAAAAAACTATACGTATCGTTGTACTTGAATTGCGCTGAGACCAGTCATCCTCAGCAACACGGGTTAGCCGGCTAGTTTGTTGTATAAAGATCAACTTGACTGCGAAATCAATACCTACAGACTAATTATAAATAAACACCTTACTAGATTCAAACTAAATACACACTCAAGTTGACAATGTACACAGACCGTACTAAAAGTTAGACAACAATTTTAAAATTCTGGTATGTACCACAATTTGTCACAAACGATGGCCAACTACAATAGATTTTTTTCAAGGATTGGTGTCTAGGCTGATCTGAAACTAATTTAACGAGGTTCTTTTCCTTCTCATTTAAATATTGTCCTTATTTGATAGAATTCGAAAATATAAAGACGTCCTGTAGTTTAAAAGTTCCTAAAATTCCGATGTTAACGAATTTTAGCTTTACTTTGAGCCCAAGATTTTAGTCGCAGTCATTCTGTCATGAATTCCTCAGTCTCGAAGTTCCTGGGTCACGGGTCTCGACGACTTTTCTTCAATATTTTGATTTCCTCATTTTTACCATTTCTGATTTGTACATATTGTTGTTTTGAAATTATATTGGGATGGAAACAAATATGCAGCTTAATATTACAGATTAGGAGTGGACTACAAGGTTTAGCAACTAGAATCCTAGGAGGCAACACGATTGTACAAGGAGCTATACCTAGAATATTAAGGGAAACACCTCAGCAGTTTTATGATGATACGATTCAAGTTTACCAGGTAAATTTCGTATTCCGCTCTATGCCTTATACGTATTGTTTAATAAGCTTACGATCAGCAGTAGCAGACTGTGCTTCACGTTGATGAAACATAATTTATGAAAATATAGCTAAGTGTATAATGAATACCTGCCCTTAAACTGTGTTGGCCCACAGTTTTATCTTCATCATTATCTGAAATTATCAGCGGAAATTATTTGATGCAATTCATTTTCAGAACAACGCCAACTTAGCATATTCGATGCTTTCCGAGATACCTGGGCTCAAACCCATCATGCCTAGAGGTGCTATGTACATGATGGTAAGGATATTCAATAGTTTGATGAACACTACATCTTAACACCAGTACTGAATCCGTCCTCAGTCAATTATACGTATACATAATTACCTATATATATCTTAATGGGTTTATGTTACTTGCGTTTCATTTCAAACCATATCTTTCTGGAACATACTTCAATCATGAAACCATCAAAAATACTCGTACATCAAGTGTGATGCGTTTTATCAATTGAACAAGATATCGTCAACATAGTTTGGGTTTCTGAAGTAGGTAGGTACCTTTAGAATTCGAGCGAAATAGGTTGAATTCGGTGAGAATCATGAAAGTTTCAAGGGTTTCAAGGTATGTGCATGCAATACCTGTTGCAAATAATGCGATATTTAAAGTTTTATTTGCTAAAAGTTACTCAAACTGATTATAATTTCCTCAACTTAATTTCTTAGAAGTTTGCGAATTGAAAACCACTTTGGTTAAGACTTTGTTTCTCGAGCTGGAAAAAAAGTTGCAGACTCATTTCCTGTAGAAATATTCAAAGTTAACAGGTGTTATGAAGCAGACGAAAAATAAGCCATTAATATTTAAAATTCGGATATCTGGTATAACAACCAAATGGATTGATTGCGTTGAAAGTAATAAAAAAGGCATATTATTAACGATTTAAATCCTTATGAATGTCAATGTTAGGTAGGTATATGATTAATAGCATGGGTGTGGGAGAGCAGACATAATAGATAAGAAACCAAATTGGTTTAGAAATCCCTGGTCATTACTAATTGCGTGTAAAATTATTCCGGAATGTCCAGAATATATCATAGGTACCTAAGTATATACTTATTCATGTTTTGATGAAAGTTATTTCTACGCTACAAATTACAGGCACTTCATATAGGTGGTTTTGCAGGTACGAATCGACATGTGGGACTTTCCAGGCTTTAAAAATGGACTTAGTTTTGTTTCGCAGTTGGTAGCAGAAGAGTCTGTATTCCCTCTACCTGGCGAGGTTAGTGCTTTTATTATAAGTATTTACTACAGTTTTTTGTAACATGTGGTGCTGATTATTATAGGAGCCAATCAAAAAACTTTTAAGAAACAAACTTTATTTGGTCTTTTTCATCACATTTTTGCACACGACAATCTAAAAATATGTACATTTTTTACACAGATTTAATTCATTTTGTAATTGGATTCCTAATTCGGATGTCCTTACTGACACCTACTTGCCCAGTTTGTCTACCTATATCATCTCATTTGGTAAGATCTTCCCTCTTGTTCTCTTCTTCACACCTTCCAAATGAGGTTCTAAATTCAAATTTTCCAAATTTTCCACATTGTTTACTTTTAGTGTGTCTTAACTCTTTGCTTCATGTGCTAGAAGAAGACATTTCTATTTAATATGTAGATTATTTTAATCCAGTTGCCTATGGTGCTGAGAGGAACCAATACATTCAGCTGAGTGAGGCTTGAGACTAAAGAATGTTCCGAGTCTAATAATGTTGGGAATGCATATCTTCGGATTGTCGTAGCCCAATAATCTTACCATCACGGTTGTATCTTTTTTAAGTGTTTCAGCTACCCGGGGTACTTCAGGATCGTGTTGAGTGTTCCCGAAGAGATGTTGGAAGTCGCTTGCCACAGAATAGCGGAATTTTGCGAGCGCCATTTCAAAAGGAAGAATGACGTGATTGTCCCTTTATCCCCTGACTAAGTTTGACCTTTCTGACAGATTTTTAAGGAAGCTTTGTATTACATTACTTTACATTACAAGGTGGAACGTATTAGGTCGGCTTTGCAACCATACGATGCGAAATGGACAAAACAAAGTTTAGGCGTCAAGGGCTTTCTGGTTCTTTGTTAGTTTCAATGTCGACCACGTTATATGGGTATTAGTTCAGTCATTCTAGCCAAAAACGGGCCAAAGCAGGGACGTTTTCATACACCTATGTACTTCTAGGTACCTACCTACTTGCAGTGCTTCCTTATGTTTTTGGGTCGCTGAACACAAATCTGAGACTAGTACACAACAATTTTCCACATGTTAAAAAATAATAATAATAATAATAATAAGATAAATTAAAAAAAAATAAAATAAAAATAAAAATAAATAAATAAATAAATAAATAAAAAATAAATGAATAAAAATGTGGCAATTTGTTTGTATTTTAGTATATTTTGGTAAGTATGCCTGACCTGCTGACCTGTATCAGGAATGTTATCACACATACAAAAGAGTGGTATGGCGGGGCACAATTCTCTAAACGGCTGCTAGAGTGACTTTGCCGTCCGTCTTCAATCACACATTCCAAACGAGAAATCTGATCTATAAGAGGAATGTTGGGTGTCACACATAAGGATGGGAGGGCGGGGCACTGAGAGAGACAGACAGACAGAGACGGCCCATACCCGTGCTTTGTTCCATCTGAAAATGAGCCTGGTAATGTTCTGAATTACAATATAAACATCAATGCCAAGAGCACGTAGCCTTGTTGGCCACCAATGTCAATCAATCTCCAGGACAAATTTGAATTCTCAGTGCCCCTTACTCTCTGCTCTCTAACCATTAAATAAGAATTCCAAACCAGTTCCAGAGATTTTCCTCCACCCATATTGATTTAAAAATGACAATCGTTTATATTATGTCTTTCCAAATTAAGTGAAAAGTAGAGGAATCATCAACTGTTATCCATTATCCATCCTCCTGCACACATTGTGTACAGAATTCTGATCAAATCTGCTCTGTGCTTCAACCTGGACGGTAGGCTGAATGATAGGGGTCGAGTAGATTCACAACCACCCCATACTCACTTTACAACTGTATGTGATGCCAGAACGCTCTCGACATGGTCATTGATACGTACAGACTATGTGTCAGAGAGTTCTGGCTAGTGAACCAAGTACTTCGGTATGTTATGTAACTAAAACTTGACTGGCTTGGCATAGCGAGGTTGCTTCCTCGGTTGTTCAAATAAATGCAGTATTCTTGGGAAGAGTGAATATTAAATGGGTATTTGGTTAGTGTCGTATAGTGTGAATGTAGTTTATTCTACATCAGTTGATTCCTACTTTCAAGAGTACATCTTCGAGCGGCAAGTTATCACAAATAACTCACGGACGAAACATAACTAATGTGCGATGAATCATGAACGAATGATTATAATTATCACGGAACAGTTGACAATATCTGCTCGAGAACTGAGCTTAGAAAGGAGAATTGAAATGCTCAGCTATGCTTGGCAACATTCGCCAAACCACTTCCTATTTAATATTCAAGTTTCAATTGCACGACATTTAGAATTACTGGGCTCACTGACCAGAACCCTCTAATACAGAAGCTGAGAGCATCAATGACGTTCAGCAAACATGTTAGCTTTTGGACATCACGTATAGTCGTATGGGGAAGGGCATGGGTGGTTGTGAATGGATGATTTCCAAGTGCTTTAAAGCTTTAAGCTTAAAAAAAGCAATTAAAGCTCAAAGAGCTTTAACAATTTTTTTTGTTATTGTTGTGAATTTTGGGATTTTGCCTATTATTCAGCGCCCTCTAGCGGCAGAGCAATTATTCATAGAAACAAACAAGAAGAAGAAAGAATGAAAAAGAAAAAACAAACAAAATATATGAAGCGGAATTTGTCTACTATAACTCTGTGTTATAGAGAGGCAATAAAGTGTCATTTTGATGATTTTTGTTTTATTTTTACCATGTTCCCTGCAGCATTTTTGTATGCAAACTTCAGATTCGCGTTCAGTATCCCCAAAAACGTCAGAAACCCCTGAAGCAGAAGTATGCCAGAACTTCACAAAAAGTCAAAAATGGCTAAAATGACTGATCTATAGCTTTGTGTATGTACGTATGTAGGTAGGTACCTACCATGAACGATAACAGTAGTTCATCTTTGACGATTTCTACTCCGTGAGTTTTCAATGTGCCAAATTAGATTATTAAAATACACATTCATGTGTAATTACTAAGCTGATATTTAAAATTTACCCAGAGTGTTTTGCAAAATGTACTTTAAAAAATAATATTAGGTAGGTATCGAATTTTTGAGATTACGCTAAGAAATAGGTAAGAAGAAAGAGTAAGTAGATGATGGCTCGTAGGTACCAGAAGGATTTACGAAAAAGTATTGCGGCGATCATCAATGCGTGAAATATAAATTATAAGTGAAGTATATATTATGTTGTTCATACATTTAGTTTCCAACCAAGTTCTATATTGGTGTGAAAGTAAAACCAATCCGTTTTGTGTGATTTTTTTATACAGAGAAAAGTGTGCAATAAATATTTCACGTTATTTTGTACCTGGTTTTCAATCTTCTATCCCCAATGTCCGATTGGATGATAAAATTCTGAAATGATTGGCATCGCTGTGAAGTAAAACATATGTGAGAAAAATCAACAGAGAACTACGAAGCAAACCCAGCAGAGTGATTGATCAACAACCTGTACAAACATTCCTATCAGTTAATCACATTAGAGAAACCACATCATATGATCTACGTTTCATAACAAAACTTTAACGTTCATATTGCACCAGTTACGACTACCTCAAAGAAATTTTTTGTGTTAGGTACCTACCAAAACTATGCAAGTCTTATTGCGTAAGATTTTACAGTCAAGTAACTGATTCATGAGAAGAACTTACTAAAAATACTGATACTATAGCAAATTAACTAATGTAAACAGTGAAAATCGTATAGCGAACAATCGGAGAGATCATAGTTCTGCCAAACTATAATACGTGCTAGTGAACACAGTGATCATTCCTAAATCTAATACGACTGAACAGTCGAATTTGCTTGCTCTGAACTGTATATAACCTCATTGAAACGAACATTCGGATTTCCATTGATCATTAAAACTATTTTTGCTGATCTTCCCATATTATCGGTGTATAGTTTTTGTTAGTTGCTTTGGGGGGCAAGCCCCCCGGACCCCCCATTCAATTGCTCGCTTCGCTCGCAAAGTGTGGCATGTAGGGAATATTGCTCGCTTCGCTCGCAAAGTGTGGCATGTAGGGAATGTTGCTCGCTTCGCTCGCAAACGATAGATCCCTAAGGGTAGGTTTAACTTCTGTAAGGGATGCTGCTAGCTTCGCTCGCTTGAGGAAGTTATACTGCCCACCCAACTTGGCAGACGTTTTTTTCTGTTGGAAATTCTTACAAACAAATTAAATCTTATGAAACTACGTGGAACCACAAAAAGTTTATTCGGGGATGTTGCTCGCTTCGCTCGCAAGGTATTGCTGTATATTTGTAGGAAAAAATCCGAATTTATTCTGTTGACATGGCTCTCGCTTCGCTCGCAAGGTATACCTGTATACCCTTCAAGACGTAAGTGCGTGTACCTGCTCGCAACCCGTTTTCGTCAGGTGCAAGCCCCGCCTCATCGAACCCCTGACTTCGTAGAGCCTTCTCGCGAACACGGCAAAATTAATTTCTGATGTTAAACGCTTCTTCTCGCTTCCGCTCGCGATTTGACCGACTTAACGTCACTTTTTTCGATATCCGATTTCGGATTCAGATTCGGCGGACCCAAAGCTGTATTTCGCCCGCGAAAACCGTTCCGAAAAACGTACCTTTATGGGGTATATTTTAATCGGAAAAAACCAAGTTTTTCGGCGGACTTTTCGAGAAAACGGGTCCGTACTCTCGCATTTTTTTTACGCATTTCCCGATACTTTTTTCGCGATCCGATCGCGCCGTCGTCTTCCTCGTAGGAAAACCTACGAAACCCGTATTTTTCCGGAATTGTCAACGACCGTTTAGAGGGGTAGGGGAAGCGGGGAAGTCCAAAAAGCGCACATTAACCGGAACTTCGACCCCCCTCCCGCCCTACGGCCCATGGTTCGGCTGGGATTAGACAATTTTAAATTCGCTCGTTCCACCTTTCGGAAAATCTCAAGAAGATCCCCCCACTCGTACACTCCCCCCACTCAGCCGTTTGGCCGTGCATAGACACGACAGACAGACAGACAAACAGACAAACGGAGTTTCATTCTTATAAATAATAGAGATTTAGGCTACCCCCCCCCCCTCCCCTTTTGTCACTGTAGACTATCAGTCCTATCCTTCAAACACTGTTCATTCAATCAAACTTATCACGCTATCTCTTTTGCTGAACAATCCCCAGGCACTACGAAACAGCGTTACAAACTGTTGTAAACCTCCTCTCCACTTTTCAGTCTGAACATTTTTACTAGTCCGCTCGGCCCCCGAACTGTATTTCATCAGATAGATCAATTTCCAAGTGATCGAACTTTCGTCGAAGGGAAATCTGGGATAGCTCTGAGTTAGCGGAGCACCTATTAGAGGTGAGGATTAGGTATTTAACATCCAAAATACTGATTTCTAAGCTTTTTGTTTGTAAGGTTTTTGAGTACAATACAAAAAGTCACAGTCATGCAGCACGATCATATGAGTGAATTTTCATAAACAATCGTACTATAGTTATGTTAAATTGGTACGAAATTTGAGCACATGGAGAGTAAAGAAGTCGTTAAGTACCAATTGCATGGCAAACAACTTATTCTAAATAATAATCAGCAATTTGTTTTAAAAAAATTAAATTTTCAGCTTTTTTATAGTTTTTATTGATTTTGAAGCATAATTTTGTGTTTAAAATTTTTAGTCTTCTAGATTGCACTTGATGAACAATGTCATCCGACTGAAAATATAAATTTAACTATTTTTACTAGTTTTTGCCATTCTTTGTGATTTTTTCAGAAAATGTTTTTTTATTTGACCTTTCTTGATTTTTTGGTGCAAAAACGGAATTTCTATCTGAAACCTTAGGAGAGTTACCGTCTGGAATGGAACATACAAATATAACTCAATGATATACTATTGGAATGCTCGGTAAAATGTCTGCTGTAATTTAAAATTTGGGAGTTAAAACAAATGTTTTTACCAGAAAAGAGAAAAAAGTAGCAATAAAATTTTTCACAAAGGTCCCCAGGAGCCCCCACACTTATTACTTTACGAAACAAGCCCCAGTTTTATGAAATAGGTATACACTAAGACACTATAGATCTCAGACTATAGAACTTCAACAATATAATTCAACTAGCTATAGATAATATAGTCTCCGGAACGAACTAAAACTAAACTAAATCATTCGCGACGAGTCCCTGTGTTGGTTTTATTTGAATAGATAGGCAATTAACTTTCCCAGTACCACCAAAATAATAAATTTAGCCGGACTTGGAGAAACCCATAGAAAAATCATTAAATATTGATGTACAAAATATTTTATTAGCACATAATTTAATTATAATTTTGTACAAATGATTTCTTTCAGTGAGCCAGTGATGTAACAGATAAAACGGACAAATATATTCCTATGAGATCAAGCTAAAAAAACAAAACAAGATAACATGCGGTTTCAGTTGTCTTTGAGAAATATTTCACAAAACGTAGGAAGAAAAAAATCGTTTTGGAGATAATGTAATAAAATACATCAAAATATAAAACGCTGTACGGTTTTCATTACTAACTACCCTAATTTTTAAGAATACTCACCTAAGAATGACTTTTATTTATAAAAATAAAGAGGAAAAAACAGCAATGAATCATCTACTTTCACTGCTTTTATCGAACGAGTTTCCTTACTACAGTAAATCCACACGAAACTTTCACTAAGCAAGGATTTATGTTAAAGCCACCAATACAAAAATAAATACTACTTCTGTACTCACTAAATTGTATTAGTTATTTCTCACTAGAAAAGGAAGAGCCAAACAAGTTCCAGGCTTTTATTGAATGTCTCGCTGGATATTTGATTTGTGGATGATTAACAACATTTGAAAAACACTAGGTACCTTTAAGTGGGATATTAAAGGTTGTTGGTACGATTTTATTGATGAAGGTTGCCAAACGTTTTCCCCACTTGAAGCTTTGTCACAGCATTTACCAACATAAGTATCACTTACGTTTACTCTACGATGCGAATGAAAAATATATATTCGAGACTGAAGTTACGAGTCCTACCAAATCAGTCTTGAAATTTAATCAACGATGACGTTTACTGGTGAGATATCGGTAGTAGGTACTTTCCAAAGTCTTAAACAAATTTTGATTAAAATTCCAATGTTCTCATTATGCAGCCATATTTTTTTCAATCATCGCAAGGTTCATTAACATGATCAAACAAGAATCATTCTAAGAAGTGGTCATATGCGGGAAATTGATTTAAGAAAAACTCGAATGACAATAAATAGATACATATTTGAATTACCTACTGGTTCGGGGTTCTCCCCCTCAACGGTAAAATTACAAGGAATTCTGAGATGAAAATTGGCTTTCAGGATTTCTCAGATGATAGAGAAAATGCGAAATTCTGACACATGCGACTGCAGTTTCCGTTCATTCATCACTAATATACATATAATTATGTACCTATGTATTTATCAGGTACCTACTCACCAGGTATCTGGTGAGGAGTTTGGACTAAGTTTTAGGTACAAGTCAACCAACGTCTGACACCTTAAATGCCAAACATGCTTGGCAGGTAGATAGGTACGATTTATAAAATAGTAAGTTTTTGTGAAATTCATCAGTTGCGTTTGGAAGTTCTCTAATTTGTCAGTCTTATTGGTAAGAAGCCTGTCTGAACATGGCGGAAATCTCTTCGATCGTTCGGTTCTTCGTTTCTGGGACTTTGAACCAGATGAAGACGGTGAAGATGGCCAAAGAGAAAGCGAATACTAGGAACACGTACGTGCCCATGAGTTCCTGAAAATAGAAATGACACATATGATGATTCTAACAAGAGTGATAAGATATATAATTTCTACTACGTTAAACTAAGCACCATATAAAAACATTGTTTGTGAGGAATAAGAAGTGAAATTGAACAACCATGTAGGTACTTGTCATTGATTGAAAAATAAATTCTTCGATTTTAAGAAATCGTAAGCTAATTACAGATGATGGCCATGGTGAAACTCGCAAAACTAGTTTGCATGCAGAGATTTTGAATATGTGAGCAACTAAAATTGTATTTTGTCCTCTCATTCAGTGAGACAAATGCGTCAAATTTTCAAACGCTCTACTCTACCTAGTAATGTTGGTACCATCGCAGACTTTGCCAAGTGAGTATAATTTTATCGCGAATAAGTAGGTATTTACTTGTCTCAAGATTTTTGACATCATTGGCTCCTTTTTGAATCTATCAGAGCTGGGTTACCGTACTTTGGTTATAGCTTAACTCGTATTCAGGTTCTTGCATGATGAACGCTTCAATATTTGGTTTCATCTTAAGAAACGAGAGTGAAAAACAGAACAAAAGTCATAATGGAAATTATACGATATTCTCCTTGGAAAACCATCACGGAAATATGATATGATTTTAACAATCCGCCAGGTCAATGGTTTTGGAACCTTGGAAAACGAATCGTGAACATAAATTAAGTAGGTAGGTACCGCAGAAGATTGTTTTAGGTTGTCTAGAATAGTTTCCAAGAATGGCCACCAAGAGTGCTGATAGTGACTGTGATAAGCATCATCTATCGGAGGGTATATGATGAGTTCAAGTCTTACCGTGAGGGGAAGGAATCCGATTCCAACAATGAAATTAGCTGTCCAGTTCACAACGACGGCGACGCCGGTGGCCGTGGGGCGGGCGGACACAGAGAAAAGTTCCGAAGTGATGAACCACGGGATGGAGCCAGGCCCAATGGAGAAGAACAGGACGAAAAGTAGAGTTCCAGCCACAGACAGGTACGTGAGGAAGGAGATGTTCTGAAACAGAAAAAATAGGTTTTTATGGAAAAAAGAAGAAAAAACTTCGTCGGCAGAGGACTAATTAGCATCTCTGGTTAGTTCTACCTAAGCTCAACCAGCTAAAATTGAAAGACATGTGCTTTATTGAACTGAACAGAAAGGAAGGGGGGGGGGGGGGGTTGCGAATAAATAGATTATTAAATTTCAACCTTCTAGGGTAAACAGGATAGAAAACTAAGTGACAGATCACTCAGCCAATTAGGATGGCGCCTGTCGTTTCATTCTTCTCTTGATGTCCCGGAAAGAATCCCTATTAAATTTCAACTTTTTTGGGCGAACAGAAGACAATTCTGCTCATTCAGCTGATCAATAAAGAGGCCGTCATTTCATTTGTCTCTAAATATCCCAAAAAGGCTCCCTATTAGATTTCAACTTTCAAGGGTGAACAGGAGAGAATTTAGCTCCTTTACGAGATCAGGATGGTGTCCTTCATGAGATTCGACTCTAGATATCCCAGAAAGACTTCCTATCAAATTTCAACCACCTAGAATGAACAGAATAGAATTCAGCTCATTCAGCTGATATTCTAGAGAGGCTCTCTATTAAATATTAGCTTACTAGGGTGAACAGGAGGGAATTTAGCTCATTAGTTGATCAGGAGGAGTCATTCATTCGTCTATAGTTGCTCCGGAGAGGCTCTACATTAAATTTCAACTTCCTAACGTGAACAGGAGATTAATTAGATTTTGTTCCTAAATACCACAACATTTTAGGGCAGTTAGGGCAAGGCTAAATCTTGTTCCATGCTGGAAAAAAAAAATTTGTCACGCTGAAGTGTTTTTGTGAAACTACTGCTATAGTACGAACCGCCATACTATTCCGTTGTATCTTCTCATACATATTTTTGATGTCCGCGACACAACCCACAACACTAGCTGATGATTTTCTGAGTATTTCTGTGGATCTCGACGCTACCTCAAGTTGGCCTGGTTCTCCTGAGTTGGACTGACGTTACCCTGTTGGCCAAGATCCTTTAAATTATAGGCACAGAACGCTTTGTTTTCTATGAAGACAAGTCGTGTTGTTATTCAAAGTTATCACACTACTATCGCTTAGCACCGCGCGAGGGATCTGTGAACTTGAAGCCTGATGGTTGAATTGTGAAACGTCGAAAAGGCTTTCAAGGTACCCAAAGCTTACTCAGCCGATATTAGGAGCACCGTGGGTTACAATCAATCTTGGCCAAAATCTAAAAATGCATGATGGGGATTTTATCGAGGAGAGAAATTCAATTGTAAGCTGCGGATGGTTGATTTATTGATGAAAAAAAATCTTTCAAACGAGAGGTGAAAAATTTTGAGTGGTGGAAGCAGAGGATCTCCATAGCATCGGCTGGTTGTAAGTGAATTAGAAACTTGCCACGCTATTTTCGCAACGCCATTTTGTATTAGGTACATTATAGTACCGCACTCTGGACTGGATTTGATGGTAAAAATGTTTCTACATTAAAAGGTTTACTGCCCGCGAGTCGAAAAATTCTTGCTACACACATGGGAGATAATTAGAAGAACAATTTCTTTTAATTATCTCCCAATTTAGCTGAAATTTCGTGCGATTATGAGGATTTGCTGAGGTTTTGAGTTCTGATTTGGATGGCTTTTGCATGAGACAACCTAAAGAGTTGAGTGAGCAAATGATACTTACAGCAGTCATGGCGATAGTGATGAGGAGGGTAGAGAAGAACATGCCTCCGAAGCCCGCTAGAAGGAGCGTCTTCCTACCAGCCTTTTCGATCACGACGAGTGAGACGAATGTCATAGCCACATTCATCGCTCCAACCCCAAGAGTCGCCTGCTGCGATGCTGACTCCGACAGGCCTGCAAGCCCAAAGATCCTGGTCGAGAAGTACATCACCTGAAGAACGGAAAATACCAAATTTAATTAATCATAAGGGCACAATGATAAGAGTACACCTACCTACATTATTTGGTACAGGAAAAATGTTCCTTCAGGTAACTATCATAATGTGTAACGAAAGATCCAGAACGAAAGATGCAAGGACAAAAGTAGAACAGCTCTACCAAAGAACCTCAAGAAGAGTGAATAACCAAAATAACCACAACGAAATCACCATGGATAAATCCTAATATCTAAATGCCATCATAAGCCAGATCAAGCCAGACTGTAAACACCACATTCCCTGATGCTACATCTTTCACTTCCTCAATCATTGAGTCAAAACACACCATGACAATCACCTCACTCGGCTGAGACTTCTTTCAGGGAGCATCTGCTGAGCCAACGGCCTGCGGTGTCTGTCTGCTGTTTGTCTGGTATCAAAAATTTTTGAGCCCTTACAGAACCGTTTTTGGATGGAAAACGAGACCTCCTAGATGAAATTCCCGCTAATCTGTTCCAGATCTTACCAAATACCTGATTCTATGTCTGTTTGAAAGTATGTCCACACATTATTTTCAGCCTCATAACTCTTGCTGTTTTAGGGAGGGTGGAGGGAGCGAGGAAGACTTCTGCCTATGGTTGTAAATTCTACAAATTAATCAAAGGGAATCTCGCGACTAAAATTTGAAAATGTAAAGAGATGTTACTTATATACCTACCCTGATTCATAAGTGAAGGAACAACTTTATTTCTCTTATTAGAGAAAACTAATCATTCATGTTAGCTATACTCACAGCGTTAATTCCTGAAAACTGTTGTGCGATCATGAGAGAGACGGAGATGATCAGTGGCATGCGCAGTGATGGGTTAGACGTCAGCTCCCTCAATGTTACTCGGGAGGCATTTTTGTCAGCTTCATACTCCGATTTCATCGCCTCCATTTCGCTGTTCACATCCAACGTTCCACGGAGCCAAACCAACACTGAACGGGTAAAAGTAAGGTAAATGAAAGTTACAGGATATCAATACCGAAAACGCGGCAAATTATTACACAAAGTTTCACAGCTTTTGCATTAAATAGTTCTACGAAGATCGCTAATCTGTAGATGAAGTTTAGGGCACACATTTTCGTAGAATTTCAGAATAAAAATTTTCCTACATATTCTTCATGAAAATCCTTTTTGAGGCAAACGATTCCTGAAGTTTACACTTTTTCATATATATATATATATATATATATAGATTTACATATATTTCATTATACATGTCATTCCAAACGATAACTCTCTTTAGAAAATAGATAAAAATCCCGTTCTTACGCCAACAAATCAGGCTTTCCAAATGAAAGGATGAGTTTGTTGGCCAGCAACTTTTTAGCACTTTAAATTGGCCAAATAAAAAAAAAGGCTAAGACGGCAAAAAATTGTAAGAGTTTTCATTACTTATTTGACAAAATTCTAGTCAAAAGGAATTTATCAACGTCATTAAAAATGTTTTGCACAAAATTATACTGAGAAAAGTACTTACATTTCATTAATATTTGCTGGCAATTGTATAATAACTGCAAAAAATAAACTGAAATCCGAAATCTGTTTTGAATCGCAGAATATTATTTAGCACGAGTTTTGTTTGCCATAAAATTGGTTGTTAACATTTTTCTGCAGTCAAAGTTTTCAAATTTCCAAAAAATGAGATCCGATGTATTAAGTTAATGTGAAAAAAAACCTTTATTAATAAGTGTAAATGTCTAAAATAAGTATTTATACGGTATAAGAATATCAATAAATAACACAGATACAACTTTTTTAAACTCAAAGTTATCTTCTCTTATTAAAAAACAAAATAAACTCTGACTTAATTCGATATAAATCAAAAGCAGTACTTATAAAAGTAGGTAACTCATAATGACTCAAGTTTTTTTTAATTTTTTTAATTTTATTATTATTATTATTATTATTATTATTTTTTTTTTTTTTGCACAGGTCTCTTGATTAGAGTTTACAAGCTTCTCTGGTACCCTCTTTAACCAGACACGGAAATCGAGTTGTAGGTAATGCTTTATGTTATAATTATTTATTTATTATTTATTACCTTGTTTGGCTTGCAGTTCATTTCCTGTGGATTTGAGAATGTGCTTTGGGCTCTCGGGGCAGATGGGGAACGTGATGAGCTGCAGAAGTGCTGGGACAAGCGTAAGCCCAAACAGCAACGGCCAACCTGCGCCACGAAACATATTGTGATGACATTTTACTCGAAAGGAATGCAACGGCTGTTCACCAAACATTTGCTTGATAAGCATTGGTTGATTAGAGAACAAGTTTAAATATATATATATATATATATATATATATATATATATATATATATATATATATATATGCGTGTGTGTGTGTGTGCACAGTTGCAACAACTGAATGAAAAATACGATAGAAAAATGTTACATGCACAAAATCCTTAACAGTTACTCTTTTAGTGGTACCTAGCTAGAAAATTTGAAATATTTACCGCTTTCAGTTCCAAGGACGGATCCCAAACCAAGCAGTTGAGATACCATAATTGAAATGGTGATCACGAACTGATATACCGTTCCGACCTGAAAGTTACGACATAAAAATGAAAACTACGAATTGTTACAGACAGGTTTATATTTTTCCGTATCTATTATAGTGCATCATTGGTATACAGGTAATTATTAAACGGAATTTGTGATACATTAAATAAATATAACTAAATATTCGTAGTAATGTAAAGAAAGTAAATTAATATGACGATGCTGTTTTGAAATATGAGGTTGCAAGTCTGCTTACCCCTTGTCCATTATTGTACCCAAAACTTTTAAAATAGGATGTGTGTGGGAGTGGAGGAAAAGATTCATCCGCGGAGTGCGAAGTCCCGTGAAGTGTTAGGGTATCATCCCAGAGCACGAGGTCCCGAGGGAAGATCGGATGGAAAGATATGATATAGGTTGTAAATTCAGAAGGCGAGAATATCTGAGAGAAAATGATTGCCAGAGCAGCTCGTACTGGACTTTATATGCTTGGCTTCCTTGGGGGGCGGATGGACAGATTTTTATAATTTTTCATTTTCATTTGATTTTGGAATCTTCGTATCTTGAAACATGGAGTGAAACGGGGGGATTAATAAATCAGAAATAATCGAATCCAGTTCTGATAAATATGACTCTAGATCGTAATGAACACGTCAACAACATCCACAGTTTCACGACTGTCGACTCAAAGTCCAAAAATGCTATAGGTACCTGGTGAACATTTCGCATTGAGTTTCCACAGCAGACTCTATTTTGGATCGATAGTTTTGGAGATACCTGCTAAATGCCTTGGTTACCCAAATTTAGTTTTACTCATGATATTTAATTCTTTCGGAAAAATGTTACACGCAATAATTTCTATAAGGAATATCTTTACAATTTGTACGAGTAGAACGATTTTCCCGAAATTTTGGGGCCAAGCTATGAAACGGTATGCGAGTGCGTTTCGTGCCAGTATAAATCAAGGAATTATTATATCAACTTACAGCACCCCGAAGGTTCGCTGGAGAGACTTCGTTGAGGTAGACTGGGACCAAACCTGCATTCAAGCCTGAATTGAGACCGATGAAGAACCTTCCAATAATAATGAGGTGATAAGACTCTAACCATTTGGCAGAACCTGAAATAGAGTACATTGAATGAGCTTCCGGCATATATTGTATTCCTCTGCATAGATTTGTATATGTGTTAAATAGAGAACCAGGTAGATTCAGTAATAGGGTAAGGCGGGGGAATACCATCCCCTTAACTTCAAACTGCCACAGAATGATATAGAACTCCCGTAGAATATTCAGCATTGTCCCATTCTCTCTAACCCTTGATAAATTTTGACAAAAGGAACTTCTTTTTGTAATACGATGAAGTTCTTGGCCGCTACCAAGTGGTAAATGAAGAAAGTAATTAGGATGGAATTACCCCACTGCCGGGGTAACATCCAGGCTGTGGGGTAATAACATCCTAAAGCAACTAAAGTATCTAATTTTTTCATTGTCGGAGAAAAACCTGTAAAAGCTTCAAAAATGTATTTAAATTTGTTTTAAAACAAACAATGAAGAAGAATACTAGAGGAAATACATTGGGTATGATTATTTTAGGAAAAAAGTACTAGACTAATAGGCAAAGTTCACATAGAGCGTTTTTTTATTGAGGCTTCCCTCCGGAGCACGAATAGTGTGGCCACTGATTGCATCCGGTGCACCTCCACATCAGCGCATCTTCCTCGTCAGTCTATCTGCAGATAAAACAGAATCGTTCTTCTGCGTCACTCAATCCTAGGACGTCGTCTAGTTCGTCACCGTCACATAGATTTTCGTCATTTAACCCGTAGTTAGTGCCACTGTCTTCACTTTCTTCCCAAGTTTTCATCTTTTGTTTCTCTTTTTGAGCCCAACCTTTCGAGTTTTTTTTTTGCTACATCAATTTTCTTTTGTTTTTTCTATTGAAAGGGACCTTCTCCAGGGTTAATACCGCAAAAATCAATCTTTCGTTTCGAAGTAGGTTTGATAGTGGTTTTGAAATTTTTGGTAATTTTTTTCTATTTTGAAAAGTCAAATATTTATTTAAAGCAGGATTCTAAGACCTTTAGCTACACAATTTAATTTTCGGAAACGAGAGGACAACATGTATGTCACATTGGAAAATCGAGATAGAGATGTTGGGTATTACCATCCCCACTGAGTAGTGGATGCCATTGCCCCTCAAAAAAAGATGGCATTACCCCAATTTGACACACAGTATTAAAATGCGCACCATACCGTTATTTATGGATCGTAAGAAGCAATTGAAAGTTTTGGAAATTGCGTCATTTACGTTGTATTTATGCGGTATCGGAAGTAACAACGGATATCATTGGAAAACGTGAAGGCATGGAATAGCCGACAATTATTTGAACAGCTGTCAAAAGTCGATTGAAAATAGTCACATGCGTTGCTAAGATACTTCAGGGCTCAAAAAATTTCGTATACAGTGAATAGTTTTCTGGTGAGTTCGAAGGATGGGATTACCCCATGGATGTCATTCCCCCGTCATATCGAACAGTAGCAACCTAAAGAATTAATTTTGTAGAAAAGTTGCGATATATTTAACAGTGTCATCATAATTCAATTCAAAGTTCAATGTAGTTGATTCAAGATTTAATACAGAATTTCAATCGTAGGTAGCTATTATATGTTTATAATAGTTCAAGCTATTCAAGGCTAAATTATATTAGTATACTAGCCGGTTACCCGTGCGTTGCACGGACCCACATATACGAGTATATGGATAATTTATACCGGGCCATTTTACCCAAATGTACCTTGTCATTTTTACCCAGCAGTCCCAAAAAGGCTTCCATGAAAATTTCAGCACTCAAGTTTCAACCAAGCAATATAATAAACTCAATATAACTTTAGTTACGTTAAAACTATTCCCGACCAACATTGCTGCAGTTGGCAAGGCGTTTTGAATATCAATTTTTGAACATCTACCATTTATGAATAAGAAAACTGCTCGGCTCAACCCACTAAAATCATTACCGTGGAATTCGTTATCGTAAAGTTCTTTACGCGTGACCCACCCCATATTTGACGTGACAAGTTCGAACGTTGGCCGGTTTTTCCTTAATTACAAAGTTGTTTATCCGGGCGACGTCTTAGGGAATACAGAGTTTTCGATGAAGGAGTAAGTATAGAGGATTGTAATATAGCTCATGTGTTAATTAGAGACCCTAAGAATGTCCATGTACAATTTCAGCTCGATGGGTCTAGTACCTACATTTTTACGTGATTGAGCAACACACACGCACACAGAGAAGACATTAGATTTCTATATTTATAATTGTACAGATTGACTTATGTGTCCAAATTTGGTACCTTTCCGTTACACCCCCCCCCCCCGGTCAATTTGTCTTCAACACGCCCGCCCGATGTTTCTAGGCATTACTCCTTACTTGGATAATGTTATGTTATATTATGTATTCTTGTTATATTATGTATGGAGCTTGCAAGCATCCAGACCGCCAAAGTATACACATCATTCTGATCTACATGTCCAACTAATCTGTATTTTTACTAAGGGATTAACTACTTGATGTTATGTAATTTTGAGATGCGAGCTTGCGAGCAACCAGACCACCAACCTATACACAGCATTCTGATCTATTTGTGCGAATTAATGTGCATTCTACTTGTGCAAATTCGTGTGGAGGCAATGAAACCACAACCACCCCATTTTGTTTCAACAAATCCTCATTGATATCGGCAACTTCTGAAAACACAGAACTTCTTTTACTACTTCTTCGGCAACTTCTTTTAACACAGAATGTGTTTTAGCCATGGACTACCTAGCCGAAAATGGAACGCGGGATGGGAACGAAATGTGTGACGGATGATTTTCACGTACAACCGAGCCGTTGGTAGGGAAATGGAATTTCCGCCATTTTAATCGCACAGAAATCGTTCACCATTCGTTGGAAAGCTCTTGATTCATCACGAATTTATTTCGTTTTTTTTTTTTTTTTCGTAGTTTCATACTATAACTAGATAAATTGATGTTATAAATGAATAGTAAACAATGACGCTTGTTTGGTTGTCACTTGGTTGCGCGACAACGCAAACACATTCTGTGTTTCAATAATTTCGTCCGAAGTATGTAAATAGAGGTAACCGGGGGTCCAGGGGGCTTGCCCCCTGGCGAGGCGCGCAGCGCCGAGTTTTCCTTATTATTTAAAAAAACATAATATTTATATTCTTCCCACAGCTTGAAATTGTGACGAATTCTACGTAAATATGTAATCTAAGTTAGAAGTAATGCCTAGAAACATCGGGCGGGCGTGTTGAAGACGAATTGACTGGGGGGGGGGGGGGGGGGTATAACGGAAAAGTACCCCAAATTTAAACAAGTTTACGATTTGAATACAGTAACAATTCGTAACACGAAAACGAATCTCCGAAAGACGGCCAAAAGCCACATCATTTTTAAATAAGCACTTGAACCACATAGGTACCTAGTGATTTTGGCAATGCTAAATACTAGTTTTGGTTTTCCTTATTCCCCAAGCAGGTAAAGGAAATATATTCCGATATCCAATTCGCTTGTACCGACATAAAATATTCTGGTGTGGAGGAGGTAATTAAGAATCATTTTAAACCAGGGGTAATACCGATAAATCGTGGTTTTCACTATTGTCATCTGATTTTTCGTTCGATCCAAATTTCCGTCTAGTTTGTGACAAACCTTGGGAGTTTCAAATTGATTATCAGTTGGTTATAGAGGGGGGTAATTCCGACAAATTGTGATGATTTTATTTTTCTTGACCTTCTTTTTTCTATCTTTACATATATTTAATCTTGTTTTAAATGTGCTTAAGATCGGGAATTTCATTTTGACGACAGATTTTTTTGAGGAGTAATGGAGGGGAAAATTAACTGTATTTACGTTATTCTCAACATATTTTGATGATAGTTTTTCCACCTATTTTCGAGAATCTTTGTTGTACGATCTTGCACTGTAAAAGCAACCCACACAGGGAAGTCCCTGAAACGCATGCATTACTCGCCAATATGTTTTACTGCAAAGATGTTGAGAGTAAAAATTTCCAAAATGTTATTCATGGAAATCCGTTTTGAAGCACTCTGAAATAATTTCTGCAATAACCCTCTCCTAAATATGTAGTTCTAATTCCAGACGATAATGCTCCGTAAGATTGAGATACAAATTATGTTTTTGAGAAAAATATAACAAAAAATCAAGTATTCCAAGAGATTACAGTTAGTCGGCACTTTTTCAGTACAGTACTAAAAATAAGGAACAAAGAATCTCTAAAACCTTCAATTACTGCTAAAAGTCGATAGATGTATGTTTTTCAGCTGAATATTTCTGATAAAAAGTACATCAGCTGTGATCAAGCACATTGAATTATGCACAAAATTATGCTGGAAAAAGTGCTAAAGCTACATTGAAAAATCTGCAAAATCGATAAATTGAATACTTACAAATTAACATAGATACTTATAAAACAAAAAATACGAAAATTGAATACTTACAAATTAACATAGATACTTATAAAACAAAAAATACGAAAATTCGATCATATGATCATGTTGCGTTCCTGGAAATATTAAATAAATATTTTTATTATTTCATGTAGGTAATTTTTTCTGAAAAAGCATAAATGGACGGAAATTGTTAAACAAGAGTGAAAATTTGAACAAGGAAATATTAAATGTGGATTTATTTTGATTTGATTGGAGATTTCTTTCTATAGTGTAGATTTTTAAGTACGAGTATTTTGATAAATAACATTCTGTCTCAATATCTCAAATTCCGTATTCATCATCAATGTCGAAAATCAGGTAAGGTCCTAATAGGGATGATGTGATAATGCGATGACTGCATGTCATTTCTTTCGTACGGGGAACGTGAAAAACAATACTACCTACTTAACGAGAGATAAATCAAAACGATTGCCAACTTTCAAAAAGGCACATCACAATGAGGCCGGTACCGTCTAGTTCGTTAGAACTCGACAACAAGAAGTATTATGACGTAACTACCAAAGCTCCACCACCACGTCAGCGTTTTACACGAATACTACGAGAGAACTTCTCTAGATGTAAGCTGCAGATATATCGTATCAATCAGATAGAACAGAACGGATTAACAATGTACTTAGTGCACACCATGGACCATTTTAAATTTGATGAAATTCAAAAGACTTACCCGGGCTTAACATTCTCACTCCCTGGCAAGGATTTCACTGGTGTTTTGGCAAAAGGCCAGAGCTGGTGGTAAAGAGATGAAATTCATAGATGACCCAAATCCACTGCAATCCAGACTTTGTTTCATGCTCCCATACCATCAAGAACTTTATTTTTTCCCCATTCTTTTTTCTTCTTCTAATACATCAATATTTTTGAGACGCACTCCATGGTGGAAACTTTCCGTAGTTTCAGCTTTCTAACGGTCTAGTATTTCACTTTTACTTTGCTAATTAGGAAAGAAAATTTTGTTTTAATATTGAACATTTAAAAAAATGAAATTGAGCGTTTTCGAGAAACATTACCCGCTATGTATGGAGTCGGTTTCTACGTAATTTTTCACGCAGAATTAAATGCTAACACCCGCAGATCTCTCCAACTCTGTTATAACCGATTTTTACACGTTGTAACTAACTGGTTTTAGCCCTAAAACACATACAATTGAGCATAAGAAATATACTAAAAATGTGAGAGTTAAAGTCTTAAGGGGACTTCAAATTGTTCTTCATTCTAAACTCAATCAACTTCATTCATATTGTTTTGATTGGATGCATTACCTTGCTGTAACCCTTCAGGTGAATTAAGCAATTTAAAATGTCGTTAATTACCATCTCCATTTCTCCTTCTGACGGCAAGTTCGAGATACCCGAAGTTTCTTGGAAATTCAGGACAATAACTAAACCATACCTAAAGTGAATTATAGAAAAAGGATGCGAATTATGGCATGTACTTCAAAAAATCTATAAAGACTGCAAATAAATTAAAAATCCAAAATCTTTTTGAATCGCCGAATTTGATTTAGTATGAGTTTATTGGCAATAAAATCGTTTTTTTCTTCTCAAATCGCTCAAATATCAATAAAATTTAACATTATAATTCAATGGGTAATTTAAGAAAATTCGCTCATACGATCATGCTGCATGACAGGAAATGTTGACATTAAACATAATTGTTTCCCCTAGTTAGCAAAGAAAAGCAAAATTGACTGTACCTTTAGAAAGCTAAGATTTCGAGGAAATTTTTCCTGAGAAATTCTCCTCAAAAGTAAAATTTATGAAGGGCATGAAAACAAATGAAGGGAAAAAATCAAATTCTAGAAAAGCTTTGAACTTCTCAACTTGGCCTCCTTTGGTGTGAAATTTTTTATATTTTACGGCGAGTCTGAGAGAGTTAAAGCTATTTTAATATCACAATTAGAAAAAAACTGAAAAAAAGTAAAATAAATGTAAAATTACTCGAAAACAAAAGCGTTTGAAAAAATCTCTATGAGAAAATTTTTGTAGCAGATTATTTATAAAGTCAATGCACGAAGTCCTCTCTGTATAATGGGCGATAATTTAATTAATTAAATCATTAATATGAAAATGCGCTTAGTGCCGCAGAGTTGCGAGTTAACCAATGCGAACAACCTCAGTTTGTTATTATTTATTTCTGAATTGTAATTATTAATCACACAGGTGTTTCGGGTTTGTTGAATGAATAAAAGTTAGTCTCGCTAGAAACACTAAAGAGTCCAGTTCTTTATAGATAGAGAAAAATAGATTTTCATAGTCGTACAAATAGTTATTGGTACAGAGAAAAACACCACAGTATTATTGTGATTTGCCAAGAAGTCACTATAAATTGGTAGATAGAGCGCGGTTGAGTTACAGTCAAATAAGTTGGAAGATGAGTGGACTACGGTCAGAATGGGCGCGGTCCATGTGCAAAAATGAATTGGAGGACATGAGTCGCTCAATAACCCAAAAGATTGATCAGCCCGATTTCACCAGAGAAGAAGCCAACGTACTCGCGGGAAAATTAGAGTCCACCATGGAAAGTTTGGAAAAGGCCATAGATGGAACTAGTGGCGCAAGAAGTAGTCGACGAGCACACCAAGAGGAAACTGAAGATAGGGATGCAATTCGGGTACACTTCGAAGCCCAAATGAAGCTTGTGGAACTCCGTCAGTTTATACCTCAACGAACGTCTTCAACAGCAGGAACAGAGTCAACGGGAAATACTTCAAGGATTAGAGAAGTACCAATTAAGTTAAATTACCTAGATTAGAGATTGACAAATTTAATGGAGACGTATTGAAATTTAATGAATTTTGGCAAATTTTCGAATCTAATATCCACTCCAATGAACACCTATGCCCAGTAGAAAAATTCCAATATTTGCCTTCGTACTTAACTGGAAAAGCAAGAGAATGCATTGCTGGTTTAGCCCTCTCTAGCGAAAACTATGAAAGTGCGATAGGTTTATTAAAGGAGCGTTTTGGTGACATCCAGTTAATGATTACTATGTAATCATTATAATGAACTGACCTTTTTAAGAAAAGCTGAAAAACAGGTTGTAAGTCTTAGAACCACCTACGACAAAATTGAAAAACATATAAGAAGTTTACAAAACCTAGGTGAGAACACAGAACAAAATTTATTTATCACCATCATAATGTCCAAATTCCCTTCATATATAAATTTAGAAATTGAAAAGAGCCGTCTGGATCAAAATTTTACAACAAGTATGCTACTTCAGGCTATAAAACGCATCATCACTGCAGAAGAAAGAGTTTATGAACAATTCCGGACTGAAAACAGCAATTTAGAGACAAGATCACATAATTATACCACTGAAACACTTGTCGGAGTAGAGGGTCGTTCAATAGGTTGTATTTTTTGTTCGGAGCATCATTGGAGTGACGAGTGTCCTAATTATGCAACTTTAGAAAAGAGAAAAGCAGCGACAAAAGACCGATGTAGGCGTTGTATGAATAAAAGTCATTCAACCGCAAATTGTTTCAGCCAGAAAATATGCTTCCACTGCAAACGAGCCAAAGCACATCATAGAAGTCTTTGTCCCAAGCTTTTCAAGCCCCAAGAAGGAAAGGAGGACACTGCGGAACGCTCTGAAGATCCTCCAAGTGAGAGTGGGTTGCTGGCTGCTGCTGAACACGTAGCGTTGCAGACAGTCTCAGCGGAAGTCTGCAATCCCAACACAAACGAAGCTGCAAAAGTAAGAGGCTTATTAGATACGGGGAGCCATCGGACTTACGTGACGGAAAGTTTGCGAAAAAAATTGCAATTGAAGTCGTTAGGTAAGCAAACACTCTCTGTCCTAGTTTTTGGTAAATCTCGCCCTACCAATGTTACTACTGCGTTGGTAAATCTTAATATTAAACTTAAAAATGGTACCGAATTTCAAATTTCAGCAAATGTCGTGCCCGAAATAATAGGAAAGTTATATAATGATAAAACTGACATTATACACCACAATTTGAAAAATTTATTAGGTACCCGAATGGAAGAACTTTCTGATCAAAATAGGAAGCAGCGAATTGAGATTTTGATTGGAAACGATTATTATTACGACATAGTTAACAGAGAAAGAGAAGAAATATACCCTGGTCTACATTTGGTCGACACGAAGTTAGGGACCATAGTCAGCGGCAGATTTCGAGGGAGTTCAGACACCAAAAACACAATAAGTTTCCTCACTTATACTGTAGGAAATTATTCATTTTTCCCCGAAACTGAGAACCATGAATTGGGAGAATCTTCAAAATTACCATTTAGGGCGGAGAGTACGTTCTCAAGCAAAATAAAAAATCTATGGGAGTTGGATATCAAAGGAATCAGAGAGAGCCCTACTAAAACTGAAGATGACATAGCTGTGACCGATTTTTATCTCAACATTCATACAGAAAACAATAGGTACATAGTTGCTCTGCCATGGAAAACCTACCCACCGAATTTGCCAACAAATTATGAATTAGCCTACGGTAGATTAAAAACACTATGTCACCGAATCAAGAACATGGAAGTTCTGCAAAAATACAACCAAATATTTCTCGAACAACAAAACAGTAACATAATTGAGCCTGTTATAGATACATCTGCACATTCTCCAAGTCACTACTTGCCACACCATGCAGTAATCACACCACGAAAATCAACAACAAAGGTTAGGATAGTTTTCGATGGTTCGGCAAAGGCAAAAAAAGGAGACTTGAGTTTGAACGAATCTAATCGGCTTTTGAAATTCAACCTTTATTGGCAAACATCTGAAATTACTGAAATTATATCAGAAGAGGAAGATTATTTTGACGAAAACTTGGACACAACTACAATCATTTCAAAAAAGTTGCAAGCAGTTGATTCTTCGGACACTAAATTTCTCAACAATCATGAATATAGTTCATCCCTTCTAGAGCTTATAAGAAAACAAGCTCGTTGTTTGAGATTCAGTCAGAAAATCAGAAAAAAGTCGAAAATCAAGAGAAAATTTGATACTTTAAATGGAAATCAATTGGGAAAAGAAGTTTCCATACAACTTTCGCCTCCGGGAGTGTCGCAGAGTTGCGAATTAACCAATGCGAACAACCTCAGTTTGTTATTATTGACATTTTATGTCTTTGCTATGGCACATAAACTAAAAAAACGTCACGGAAAATAATTGCTCACGAAAATTGCTCACGAAAATTGTCCCAAGTGGCCACAACGATGATTATGACCATCAGAAATGACGTTGATTTGGTACGTAGCCCCTTGAGGGACTTCTGAACACAACTGACCGATCCCAAATCAGCTGAGTGGCTCTAGAATCCAGTTTTTTCCCTAATGATCCCACGATTCTGAGATTTGGTATGTGGGCCCTTGAGGGACTTCTGAACACAACTGACCGATCCCAGATCAGCTGAGTGGCTCTAGAATCCAGTTTTTTCCCTAATGATCCCACGATTCTGAGATTTGGTATGTAGCCCCTTGAGGGACTTCTGAACACAACTGACCGATCCCAGATCAGCTGAGTGGCTCTAGAATCCAGTTTTTTCCCTAATGATCCCACGATTCTGAGATTTGGTATGTGGGCCCTTGAGGGACTTCTGAACAAAACTGACCGATCCCAGATCAGCTGAGTGGCTCTAGAATCCAGTTTTTTCCCTAATGATCCCACGATTCTGAGATTTGGTATGTGGGCCCTTGAGGGATTTCTGAACACAACTGACCGATCCCAGATCAGCTGAGTGGCTCTAGAATCCAGTTTTTTCCCTAATGATCCCACGATTCTGAGATTTGGTATGTAGCCCCTTGAGGGACTTCTGAACACAACTGACCGATCCCAGATCAGCTGAGTGGCTGTAGAATCCAGTTTTTTCCCTAATGATCCCACGATTCTGAGATTTGGTATGTAGCCCCTTGAGGGACTTCTGAACGCAACTGACCGATCCCAGATCAGCTGAGTGGCTCTAGAGTCCAGTTTTTTCCCTAATGATCCCACGATTCTGAGATTTGGTATGTGGGCCCTTGAGGGACTTCTGAACACAACTGACCGATCCCAGATCAGCTGAGTGGCTCTAGAATCTAGTTTTTGACATTTTATGTCTTTGCTATGGCACATAAACTTAAAAAACTCATGGAAAATTGCTCACGAAAATATTCTGATGATTTCCGCTTACAACCGAGTCGTTGCTAGGGTACTTCGTCGTTTTTCATCTCACTAAATTCGTTGTTCATTCGTTTGAAAGCTCTCGATTTATCCAACCATAATATGTTAACTACTGCGAAGTGCGTGGCTAACAAGCTGAGTTATGAGCATGGTTATTTGAATAATTGTGTACACGCAGGTGATCATTGTCAATAATTGATATTGTGAACATAACTGCAACCGCTTGTTAAATTTTGATGATACGAGTCTGCAACTAAAGACATAAAATGTCCCAATGTGTTGCAGACTCGTATGCAAGCGTCGAAATGGTTCTGATGATTTCCGCTTACAACCGAGTCATTGTTTAATTTTTCATTCATTTTTACATCTAACAGAAGATTTATTTCTGAATCGTAATTATTAATCACACAGGTGTTTCGTGTTTGTTGAATGAATAAAAGTTAGTCTCGCTAGAAACACTAAATAGTCCAAGTTCTTTATAGATAGAGAAAAATAGATTTTCATAGTCGTACAAATAGTTATAGGTACAGAGAAAAACATCATCAGAGAATCATTGTGATTTGCATAGAAATCACAATACTTAGTATTGAGTCGCAAATTCGGACCTATCTTTGATGTTACGCAGTGCTCTACTAATCGAAACCTACTGTCATGACAAAGACCCCTATCTGACAGTTGAGCTAATGGGCTGTAACCGCGGCAGTTACGAGACAGTAGCTTCTTGTTGGAGGAGAAATAATTCAATTGACTGCCCGCATGAACTGCCCACGAAGCGTTTGATTAATGAATTGAAAATGAATTTAACATACTTATTCCTGATAGTCGCAATCATACCTACTGATGACAATCCACTCTAAATAATTTAATCGGATAAACCAAAAATTAACTAAATATTAAAACTTCGTTCGTTGTATATTTGAATTACGAATGTATCTAAAACTTATTATTGTAGTATCTACAACCATGTATAACCACCTGACTAGAGAAATTGTCAAGAAACACTAAATGGGTGACTTTTCCTATTTTATACCATCCTATATCATAAGATGACTTTATGACCGAAATTTAGAACAGAGCTATGCTGAGTATAACTAGTATAATTACAACTCGAAAATCCTCACAAATCAGCTGAGCGGACACTGTAGCTGATTTCGTTCCTAACCAACTTGAGATGCTGAAATTTTGAACAGAGCCACTCTGGGTGTGACAGTAATAACTGTAGATAGTATTTCTCTGGCAGTACTGACACATTGGCTTGGACTTGGGAGCGAAGTGAGTGGGCAGCTAGTATTTCATACGGGTAATACCTGAAAACGATAAAAATTTGATTTGATGTACATAAGAATTCCGTTTTGTGTTATACTCACATTCACATAACACTGCAAGAACTACGAAAACGTTGTTGAAGAGGAGGCCCATTTTCCTCCCAAGCCTGTCGGCGACGATCCCAACGATGCTCCCGCCGATCATCCCGCCGACGCAGAACACCGACACGATTATCGACCATATCACTGTGATCTGCAAAATTAACACGTTTCAAGCTTTTTGAGTACATTTGGAAAGCATAACCTTGTTATTTTTCAAATTTATCATATTTAAATAACGAGTATTTCATTGAATTTATTTAGCCAAAGTTAACATATAGTTGAGATAGCTTTCTCTGTGTAAAAATAAAAGAGAACAGTTGTCTCTCAAAACCAAAATTCCCACTTGGTTTTTATGTGCAATAGATTTTTGATCAATGATCAATTTCGGTTCCGTGTCTGTTTGTGTTTCTACCTGTGATAAATCTTTGTCACGCCCAAAACGATACCAAGTTTTAGACCGATTTTGATAAAGTTTCAATCTTCTAGACGGTCCCCTACAACTATCATGATAGTCGTAACAATATTAGCCTGTGCGCATGCGCAAACGTGAATTTCTTATAACGTGGATTTCTCAACATATGTTGGCGTACTTTCGAAGTAATTTGCCCTACCCTGCGATACTAGGTGGGCCAGAAACCGATTCTAAGTGGATACAATTATTTTATTTTTAGGAAATGTTGCGCTTATTCCGAATATATATACCCCTTGCCCCTTTACCTAAAATACCTTCTTCGACACAAGAAATCGATTTTTGTCAACTTTTCTCACTTTTTAACCTTTGGAACTGACCTAATCTTTTTTTGTAGAAGAAAGAAATGTTGTAGAGGAAGGAATTCTGCCACAAGGAATTCGGATGAGACCACCACCAGATCTTTCACTTGTTTCCTTTATTTTCAGCGATTTTTCAAAGTTTTAGTGACCAACCACAACAACTTCCATGGAAATCCAGTGACCAACCCACTTCCATGGAAATCCTCGAAAAGTGAATGGTAGGTCACAGAAACTAAGAAAAATCGTCCAAAATCGAGGAAATGAGTTAGAGGGCTGGCGGTGGTCTCATTCGGTACTAATTTTTTCCTCTCCAACTTTTCTTCCGTTTCTGATCTATTAAAAATTTAGGTGAGTTCCAAAGGTCAGGAAAAGGTAGGAAAAATTGAAAAAATCTATTTTTTGGATCGATGAATCTATTTTAGGTTCATACTGTATACCTAAGGGATATGGGGTATTATATTCGGAATCAGCGCAAAATTTCTAAAAAGAATAGCATAAAATAATTTTATCCATCTAGGATCGATTTCTGGCCCAATGTGCGAAGGTGGCTATAAAAAAACCTGCTAAACTTAAGGAATGCCAAGATGGTGATGTTTACATAACTAATTACATGGTGTTGGCAATTAGCGACGTAATTTCGCTGTTCCGGTTAGTTAATTAGGCATTCCAAGCCACTGATGCATTTCAAAAATCTAAAGCTTGACTTGACTAAGCTGACCATTATTATGCGCGATCATTATGTATATTTTAAATTGAAGTATATTTCAGAAATAATGGAATAGTTGAGAATCGTGAGGAATGAATTATTATCGAAGGGGCGTGAGCTTAGAGTCTAAACACACATATTGTCACAAATCTCAGAATAGAACCTTTTTAATTTAAAAATAATGATAAACATTTTTTAACATATGTAATGCTTAGTTGCCGTACTTTTGCAATTCTGCGAAAAATTCGCACATGAAAAAAGAAACAAAGTATAAAGTACCTGGCTCGAAGGAACTAATTCACGCTTGAGCAGGCTAACGCGCAACTATTGGTCCTATGATGGTTGAGCCTATTAGCAACACAAACTCACACAATCAGCGTCATCATAGTCGGATCAAAATTTCATCAAAATTGCTGCAGAGACAGGAATTGACTAAAGACTGACAAACAGTAATGGAACCATAAATTGCTCAGAAAGCTGTGAAATGCAGAAAGCAATTGAAAATATCCGTCCATAGCTTCCCTACCTTCGGTACTGAGGAAGCAAATTTGAACACTTTAAATTAAATCATGTTGAAGTAACTATCCCAATATTCAGATCACCACACTTCCTGTTCTTCGCGAGATTAGCACCGACTAAACTTTGGTTGTTTTGTGAAATCCAAAATAGATTTCATGTTTATTTATGGATAATGTACAATAGGCTAGGACTAAGAGGACCGGTCAGCACATAGGAGAGACAATGTTACATATACGAGAGAATTTTTCTATGCTGATATAATCGGATGAACGTGATAATGGATCAAAAATTTGGACCTACAGTATCTTAATTCATGTCCCAACTTTGAGATCTAGGTCGACGAAGGACAGTGGAACATTTCTTATTCATGGAAACAAGATGTGACGTCATAAATAGCCATGAATGAGTTCAACAGCGCTCCTGCATTAGCTTATCACGAGTTCTCTACCGATAAAAATAACAGGAATACCAACGAGCGCACTTCATTTGATGGGCAAGGGTTTACAAATTTATCGTTTTCTTGTCGTCATAGTAACAGACGTAAGAGGACTGATGCATGCAGGTTACTTTATTCAACAGTAAGTACTGTATGTTCCAAGGTTGTTTGGAAAGTACCGGTTGATTCATTTAATGTAAGCAAAGTAAGCAGTACGCGATGTCACTTGGCGGTAAATAGAAACCCAGGAAAACCGTTTAAGGCAAATCCCAGCTCAATAGAATGGTCACATCTGAGGAACACATTTTGTAAAAAAAATTTATGCTCGCGTCTTTAAACAAATGGTTGTATAATTGGTCTCTTTCAAGGGTTTATAAAAACTGTATAGATCATTAAAAAGCTGAGTTCTTGCTGAAAATTATTTTTAAAAAAGTCTTCAAAAATGATCCATTATTTAAGGTTTTACAGTAAAAAATTCACTGAAAAAAAGTAAGCGATTTTTGAAAAATTGTGTTCAAAATTCAGGGATCCTTGTGTTTAGTGTTTTGCTTTCTCACTACCTAAGTAGGGAAGCTTTGAGTTCGTGATTGAAGTCGAAAAAATGTTTTTCCTCCTAAATCAAAATTTCCACTTGTTTTTTACGTTTCAGAACTTGCTGATCAATTTTGGTTCCGTGCCTGTCTGTCTGTGGTAAATCCTTAGTATGCCGTCGAATCAACAATAGCATGTGCGCCTGTGCAAACGTGAATTTCTCATAACGTCGATTTCTCATCATCTGGTGGTCTCATCATCTGTTCAAATTCAGAATTTAATTGGGTATATGTTCTAGTAAAATCCCAATATACTCGTATATTATATCACAATTGCGGATGCCGCGAAACATATCGATTGATACAGGCATAACTCCGCTTCTAATGGAACGATTTTGATGAAATTTTCAGTTATTGTTTGGGATAGCTTCTAAACGGTCCCCTATAACTTTCATTGCCGTCACATAAATGGTAGTCTGTGCGAATGCGCAAACGTTAACTTATTATAATGTCGATTTCTTATTATCTATTGCTCCGATTTCGTCCAAACTCGGGGAGTATATGTCCCAGAAAAATTCCCTATGAATTATATCGCGGTTGGTGAAGTAATGACTATAGCGCATGCGCAAAACTAAAATTGATCAACACAGACAAAACTCCGAAAATTATGGACTGATTTTTATTAAATTTTCAAGGATAGTGTGGTTTAGCTCCTAGACGTTCCCCTATAAATCTCATTGCCATGGGATTAATAGTAGTCTGTGCGCATGCGCAAACATTAATTTCTTATAACGCCTACCTATAAGAACTCTCCACTCGTACTTTTTTCTTCAACTAATTCTATAGGTCCATGTTACAATATGTGAGGAAGCTATACTGGCCACCCAACTTGGCAGACGTTTTTCACTAGGGTTTTTAGGGTTGAGCTTAGAGGCGTGAAAGTTGGTTGTTTGGAGTACAACTGAAAGGAAAAAAAACTGTTCTCAGACGATCGAAGTTTTAGAGGACGTATTAAAATTCGGTATACTATTTCAATCTGTTCTCTCAAACTTTGATCTCCTGAGAACAGTCCTTTTTTTTTGTGATCCATCAGTTTTGGACAAAATTTTTCAAAAATCGCTTACTTTTTTTTCACTGAATTTTTAGAAGTAAATAGACACCAAAAAGGGTGTCTATTTACTGAAAACTGAGAATTTGTGTCAGTGGACTCATTTTTCACGATCCGGCCACCACGAATCCGAAACTGAGTTTTTTCGACAGAGATCTCTTACATGTAAATAAAGACGCCGTATTCAAGAAAAAATGTAGAAACCGAAAAATGTGTCGCTTTTGGCAAACACTGATATAAATGTAAAATGAACGTAAATTGGTCATACTGCCTCCTAACATTGGGGCAAAGGTTGGGATTCAGCGCTAATACAGAAATAATAAACCTCTATGTAATAATTTGCATGGTTTTTAAATTTTTGTTGTTTATCTACTAGGTATATGCGTTTTTAGTTTACACATATAGGATAAAGGTAAGCCTCAGTAATTTCAGCGATAGCAACTTCAAGAGTATTATAACTTAAAAGCACCCACTAACAAAGCACTCACAGAAGGATGTTGATCTTTGCCGATACCCCTTTATCTAAATGGAGTTGACAAACTACTTCACACGGAGCATTATGTTGTTGTTGTTCATTTAGAGGAAATATTTATAAAGTTCTAAACGTGAGTGACCTTAATATTATATCCGTAAAAATAAAGTTAAAAAAAAAAAGAAAAAAGAAAATACTGCTATGAGAACAATGGATTGTTATTATTATCAGTGACTTCAGAATTGCTAAAGTTTTCTTGAATTAATTAGCAGAATATTCATAATTTTTAAAGTCTTCTTGAATTGATTGGCAGAATCTTCAGAATTTTCAAAGTCTCCTTGAATTGATTTGCTAATCATTAGGTAATTAATGAAAATCCTACATTTGATCAGTAAAAGTGAACACTCGAGGAAACTGGATCTAGAAGCCATTGCATATCACTATAAAATTCTCCCTCTCAACCGAAGGGAGGAAAGTTTGTGTTCGTGCAAGCAGCATACAAATTTTTGTCCTCACACACCAAAATTCTCACTTGCTTTTTGCGTTTCAAAGCTTGGTGATCAAATTTGGATCTGTTTCTATACCTGACTGTATTTGCCCATTTCTTGTCACACCCGCAAGTATACAAAGTTTTAGCTCTAGACAATCCCCTATCAATTCCATTTTCGTCGAATAAATAGTAGCTTGTGTGCAAAGTGCATGTGCAAACGTGAATTTCTACTATCTATTTCGTACGATCAACCGATTTTGTTCGATTCGAATTCGGTAGGTGGTGGGAGGGCGGAGGGGATGTCAGTAGTTGTGGATAGGTTTCAGGATAGTTCCCTATGAATTTTATTGCGATTGGTTGAGTAATAACTATTGGGCACACTCTCCCCCCTCCTCTCTCTCTTTCTTCCTTCCTCTCTCTCTCTCTCTCTCTCCCTCCCTCTCTCTCTCTTCACACTCACACCCACAAACACAAGGTACGCGTTTGGTTTTTTTTCAAGGATTCGGTTTTGGAATGGTCTGAAACGAGTTTGAATTTTGTTTTTTTCATACACCCCTCTGGATCAATTCTAATAGTCGTCCCTCTTATACATGAATCCTGGTCTATATGGCCTAGTATCAGAGGGACGACCTAAAAATGCATCACCAGCTCCAAACCAACTGGCGCAACGTTCACCGCTTCATGGCTTTTTAAATGCTGCTTCAAAAAATCCACTCTGAATGTTATTACCTACTTAATATTGCACTTGGAGCACCACATCTTACTGTAATTTTTCGTTTGATCATATTGATGAGCTACCGCTCGCTGCTATCCACAAATCGATATTTTTTCATAACACGTATAATTTAATTTTAACCAGGAAGTCATTTTAAGATACGGGTATGCCCCTTTTCATGTTAATAGAGAGTTATTTAAAAAGGTTGGAGCTTCTTCCTTACCTCTGCTTTAGAGATGTAAATTGAAGTTCCGTTGTCCGGCACAGAAGTCGTACGATTTATCCAGTCTTGGATTAACTGTAAAAAAAAAGATGAAATTATGTAATATTTAAAAAAAAAAACATGTATATCTGTTAATTTTGAAGATTATAATTCGGCGAATATAATATAATTTTGCGATACTAGCCACCAAAAAAGTAATCAATCACACAATCAATATTAGGGAAGGCTTATGATTAATTTCAACACTTGTGTTATTGAATGGAGAGTCGCATTGACGGAACATGGAGGTGACAGCCTGTGACAAGCATAGGACGGGACGCCACAGCCACCGTCGGAGCGATAAACGCCGCGTCTAAGCACCGGACGTTTCCCGTCCTGTTCCTGCCCCTGTCCTACCTAACGTGCGGAGGGGCATTGGAAGGGACTGCAGCCACCGTAAAGGTAAATAAGGTTTGTAAATAAGACCCGCTTCCTGCTGCTGTTTCCCGTCCTGTTCCTGCCTAGTGTGCGGGGACCTTTAGGGGTGTTTTGTACCGCCACTTGAAATAATTGGGAACAGCACGTTGAACACCACGATAGTTCGCAGGGTTGACGTGCCCTCTCGTTTGAGACGGGACGTCACAAACTTGACAGAAAATATTTACATCTGTGTAATCCTATTCATTTATTTATTAAGAAATACTGGGGGGGAAATCCGAAATGCATATGTAAGCATTTCTTAAATAAAATAATCTGGACAGTTACAAATAAAGAGATACAGTACAAGATATAGACGAAGATATATATATATGCAATAATGGTCATCCAGTGGGTGAGAGTACAGAGATCGAAATTTAACCAATATGAATTGATTTAATCACTGTTTTAAGAGTATGGATACAATCTCGTCTTTATTGGTTCCTCCTTCTCAAAATATAAATCAATGTCAAATAAGAGGCCACCCCCTGCAGGCTTCGTCTGCCAACCCTCGGCACTGCAGCCTGACGGGCCAAACACTGCGGCCTGATTGGCCGCCCATTTCGGCCTGACAGGCCTCTGATAGATCGCTCATTGCGGCCTGGCAGGCCGATCATTGCGCTCTGACACCAATTAGTATCGAATAATACTGTTTGAAAATAATACAATTTGTACTGCTCACCCCATTGACGATATTTATACTGCCCACCTCCTTGGCAAATTTATACTGCCCACCTCCTTGGCAAATTTATACTGTCACCTCCTTGGCAGATTTATACTGCCCACGCCCTTGGCAAGATTTATACTGCCCACCTCCTTGGCGAGAGTAGGAGGCGGGCGGAGAAGGTCGCGAAAATCCCTTTTTTCAAACAAAGGGGGCCACCCTTTACCCACTTTCGCAATTTTAACGAATATGGTTTGAAATTTTAAAAAACTAAGATTTTTCTGTTGGTCAGGGGATTCAGGGCTTTGAGTACCAATATGTTAGGGTTCAGTTGAAACGAAATTGGCGATCTTTTTGATCCTTATCATCATTGTCGCGTTGCAGTTTTATTATATAGTATAATTTGGCCATAACCGAATAGGTTTTCCGCGCACTAATCCTTTCAAACTCAACTAATTAAGTTAAAACTCAACCAAATGAAATGGCATGATTCACTGCCAAGGGGGCATTGACGTACAATGTATCTCAATTAGAACCTGAGATACCAAAGGACAAAGCTATAAAAATTTGAGTTATCTGATTTTTAATGCTTGATGTCAAATCTATGCATAAATACCTTTCATTCAAGAAAAGAAGAAAAAAATGAAGGAAATCGGCCGGATAGAACCGCCGTACTAACTGCCATTAGATTTCGTAAATTGTTGTAATATATAAGATTCCCAAGGCATTAACTAATCTTTGAATTCTTACCAATGGGCTGTTTAAACCACAATTAGTTCGCCTGAAGTCAGGAATGAACACATCTGTGTTATGTGAGTTGTGCGATGTAACTCTGCAATTAATATTTTCTAGCAAAGAAGGGGCATCTCATAAGATTCATTAACCAATTTCAGTAGAAATATAACGTCGATTACTACCCTCCAATCGACCAGTGAGTTAATCATCTTTATAACCTTGTGTCATAAGTCATAATCTTGGTGCATTATATAAATTTATAGGAATTGAGGAGATGCTGGAACAAAACGAAGTTGAGTTGAGATTCGGAAAACGTATTTCATTTCTATTTTATTAATAAAAGAATTTTAATTAGAGTAAATACCTTACCTACATACATAGTAGTATGCATTCCCGATTAAACTTATTTCTTCTACTTCTTTTTCAGTAAGAAATTCGCATGAACCTTAATAAAAGAATTTGGTGAGTTGTCTTGGTTACATAGGACAGACAGCAAAAGACGGTCTAGCACCAATTGCCGAAGGGAGGTGCTCGAGTAAATTAGTCAAATTAACAATTAGTGAGAGATCACCTAATTCGCGAGTGACGTCACCCTAGTTAACGCCTCGCTCGGTTAGTGGTTTCGACAGCTTGTCGCGAAAATGGAAGGAAGCGAAACGAAGTAATTTGGAATTTTTGCGAACTTCGAGTTGGGTGCATTGATGTGGTCCACTGATGAATTAGGGCAAGGTGCTCTGCTCCAGATCGATTGCAATTAATTTCCGATAAAGCGTATCACGGGAATGATGTTAAAACCCCTAACTTTTCCTAAATTTTCCGATGACACGATTTATTAATCATTTATTTGTTTATTTTTATTTTTGTGAATTTTTGTAGAAAATGAATACATATATCCTTCCGGATGATAACTCTCTTCAGGATTGAGATAAAAATTCCGTTCTTTCGCCAAAAATCAAGCTAACGAAAAGATGATTATAATGACCAGCATTTTTTTTAGCATATTAAATTGTTTACATTTCGAAAATGTGCCAAAAACAAATCAATAAAAATGGCTGAAAACGGCTAAAAATAGTTTAATATATTTTTTTAGCAGGCTTAAAAAAAGGTTGTTTATGATGAACTAAAACATTAAAAATCTATGCAAAAAATGTATGCTGAAAAATGTACTTAAATTTCATTAATATTTGCCAAAAAAGGATAAAAACTGCAAAAAAGCTAAATATTCAAAATATTTTTGAATTGCCGAATTTAATTTGAATCGAGTTTCTTGCCAAAAAATTCCTTTTTACTTAAAATGCTGGAATTTCAGAACATTTTAACATAATGTAGTACAATAATTTACGAAAATTTGCTCATTCGATGCTGCATGACTGGAACTTTTATGAGTTGTTATGGCAATAGCTTCAAAAATATGAAAATAATGATTATTTTCCAAAATTTACTTCCCAGAAATCCGTTTTGTAGCATTATGAAACGATTCCTGGATTTTAACGTTTCATATGTAGATACAATTCCATGAAACAACTCTCTTTAGGATTGAAATAAAAAATCCGTATTTTCGCCAAAAAGAATCAAGCATTCTGACCGAAAGGATGAGTTCGTGTTTCTTGGCCCTCAAAGTGCTCAAATTTCAAAACAATTTTATATAAATACCTATAATATGAAGATTTGCGAAAATTCGCTCATACGATCATGCTGCATAACTGGAACTTTTGGATTTTTTTTTCCACATCCAAAATTGATAGTCCCTCTAATTTTGGTTTATTTGTCTATTCTAGCGAATCGTCAAAGGAGACGTAGGTAACAGTAGCAACAGGTTGGTACCGAGCTTTATGAAAAAATCATCATACACTTAAAATTTAATAAAATGTGAATAAAAGCGCTAATAAGTGAAATAATGCAAAAATCCTTGATGTATTATTTATTCCAGAATATCATGTTAATGCAGTTTGTTTGAGATAAATTTGAAAGTACCGGAAGGTACGTACTAAAAATATGTCATCAAATTCGAGAAACATTGAATGATCGTTTAAAAAAGTTCCATTCATGCAGCATGACTATATGAGTAAATGTTTGTAATTTTCCACGTTATATTGATAATAAATTATTTGAAATATCAACTGATTTGTGAACGAATTTGTGTATACATTAAGTACATTTTCAGGACAACTCCTTGCTTCAATATCCTTTCTAAATTATTTTCTGCTAAACTAAAAACAATAAATCATAAATGAATTTAACGACTTCTAGCCAGCCGTTTTTGCCATTTTTAATGATTTTTTAAACATTTGATAATTTTATTGTACTTGAAAAGTGTTGTCCAACTAACTCATTCTTTCTTACATAATGCTTGATTTTTTTTCCAAGAAAAATGTGGAAAATTATATATAAACAATTTTTGGTGCCATTGCAATAGACTCGTTTTCTTCGATAATTTGAAAAAAAGACCTAATTTTGCTTGCAAAATAGTCATATAACTATATTTAAAACGTTTTAAGGTACAGTTGAATGATCTAAACAGTACTAAGTACTAAATTTCGATCAATGAATTATCATGCAATCACTCTGTGGTGAGTGGACTACGTGTGACACTTTGTCAGTCTTTTCGATGTATTACATGCGTATTTGATAGGTAGAATTCATCGACACTTGAAGCTCTGCGTCCGCCGAGGTTCGGTTGTGAGTTGTCAAACAACAATGTGACGCAGCATGCGTATTAACATCTTGTATAAATTTGCATTTAAATGCGACAAGGCTACTACTAGTCAAGTTAGTATCGTTCGCCTACGTATTTCTCACGCGTCAAACACGATTTTAAAATATTCCACTTAATTTCCTTAGTTTTGTATCGTAACATCGAACGAAAATTGGTCATTATCGTCTTGTTTAAATGCAATGTTACTTCGTCAATCAATGTTGATTTCAATAATTGGTTGAAGGCATGTTACATAAACTTTTACTTCATGCGGGCATCCATCACACATAACGTATTCCTCATATCACATAATGTGTTCCTTCAATTACATAAATATGTGTTTCAATACACAAATGACATGGCCAGAATCGATCCGATTGACTTGGTAGTAGTTTCAACCTTCATTGGTTGACTGACTGCAGATGAAACTCCGACACTAAATGACCGGTTTTAATGAGATGGTCAGGGATTGTCCCGGTTAGCTCTGGTCCTCTGTATACCAATGGAATGATAGGGTGCGTGCATGGGGCGTCCACAATGTGACCTCCAGAAACAGGGTTCCTAGTGAAAGTTGACAAAGCAGCCATAAAGTACCAAGCAACCCCCGTAGGGAATGAAAATGTGTCCCCAGAACAAACGAGTTGCCAAAAGCAAATCATACACTGCCATTCGTTCACATGCATCAGACTTAAATAAATTAATTGATTCATTTTGGTTTATTATTTTCAATAATGAACCTTTGTAATCGTCCAAGAAAAATATTTTTGTTGCCCCCCCCCCCCATTTGTTGGTTTATGTTTCAAGATGCACGGACTCCAAAATGAAAAAAAATGAAAAATTCCGACCGAACGGTGTCTACACCTATGCAGTCACATTAGATACATACTTAATGATTTGTTTAATAATTTGGACTGATGTTCTGCGTAGAAGAGCAGAACTAGGTCAAATACTACTTAATTTCAATATTGTAGTTTCGAGAAAATCGAATTTGAAATATTTGGTTATTAGTGTGACATATTTCGTGGGGAAAGAGTTGGACTTGAGGGTTGAAATTTGGTTTGTAGGTGCTTCATGATGTGTACTTACTTTCAAGAGAACCTTAAACCGTTTACACAATTACAAGTTACTTAAAATGGTACTTGTCGTGCAAAAAGACCAGACTAAAGTGACTTAATGATTTTCTCTCGACATAAATGTCTTGAGGCCTGATGACTTAATGAATTTTTTAATGAATCCAGGGGGGGGGGTAAGAGGAGCTATAAGGGCCGTGATTGAACGAAAAATCGTAATTAAAAAAAAAGGTTCTTAACTATGAATATGACATGTCATCTAGGCTCTACAGGTACATTTTGTACACTTTAGATAGGTAACCGTATCTATTTTAATTGTGAAATTATACTTAAATCATGTTATTTTGGAGCATCGTGGAAATTTTTTTTGTTCACTTGTAAAATTCTTGGTCAGAATCATGTGACATTGCAGATTCAGCAGCCCTGCCTATAGTGTTAAGTACTCTTTGGTAAATCATAGAACCGTTTCTAAGAATCCTTCGGTATGAGAAACTGGTATCAGAGAGTACTAAGATCCTTCTTTTTGGTCACTGAAATCGGGAGACACAGAGGGAGGTACAGTGCAGTAAATGTCTCAGGCGTTGTAGAGGTGATGGCCCGGATTTTTCTGGGAACTTTTTTGTTCTCAAAGGTACCCTTTCGAAATCATCTTGACAATCGCACTTTTATCGAATTGGTTCTGGTTCACCACTTTTGTTGAATAATTATTAATTTGAACCAAGTGCTTCAAACCAAGCGTTTTCTCCACTCGATGGTACCAAGTTGCGATCTCGAATGTTAGACTGTTTTTGATAGTCGTTTTCTTAGTTGACTACTTCAAAAGCGTATTTCTGAGAAGCCTGTGTAAAGACTTTTGGAGATGACCCAGATTTGAAAGATTGAAGAAGCTGACAAGCCATCGCTGCGTCTTCTTCATACCCTTGAGTAAAAGGGACAGAGGTTACAGTAACAGACATTCTTCTAACTTTTGGCTCATGCTCGAACTGGAAATATAGCAATTACCATACTACGTGGGAGATGGTGGTGTAACAGGCGAGTCAGGTGGCAGTGGTGGTGGTACCAAGAAGGTTTTAAAGAATAATAGCCGTATTATTTTTGTTTATTAAAACGTATTAGGATAGTATTTTTTGGCCGAACAGAAGCCGAGCGATGATAAAGAACGCGTTGCAGCTACCTACGCCTTCCTCCTTGATGATACGGGCGGGTTGTCTGTGATCGTCCTACTGCCCACTTGCTCGCTACCTAATTATACACAGTTCTGAATTTCATGGCACTCGTATACAACATCTATAGCCTCCACTTTCGGGAAACATGAATATGCTATTTTGTTGCTTCCTCTCTCTACAAAGTACTTATTTCTCGATAAATGACATAGTTTAGGTAACATTCTTAGGAGTTTGGTGCTTTATCGGAGCATCATTAGCTTCTGCGCATGTTCATACGCGAAACTAGTGTGAGAACACTTGGCGTACCAGCCAACTAAATTGTACACAAATTTTCAGTGATTGTGTCGATTAGAACGTGGTATCTCCAGAACTAATTTCACCATCGAATAGTTTGCTTGACGGTCTTTTGTGAACTCATTTGGCTGTATGCTGTATATACACTGGAACTTTGTCTTTCAGACGTGCCAACCCTGACACCAGATAAATTGAGTCAATTTGTTGAGACGATGACTCCTGAAATTCCGCGTTCAATACAACCAATTCTTGACGAAAATGAAGCCATTGCAATGGCTCCAAAATGTTCATAAAATAAATCAGTTTTGAACTTATTATTCAGACGATAAAATTTTCCCTTTATCAAAAAAATCAAGCATTCCAGAAAAAATGATGAGTTCGTAGGGCAGCAGTTTTTTAGCATTACACCAGAATGGCCCAAATATCAAAAAATGTACTTGAAAATGACTAAAAATTGAAACAAAAAAGTTTATATTATTTGGCAAAACGTCTGATAATAATGAAATGGAACATTCAGACATTTTTGCACACAATGTGCTGCAAAATATCTTAAAATTCATAAAATATGGTTAAAATCAATAAAAAATTAATTAATGGTAAAGTTTTTCTTCATTATTTCTCCGCTAATCACAGGCACAAGAATCTGACGATTAACTTGGTTGGTTGAGTGTTGAACAACTTCAAATATACATTTCGGATTGTGTATTTCACCAATCAGCCGTAGTATGACTTTTTAAATAAATTAATACTCCCCTGGACGAGGACAATGGCTTTTTAATTTTAAGGCAGCAAATTTTGATAAAACTCAATTCGTGCGTTTAGCAAATACGGTTAGAAAATCCGGTTGTAAAGTTGACTTACGTCAGCAGGAGCGTTGACTACGCCTGTGTTGTACCCGTGTTGGAAAGCTGAGCCGAAAGCGGCTGCGGCGATGGTGTACACCAACCTCCCCGTCAACCCCTGTAAACAAATTAAAACATATTTTCATTCTTTAAATTTTAGAAAATATCGATTAATCAATTAAAACTAAATTAATAATAAAGTATAACAAATTTCTATTCGATCATTGTTATGAGTTGGTAGCGACACCTTGGTGATCATAAAGAAACCAAATAAATGTATGGTACTTTAAAATAACCAGTTTTAGCATGAATATGCTTTAGCCGTGACCTAACTACCGAAAAATGTCCCACGAGAGTGCAACGAAAGTAGCGCCAATAATTGTGATGATTTCCGCTTACAACCGAGTCGTTGCTAGGGATATGATACTTCGTCGTTTTTCATCCCACAAAATTCGTTGACCATTCGTTCGAAAGCTCTCGATTTATCCAACCATACTATATTAACTACTGCGAAGTGCGTGGCCAACAAGCTGAGTTATGAGCATGGTTGTATGAATAATTGTTTACACACAGGTGATCATTCTCAATTATTGATATTGTGAACATGATTGCAACCGCTTGTTAATTTCTGATGATTTCATTGAGCTGGTCTTTCGATTATGTGATTCATAGCAGGTGATCCGAATATTGCGAGAACGGTTTGATTTGTGAAGCGGTGGTTAAATCATTTTAATAGGTAATTTCTATACTTTACACTATAGGAAGCTGTAATTTCGTATGTAGCCTCTTTAGCCTCTTTCTATAATAAAGTGAATGTTTACTCGCGAATTTCTATTAGGAGATCATCATCTCACAAGAGCTCAATCGTCGTGATCATTTCTATAATAAAGTGAATGTTTACTCGCGAGTTTCTATTAGGAGATCATCATCTCACAAGAGCTCAATGGTCGTGATCATTTCTATAATAAAGTGAGAGCGAGGAGCTAAAACATGATTCCATGTTTTAGGATTGATGGCAGAATGATAAACAGAGTTCAGAGGCCGATGGGGGGTCGGGTTCAGAGAATCGACGAGGAGTGAGTCGTGTACGGCTAAAGCATATTCATGTTTTTTAATTTTAGCCGTCAGGCTCAAAGGAACTGTGGCTTTTATTTAACGTTTTAACGTTTTTATTTAATGTTTTGGGAGTTTCGATCAAATGTGGTCTCACGCACCGAAATCTGATACCAACTGCGTCTGGCAACGCTTCCAGCACTCCATATTCCCTCGATTTCATCTTATTAATTTGTATAATTATTATAATGTTTCACGATGTAGGCATGTACCTGTTGTTTAGATTTAGACCCTGCAGATCTCTTATGATTTTACAGCATTCAGGCAAAATACAAACAATTTCCTAATATTACGACTCTTGCCTATTACTTAGAACCATACTGCTGGTCCTCATATTCTCAAGCACCAACGGTTTCGTACACGAGCCAGTAAGTGTTGGGTTTATAATCGACTATTTAACACTTTTGCGAAATTTGCTCTCGCCTTGGGGCACTTTCACCGGCTGGCTCCATAAATCGCCAATCGCCCACACCCGCTCGTATTCTGACCGATACGGAACGAGACCAGTTCGAGACCGAAAGCTTAACTGTTTGGCCGACTTAAACAAATTTTAAAAACCTGTTTCTCAAACCAGTACAGTTAGAAAAACTGTTATGAACGTATCATGCACATACCTATGAACTCATCAATTAATGCGATAATCAATCGTGAAATTATCGCAAACGTTGCAATAATCATATTGTGATGAATTCAAGGATTTAAGTTGATCATGGATAGAAGTAAATACGACTGGTTCATAATAATTTCCTATTTCTAATTTACCTTTCAATGCGTGGAAAAAAAAAAATTAGAGAAGAACGTTGTCCATTTTCACAAAAAATAAAGCTTTATGCTACGGCAATGAAAGTTATAGGGGACTTCGTTTGATAATTAAAGAATTAAATACAGAAATAATAAATCATTTAATAATTTGCAAAGTTTTTATAAGTAGAAATAACAACTGTTCACAAAAGCTATGCGGTCATGTTGATATCACGGCTAACGGAGATTTTCAATTTATTGCAATTGGCCTGATTTTGAGAGTTTAAACTCGTAAAGTGCTCTGGTGAAAGACAATGAGCTGTAGTATCCATTAACTTCCAATCTTTTGGAGCTTTAGCTCGTTCAAGTTTTTGGTGATAATGGGCCTTAGACTTGTTTCAAGCATATGAGCGAAAAACTGAGATTTATCTCTAGATTGTATAAAAGGTTCAGCTTGACAGGTCAAATAATATACCGCTCAAAAAGTGGCGGTGAGTCACTCCGTTTTATCACTAAATAATGACAAGGTTACCTACTAGTTATCCGGGAGGAGAAATCAAGTGGTCCGCTGAAACCTCTGATTCTTATTAGTGGTCCACCAATTCAAGAGGTTTAAGAACTCCAGATCTATACAGGATTCAGGGTTGTGCAGCATTCATTGAGTTTAGTATAGTCTCACGAATCTGGGTAAATATGGAGCTTATACGCAACATAACGCAAAAACCAACTAAGAACTCGTTGGAGCATACATGATTAAGGGCTCCATATCACTTAACGAGGTGAACTCAGTGTTGAATGAAAGAAAGAATTGCTTGGGCTCAGTGACGACAAACTGCCTCAAATTCTGTCTCTTTGAACATCGCATCGCCGACCCCAACCTTTCCCCGGTCGAACTTCATGACAGTGAATGATTCGTGTCTTTCAGTTGGGTACCCTGCAGCAGGACATCCTGACCCGACCTCCAGAGATGACTATTGGTTTTTCTCCCGCTGCAGACGACCGATGAGAACCGGCCTCGTTTCATTTATGCAGTCGGTGTTTTTTGTTGTCCCTCCATCCGGTTTCTCGGAGTGACCTGGGCCTGCGCTTGTACCTTTTCCGACTTCACCGTCCAAACACGCTGGTTTCAACCGAATGAGGATCGAGGTGAGATCTCAGAAGCCATGACAGTTCCTGCAGAAGTAAGCCCTTAAATCGGGCTGAAAATTAATCAAAGGGCTTGGACTAACGCTTTTCCTCTTGATATAAAATTCCTCATAATGGTCATTTGACCAGTAATCATTGTACATTTGTCCATTCATAATGGTCATTTGAACCAGTAATCATTACATCAGATGAATGTACATTTGTACATTCATAGCACGTATTTCCTTAGAAATCAATCCCGAATGAAAAGCAACTCCCATGCATCCAGAGTTTTTCAAACAAGCCTCTCATACTTGTTCAATTTTTTATTCCACTACTATCTTTTCATTACTTTTTCTTTATTACTACCAGTAATGGTATGGAACGATTATTAGTTTTTTGACAACTTCTTTTCAAAAAGCTCTTCCTACCTGGATTGCAGTTGAACACGTCTTATAAATCTATGTTATGATGAACAACCTGAACTTTATAGGAAGGTCTCAGGTGGAAAGAAAGAGAAATTAGAGATAGAATTTCAGACGTTTGCCGAAATGCAGCTTGAATGACGGAGCGAGCTCCAAATGAGAAAAGAAGTACTGGAAAGCTGTGGGAGTTGAGAAATGTGCCTCAGGAGGAAGATGGAAGGAAACAGCTGAAAATCTAAAATATTTCGAAATTGCGTGGAAAAACTATTTAGTGGCTAGAGGCAAGAAGAGGTTATAGGGAGACAATCGGTAGCCAAGCTCCTTCAGTAAGAAGTGAAATGCACACAATATATCCCAATATCCAGAAGAAGAAATAGCAGGGGGGTACTTGAACAGCTGAAAGAAAATTTGTGCCGCAAGAAGTATTGGGCATGCAATTCTGATTGTTCTTCCTTGGTAGCGTTAAGTTTGAGTCCCTGAATGCGTTTGTTTATATAAAGTCAAAAAACGCATTCAGAAGTTCAAATTTGACGCTGCCAAGGAAGTACAATCAGAAACTTATGCACAATATTTTTTACGGCTGAGAACTAAAATGAAAAGTTGTTATTTTAGGAATATAGAAGAGGAACTCCTGTGGGGGGAAAAATGTATGTTCCATAAAATATACAAAACCACAAGAAAAGTTGGTTGTGAAAGACCATTTTACTGACAGAGGCCATTGATATAAGTCGAGTGAAGTGACGTAAAAACAACAGAAAGCGATAGCTCACAATACTGAGGGAGTGTTAAGATATGTACATAGTAAGCAGGAACAGTTCAGAGTTTACACAAATGAAAGAAATTCAGAGAAATGGAAAGAAACGCTCACACTGTGGGATAGTGTTTCACGAGAGGATCGAATAATGTTCTGCCAGCGACAAAGTGTGTAGTTTTTGTTCTAACCGCGGAGATTTTGCGCGAGTACGTCCAAAACGTGGTATACAGCTTTTATTGTCGCCTTTAATTTTTTACGTGAAATGTCCGTATCCGCCTGACTTTTCCACTTCTCCCCATCATTTGATGGGTATCATCGGATGTCAAAAGCCATAGTTGACGCTGTTAACCGTGAAATCATTTCGTCTTGAATTTTTCTGTCCAGGCCCCGAATGCATTTGAATTGAATACAATACTGAAACTTCCTGGTATTATAACTAGTTAGTTTTTCTATCTGCCGGTTCATTTTGTGACAGAAGCCCATCGAAACCCCTAAAGTAAATTCTGGATGCTTTCTGAAATTCCCAAAACTACAAAGCTTTTCGAAACACTTAGGTATTTCAGGAATATTTCAATGTTTTTATCTTTCATGAAATATAGAAACAAGGACTCGAACGGTGGTAAACTCGCTGATACTTGGAAAAATTCCAACTTGCTCGAAAAATAAGTGGTTAAGCTTTTAACGGGTAAGTAATCCGGCTCTTACTTCCGAGGTGGGCAGATGCTCGAAAGAATAATTTTCTTATCGACAATCGTATTGCAACTGGACCACAATGACCCAGTAACCTGCAGTAAGACCACAGGAAGACCCTGACACTAAAGTAACAGCCTTGCGGGAAGTGACATCGCCAATCCAGTCTGTGGTCATTCATCATTGACCAAGCTTAGATCACTAGGGATGATAGGTTATAGATGGATTGAGGAGAGATTTAACAATTGCAGGGAGATACGTCTTCCAAATTATGGGAAATAATAACATTTACAGAAAGTGGTTCAGGGGTTCGGAACAATTAATTGGAAGACTTTACAATAAAAAATAAAGAAACGTTGCAACTAATTAGAACCCAAATCAAAATCGACACCAAAAACAGTATTACATAACTTGGAATTCATTATTTCATTAATTAATTAATTTAGCATCATATTAAAAACATTTGAAATGATTATGAATAATATATCTTCGAGCCTCTCAAAGAGCTCCATTACTGGACTTCACCCCAAGTTTACACTTTTAAGTAAATCTTACTAAACAACCGCTTCCGCTGACCAGTGCGCCTCCATAGCTTGCTATTGTATTCTGTAAGTCAAAAAGAAGCTTCATTTCAAATTTCAGCACCATAGGTAAATCAAGAAATGGTGAACCATTTCTGTCGGATGAAAACTAATGGAGTTACATTTTTATAGGATCAGTTTCGTTGAAGGCGGAAATAAGTGTGACTTAGACTTAATTTGAGGTCGGACGAAAATTTGAAATGACCCCGGAGCTAAGACGTATCCATGTTAATATATATATTATCTAAACTCCCTTGAATTAAATAAATAAATAAATAATTTGCACAAGGTAGGCAGTTGAGCTACAAACAAAGCACTTGCACGGTCAATATTAAATTAAAATAAGCAATAAAATAGGTAGTTTTTAAAATAATTATTTAGGATCACAAGAAGGGAAGGGTTAAAGCTTGACCTAGCATTTCCTCTGTTGTAATAGAACGCATCCCGAAATATTCCAGTCTGTCTGGCCAAGCAAAACCTTCATGCGTTGCGACGGCAGGTGGAAGAACATTTGTGTCAAGAACGCGGCGCAAGACCTAAGCAATCTCGCTGGCACGCGCGTTATCGGAGGATCAGCTGCCTCTGGCCATTCCAACATTCTCTCGTTGAGGGTTTTTGCCTCCTCACTCACAGCAGGGACGTTTTGTACACGTTCAGGAGGTTGACGAAATAATTGACTGTAAATTCAAAACTATGTCTGTTCTTTCGCCTGGGAAACCTGAACAAAATTACAATTCGGCCTTGAAGAGATTTTCTACAATTATCTGGGTTATCCCCTCGACGTTCCCTTATAAGTTTAACCGTCGCGTCGTCGGAATTTAAATAGCTTGCTCACAGTATGACGTCCAAAGGTTATTTCTAAAACTACCGGATAATGTTTATGGAACTTGGATACAAAATCAAACTTTAAAAAATAAAATAAAATAAATAAATAAATGTATATATATATATATATATATATATATATATATATATATAGTATATATATATATATATATATATATATATATATATATATATAGGTATATATAATAAAATAGTTGGGTTGTGAGGGGGAGAATTAGTAGGCTTCTCCTGGTTGAAATGTTTATAGTTAGCTGAATACTTTTGCCATGTAGGCCTCATCAGAGGATTTGGTTTATACACTGCTGTGAAGAATTATAAAGTATTTTAAGTTTGAAAACAAACACACGGTCAAATCAATTACACTTTTTATGCATCCATTCTGAATTGTGGAAAGTTGACTTAGTTACAAAGCTTTTTGTTTTGCACGATTTACTAAAAGGTTTAAAAAAAAGGGGGGGGGGGGGGCTCCAGGGGCGAGGCGAGAAGCGCTACATATATAAAAATACCTATGCATACTTATATGTATACACACAATTTAAATACCAAATGAGTCTTAGGTATTTTTATCGCATAAAATCACGCTTCGAAAGAAGGGAAACCGGTACGCTTCAAGGTCGTCAGAAACGTGGAGTTTTATTCTAGCCATAATGCGGGAGAAGAATGTTAACCTTCTATTTGCACCTTTTTCAAGATCGTGTTTTCTTCCACTCGGCATCTTAACATCCCACATATATTTTCGTCATTTCGGAGTAAGACATAAATAACTCTAAAATACAAGCGTTCCAAAAGAATGGTCTGTTCTTCGGGCAGCATTACAATAAATTATTACAAAAAATGGATCACATTTTAAAAAAATGTGCTAAAATATTGAAAAAAATGTTGCACAACATTATACTGAAAAATGTACTTAAATTCCATCAATATACCTTGAAAATGTATGCGTGAAAAACGACGAATACTGCATAATTTCCAAAATATTTGTTGGAAAAGCCATTCTGATTGCGAACAAGTTTTTGTCATAAAATGTATAGTTATCCTTCTGTTCGCGCTTAAAGGGCTCACATTTCAAAACAACCTAACTTAAATACAATACGATATTTAAGAAAATTCGTTCATACGATCATGCTGCATGACTACAACTTCTTTGATGTTAAATACGATACTTGCTATAAAGAAGTATGTACTAATAACTACACTATCCTTATAAAATCAATAGGTAGAACTGATGAAGAATGGAGGATGTTGAATGACTCCAGCGGATGTCATGTTGTTATTGTGGTGGTCAGCCCTGTCCTCGAACGAAAGATCAAATTATTTTAACATCTTTACGGATCTAGAGTTTCCGAGTGTGCGGTTACGTTTGAAGTGGCTCGAGAAAGAAATACCTCCTCGGTTTATTCTACATCTAAAACTCGACCGCGGTCGTTCATTAGTCACAGTTTATGATTACAGGTCTCAGGATTTAATACGGTAAGAAGAATCGATTTGGATTTTAAGTGTGTGGTGTAAAGAATAATAATTCAGAGTTATCGAAAATGGATGCAATCATCAGGCGTCCCAGCACCAACTAACTATGAAATGAGGTGGAATCAGAATTGTAAAGAAAGAAGGTTGTATGAACCGAACGATATTCTTAAGGAGTGAATGATTTTTCGTAGCCTCGCAGGTCTATTAGGAGAGAAATAAGCTCTCGAGCTCACTCAGTTGATCACGGTGGGTCCTCACTTTGATAATCGTACACTGCATGCTTACTGAGGCCCCACACCGAATTTCTGCCTTCTAGGTCTTTTAGGAGAGAAACGACCTCCCGAGCTCACTTAGCTCATCACTTTGTCAGTCATATACACAGCAGGCCTATCGAAATGATCAATTCCAAACTTCAGCCTCTAATTACGTCTGTTACAACTTCAAAAACTGCTACTTTTGGACTATATGCCATCGAAGAAGTTCAATTCAAAGAAGTGCCTAATGTCACGTATGGATGTGTCTGGTGTGATATAGAAAGATACAAGGAGAGTAAGTTTACCATCAATGGTGGTTTCAATTGCATAAATATCTTCAACACCAACATGTGCTGCAGAAATACGCTTCACAGTCATTTCTTCTTTATTAAACTTCAATGGCCAATAGGCTCATTTTAGTATTTCAACCTTTTAGCTTCATAGGACGAATAGGATAGAAATTGGGAACCTCAGCAGATTATGGTGGTTCCGCACGTTGAAATTCTATTCCACCTGTCTCATACAGGCCCTGTTTCAAATTTCAGCTTCAGAGATTAAATACCATAGAAATTAGCTTTAGGAGCCAAGCATAGTCTAGTACCTACCACTCAATAGTAACTACCATGTAGTACCTTCTTTTCGCATTATTAGTTCATTGTGGTTACTGAGCAATACTAGTTTATTACGTTGCGTAATAAAGCAGCTTTACTTCACAGTAAAGCGGCTTAGGGATCATGAGATGTGATAAAATGAGAGCATTCCAAAAAGTGACGAACGATTTTCCTGCTATGAAAACTAAGGGAGTTACGATTCCCTAGCAACGCATTGGTTGTACATGAAAATCAATAGAAAATACGTCGGCTCACGCTGAATCTTGCTTAATTTTCAAGCACAAAACTCAGCGGTAAAACATGATAAGTACATGTTAGAACCAATTTAAGAACAGAAAGGCCTTTTTTGTAAAGTTTAGAATGATTCACAATCCGTTCTTAAAAACTGACTTTCCTTATCATAATATAGTAAAGTACACCTTCGAAACCTGACAAACCAGCTGACAAACAAAGCACTAACAAAGTAGCTAAAACACCTCTGTCTGAGGGTCTAGGCATAAGGGCCCTTTGACAGGAATAGGAAAGTAACAGTAAGTTTCTTGACAGGATTTGTGATTCAATTGGACGGGAATGGATGAAATAAGATAACTAATGGTATGTCAAAGGTCAATGAACTGACTGGGAAAGCCCCTGCAATCACATAGAAAGTATCAGCTGATTCGCTAAGGATTAGTAGGTAGTTCTTAAGACGATACTCATGAACCGAATGACGATGAAGTAAAGGGTCTCATTCAGTTTCCCGGGGATATGAAGTCAGAAATTTAAATTCAACATTATTTGATGCAGAATATTTTGCCTAAGATTACTGCAAATTATTACTCAATTTATTATATCTGTATTAAATACTCCTTCTACCCATCTCATTGGACTATAATGGCAAAACGATAGTCTGTGGTAGATAATCAAAATAAATCTGCATCGAAGAAGACACCTACTAACGAAATTATTGACAAAAACACCAACACCTCTGTCTCTCTATGCGTAAAAAGGGCTGATAAGTACAATGGAACATCAGAATTTAAGTATATTGACATACACCATTCAACTGGAAATTAATGAGACCAAACGCCTACCTGCGCTTCACTGGTCCATCTATAGGCGAAACAATTTAAACGATTTATACTCGTATAAACTGTATTTCGTGAAATGAGAATTCATTGGAATTATATCAGCTGATACGATCGTTGTAGTTTATAATGTGACTTTTACTATGTTCACGCCAGTTAACATTCACACTTATGTTAACGTTCTTTTACCTTTCAATGTCCTTAGGAAGAGCAAACTAATGGAAAAATTCGGTCGTTATTGTAACATGGACGTATAGAATTAGTTTAAGAAACCAATAATGACCAAATCAACGTTATCACAAATTCATGGTTTCGCATTAGCTCACTCTAATATTGATTCGGCGGTAGTGAGAATAATATACCATCTGGGAGCTGATTCACAAAATCCCAAAATGGTCAGAGTTTCACGTGTGTCAACAAACTTTCGTTTTGCGCATGAGCAATAGTTGTCACAACCAATGACGATAAAAATCATAGAACATCTTCCTAAAACCTATTCCCTATTGCCCTCCAAGTTTGAACGGAATCGGACCAATAGATCGTAAAAAGTTTGCACATGCGCACACACCATTATTGATCCGACGACAATGAATGATAGGGTACTACCTAGGAACTATCCCTGAAAAGTTCATCGAATTCGGGCAAAATCTCAGTATAGTTTTGGGCGTGACAAGGAATGGGGCTTCGAACACGAAAAGCTCGCGATAGAGCGCAGCACGTAAACAACGACCTTACCAATTTGCCATTCTTTTGTTCCTATAAGGGGAGTCGTGACGAACACAATTTGATTTTGTTGTTTTGCCGATTATTTGTTGTGTATCTTTATTATAATAATTTATTTATTAGTAATATAATGAGCGTACCCACCTATTCATTTTATATTTTTAAATGAAAGTAGATTCCATTCTAAGTAATTTGATATCATCCGCACTCTCCTACGTTGAGTAGTTTTCTTTCTATGATGTTTCAAAATTTGCATTGGTGACGTCACACTGGTAGGCAGAAGGGTCCCGCCCAGGCGGAGAGCGCTTTGAAGTCACCAGTGAACGAAAATTTGAAAAATCATAAAAATAAAACTACTCATCGTAGGAGAGTGCGGTTGATGCCAAATTTCTTTGGATGGAATCTCCTTCCATTTAAAAATAGTTAAAATACCTTTTTCGCACCCATGGGTAACGCCCATTCTTATTTTTGGCCAATATTGATGAGATTGATGGTGAGGGGAACGAATTTTAGAGCGAAAAGAGGTGACGCAAAGTAAGCAACAAACAGAAAGTTATGTCAACCACCATGTATTTCTGGTCCTTTGCCCCCTACCGCTCCTCTAGTCAGCGGCGGACCTTGTTAGTTCAGAGCCCCGTTGGCACAAATGCACAGACAGAGAGACAAGGAACCGAAATTGGTCAGCAAGCTCTGAAACGGCAATAGCAAGTGGAATTTTCATGTTGGAGGACAACAATTTATTCACCTTCTTGCTTCCCTACCTTCGGTATAGAGGAAATAAAATTGTGACGGAAAATAGGCCTTTCTAATGTTGAGTTTTAGTTTTTTCCCCACGTTTTTTACCATGAACTGGAGCTTCTTCAGGGAGTCCACGAGTGTGAATCCAGATAGCACTGTTACCTGGATCGTCTCCGCCCATAAGGTCACGGTTGTTTATGACCCTACGGTAGGAAGGTACCTCTTACCCTTCGCACAGCCTCCGCCCCTATGTCCAATAACCGGTTATTTTGATTGTACGAGTGGGCGAGTGGCGACGCTGTGACGGCTTCCCCGGGGACATCTGGAAGAGCCCGAGGGGAAATGGGCTTATCAAGACGAGTAAACAACAAAACTATCAACAACGAATCTTGTTTCCCATATAGCGAATCTCACCATTCAGAGATGCAATTTTCTGAAAGTCTCTACTGATGACCACTTGAACTAGGTTTCTGACCAAATTTAGTTCTAGTGATGCTATCCGTACAGCAACCTTCAAGTAGAAGCAAATATCCATTTCCTAAAGGCAATGCGCTTTTCTTCTTCAACTACTGGAGGGATGACGAATGAGAGGAAAATATGGAGTTTAGAGAATGGCAAGTATTTGCTAGCTCCCATACGTGGCATATATGGCACCAGAATTAGTCAGGGAGGTGTAGTAAGTAAAATTTGAGTAACAATTTTTAATTAAAAACCGCCGTAAATTATTACACACAGGCTAATTTATTCTCTGTCAGACATTCCTTTTGCGCTGATCACTGCTCCATAGATAATTAATAAATGGAGTCTATGGTAAATCATTATCTCTATGATTATACTGCGAGGATTCCTTCTCAACTGAGAAAGTGCGTCTACCGCAAAGAAGTTCCACGGAGTTGAACGCGCTCTTCTCGATACTTCTGATTGCGGCGGTTGGGGATATTCCAACCTCTTACAACCGAGGAAGGTAGTTCCTTACAGCACCATACCAGACACTGTTAAGGTATTGACGGAGCTATAATACATCTATATCTCGTCAAAAAGTAGACTAAGAAACCCTACCAAAAGAAAATGAATCTAATTACGCCTACCTACACTCCTACATTTTACAAGTCCTTCTGTAGACAGTAAATTAATAATATACACGTACCTTCAACCAGAAGGGTCATTAGCGGCATTGAACAAGGTGTCCCCAATGAAGCCGCGATCCCGTCATCGCCATGCTCTCCGTGACTAAACGGAATGCCAAAATGGATTGGAAGGGGGGAGAGGACGAGGAATAAGAAAAATTAAATAAGTAAATATAAAATAATATATAACTTATTTAGCAGAGTGCAACATTCGTCAAAGCTTGAACAGAGAATATATTTTTTTTTGTGTAAAACGGTCATATGATTATAAATCATAATAATCATAACATCGTTGTTATTGACTTCAAATAATATAAATTGAGTAGCTTCAATTCGCCGTCTTACACTTCCCCTCGAATTGCGTGTCAATTTGAACTCCAAGTTGCCTGGTAAATTCTTCATGCTTCTTTCTTGGTAACCCTTTTGTAAATATATCGGCAGGCATATCTGCCGTTGGTAAATACTGGAATTTAACGATGTTCTCTTCAACGCATCCGCGAATGAAATGATGTCGAACATCTATGTGTTTTGTACGCGAGTGGTACATTGAATTTTTGGCTAACTGTTGTGCACCCTGGTTGTCATTGAAGATTGTTGTCCCTGATTCCGAGGGTGGTACATTCAGTTCGCTGAGAAACTTCCGAAGGTAGATCGATTCTTTGGTTGCTTCTCCCAGAGCTAGATACTCTGCTTCTACACTTGATAGGGCGACTGTCCGCTGCTTCTTGGCTTCCCATGAAATCGCTGCTCCTCCAAATTCAAAAAAGTAGCCTGAATAGGATCGCCGATCTTCAGCGCAACTTGCCCAGTTTGCGTCAGCATAACCCTGAAGTGGTTTGCCCGTTTTATGGAATAATATCCCATGGTTCGGTGTGCCCTTCAGGTATCGCAGGATGTGCTTCGCTGCTTGCCAATGTTCGTGGTTGTAGCACGTATTGAATTGGCTTAGCGAATTCACTGCGTATGCAATGTCGGGTCGAGTGGAAACCGCCAGGTACATTAACGAGCCGATCAGTCTCTGAAAAGGATATCTTTTCATTTCAGCTGCGTTTGATGTCTGAGGTTTCTTCAGCTTTAACCCAACTTCGAGTGGCGTCGCTATTGGTTTCGAGTCCTCCATGCCAAAACGCTTGAGAATGTCCTGTATATACTTTTTCTGGGACATGAATAGCTTCCCCTCGTTTAGGTCTTGGACAAACTCGATACCAAGTCCATAATGGATTTTGCCGAGGTATTTCATTTTGAATGTTTTCAATAACATTTTCTTCATCTCCTCGATTAAACTTGGGTTTCCAGATGCCAGCCATAGATCATCTACATAAATAGCTAGCACTATGATGTCTTCCCCTCTTCGTGCATAGTATACACATGGATCTGTTTTCAATGGTTTCAGACCCAACTTCTTAACACTATTATCGAGTTTTAAATACCATTGTCGTCCTGCTTGTTTCAAGCCGTATAGAGATTTTTGCAATAAACATACGTTATCTCCTCTTTTTAGACTTTCAAGCATATTTTTGGCCTCTTGCCTGACAAAACTGTGAGAGTTTCTGTCAGCAATGATCTCATGTAGTGTTTCTTCGAAGTTTTCAGGGATCTCCATATAGTTTCGTTCTGTCAAGTCGCCGTTCAAGAACGCTGTCGTCACATCTAGCTGATGTATTTCAAGGTCTTTCTCAACTGCCAGAGCCATGAGAGTCCGAATTGAGCTCATGCGAACTACTGGTGCATAGGTCTCGTTGAAATCTTCCCCTTGTTTCTGGTTGTAGCCTTTTGCTACCAATCGGGCCTTTTTCCTTTCAACGGTTCCATCTGCCTTCAGTTTCTCTTTCAAGATGACTCTACATCCGATCACGTTCTTGTCTTTTGGCCGAGGGACGATTTTAAAAGTTTGGTTTTCAATTACCGAAGAGTATTCCAATTTCACAGCTGCTTTCCAATCATTAGCGTCTGAATTGGAAAATGCTTGTTTTAGAGTCAAATCTGCGAAACTTGCCATTTCAGACATATCAACAGCGTCTTGAAATTCTTCCTCATTCTCGGAATTGGAATGTTCAGGTGGGGCTGGAACTTGGCAATAGATTTTGCGTGGTCTTCCTTTACCAGACCTATCCAAACGAGGTCTGCCCCTCCCCCGAATCGTTCTCAACTGTGAAGTCCTTTCAACATTTTCAGAAATGACATCATGTTGATTTTCGGTTTCGTTTCCATTGGTTTCGCATTCTTCTTCATTTGGTTCGTTTTCTGAATTATTGTAGTTTTGTAATATATTCGGATTTTCATTAATTGAAATTGAAGGTATGCTCGGGTTTTGATTGACTGTTATTGTTATTTTTCTTCTTTCTTCATCTTCTGATTTCAGATTTTTAGGGGTGAAAAGGTCTTCAGGAATGAAATGATCAGAATCATTATTGTCACCAAATTCTTGTAGGAATTTTACATCTCTTGACACAATTACCCTTTTCAGTTCATTAGACCATAGTCTATAGCCCTTTGTCTGTTCAGAATAGCCAATAAAAATTGCTGGCTTTGCTTTCGGAGCAAATTTCCCTTTGTTTTTAGCTTTGTCCAAATAATAAACTTTGTTGCCAAATGTACGGAAATAGTGTACGTTTGGTGACTTGCCATGCCACAATTTGAAAGGCGTTTCTCCGTCGATTCCTTTAGAAGGACATCTATTACGGATGTGGTTTGCACAAAATATTGCGTCTGCCCAAAATGAGGGTGGGAGTTTGCCTTGAATCATAAGACATCTTGCGGTTTCAACGAGGCTTCTATTTTTCCTCTCTGCGAGTCCATTCTGTTGAGGTGTATGTGGTACAGTGAGTCTTCAAATGATTCCACATTTGGATATATAATCATCAAATTCTCTATTACAGTATTCTTTTCCATTGTCTGACTGTACGAATTTTATCTTCCTTCCTTTCTGTGTTTCGACCTGGTTCTTGAATTTTTTAACTCTTCCAGGACTTCAGATTTTTTCGATAAAAATCTAACTTCGCACCATCGGGAATGATCGTCAATCAATGTTAGGAAATATTTTCTTCCCCCATTCGAACTAACCCTCATTGGTCCACATAGATCTGTATGGATGATCTCCAATAACTCAGTTGATCTACTGGATCGTTTTGGAAATGGTTTCTGGACCATCTTCCCCTGTACGCATGTTGTACAGTCAGGCAGAATTTTGCTTCCAGTTATGTCCATTCCTTTGACTTTTCTATTCATGTACAAATCCTTGAGATCAGTTTCGTTCAGGTGCCCGAACCTCTGGTGCCACATTTCGAGTCTTGTTCTGGGTTTGGTTTCAGACGTATTCGCTTGTTCGCTCGTCTTGACCTCACTTGTGTGATATAGCCCATTTACTCTCTTGGTGACCATCAGTAGCTTTCCTGCACTATTTCGAACTTCAGCTGATGATTTGGTGAATATAACTTGATGACCTTGATCAGTAATTTTACCAACCGACATGAGGTTCGATCGCAATCCGGGAACGTATAGAGTGTTTGTAAGCTTCAAGTCTTTCATCTCTTTACCTACTTTCACACAAACTTTTAACTTGCCCTTTTCCATTAATACACGTGGAGGAGCTGTTTGCGAGGTTAACTTGTTGGAATTCACTGTTCTCCAATGATTCAAATTTATCTCTTTCTGCACACATATGCGAACTGCAACCGCTGTCCAGACACCACGAAGATGTTGAAACATTCATGGCTGTTTCATTATGCCAGGTGAAGTATGTTTCATCTGATGTCTTAGCTGATTGATTCTGGAAACACTGCGATGCTTTGTGTCCCTTCTTTTTGCATTTGTTGCATTTAAATCTAAATTCATTTTCCCGTTCCACTTTGTAATGCTCATTTTTCTTTATTTGCGATTTGTTCTGGTTAAATCTTCTCTTAGCTAGCAAAGCGTTTGGATCTCGACTTTTCTCATTCCTTGAATCCCATTGCTCAATAATTTTCACCTTGAGGTTGTCAGGAGTCGGTAGATCGTCGCGGGTCTCTATAGCACATCGAAGGTTATCAAAACTATCAGGGAGACTGTACAGTAGCATGATTGTTAATAAATCTGGATGAATTTCCACATCCATTGTTCGGAGCTTATCCACTGCATCGAAAAATGTTGAAAGGTGTTCTCTTGCGTCATCACCCTCCATCATTTTGTGAAGCATCAGCTGTTTCAATAGGTGTGCCTTTCTGGCAGGACCCTTTGACTGGGAAATGGTTTCCAACTTCAACCAAAGCTCTCGAGAGGTTCTACAATCTTTGACCTGTTTGATTTCAGGCGGAGAAATGGCGAGGATAATGTCTGCTCGTACTTTTCGGTCAGCTTTATCCCAAACTTTAGCTGCTGCGGTCTGGGCATCTCCAACTTCATCTGGTCGAGCAATTGAACCATCTACATATCCTATCCCATCATTCTTCTCTAACAATGCCTCCATTAAAACTTTCCATGTGTCATAGTTTTCTTTTGTTAAGCTATCTATTTTCTGAATGTTCATGGTGGAGTTTTTCTTGATCACTTTCACTTGTTCACAATTCACAAGTACACTGAAAGACACTTCACTTCTTTCACTATGATCTCAACTCTCTCACCACCAGAAAATTTAGACGTACGATGCGGAACTCATAACCTAATATAAAATAATAAATAACTTATTTAGCAGAGTGCAACATTCGTCAAAGCTTGAACAGATAATATATTTTTTGTTGTGTAAAACGGTCATATGATTATAAATCATAATAATCATAACATCGTTGTTACCGACTTCAAATAATATAAATTGAGTAGCTTCAATTCGCCGTCTTACATAAGTAAACAAAAATAAAACGATACAACTAGATGATGCATAGGGTTAAAACTAAATACATTTTGCTGTATATAGTCGGCAAAGTGATATACAACTATGACTAGATGCACATAAATATATCACAGTTCGTAGTTGATCCAATCGGCTCTCAGGTACAAAGACAGGGATTGGATCTTGTCAGGTCCAGATAGAACGCCATCCCACTGAGGGGTTAAGCTGGACTCGGAGGTCCACAAGGGTTTGCAGTCCTTAAAGTGGCGGATGGACAGATCACTCAAAAAATTCTTCAAAAATGGTTCATTATGCAAAAATTTATAACGAAAAAATCACTGAAAAAAGTAAGCGACTTTTTAAAAATTGTGTTCAAAATTAAGATATCACTGTGTTTTTTGCTTTTTATCATGGTTTTGAGGGTTGAGCTGAGCTGGAGGCGTGAAAGTTGGTTGCTAGGACTACAACTGTCACAAAAAACATAAAATAACAAAAAATTTAAAAAAATTGTTTGTTCTCAGGCTCAAAGTTTGAGCGAACGGTATGCTCGTAAAATGAGATGTACCATTTTTCTTGTTTAAAAATTATCCGCACCATCCTGTCATTGACTGAGGGCCCTATCTCAATGAGAGGATGGTGCGGATAATTTTTAAAGCAAGAAATGGTATACATTATTTTAAACCGTCCGCTCAGACTTTGATCGTCCATTTTTATTCATTAATTTATTTTTTTAAATGTTTTTGTGACTGGTGTATTTCTTGTGACCAACTTTCACGCCCCAGCTCAGCTCAACCCTCAGCACCACAATAAAAAGCAAAAAACACGTGATCCCTTAATTTTGAACAAAATTTTTCAAAAATCGCTTAGTTTTTCAGAGAATTTTTGGTTGTAAACTCTTAAATAATGAACTGTTTTTGAAGATTGTTTCAAATTGTTCAGCATGAACTTAGCTTTTTTAATGCCTATTCAACTTTGGTAAACCCCTGAAAAAGACCAATTAGGCGACCATTTGTTTGATTGACCATTCGATTTATTTATAAACTGTGTTCTTGGTTTACTTCAGACTGGACCATACTATTGAGCTGGGATTTGTCCTAAACTCTTTTCCTGGATGGCTATATAACGACAAGCGAGAATTCGTCTCAATAGACAGTTATTTTACGATCCGGCCACCATGAATTTGCATGCTCGATTTTATGACGCAAAAACGGAATTTTCATATCAGTACTGAGCAGAGTTATCGGCTGAAAAGATACACCACGTAAAAACGGTCAACTCCTTCAATTCATTCGTCTCAATCTCATTTGTAGAGAGTCTCCCTACCAAATTTCAACTTCCTAGAGTAATCAGGAGAAAATTTAGGCCACTCATCTGATCAGGAAAGAGCTCCTGAGTTTATTCGTATCTCGATGCTCTAGAGACTCTCACTATCAAATTTCAACTTCCAAGGGTGAACGGGAAAGAATTTAATTCACTCAGCTTAGCAGGAATTAGCCATAGCGGATCCATAACCCCAAAAGGCACTTTGCCGAGTGAAATGTAACCCATGTCTTAAATTTCATCAAAGTTGGCTGCGGAGAACTGGTAGAAGTGGGTGGGCAAAAAGAAAAAAAAAAGGTAGGAGGAGAAGAAATACGATAGTCTAAAAACATGCATTCGGTCGCCTCGTCTTAGCTTTTGTAGAATCGATCTACAGTCTACAGATCTATTTAGTAACATATTCGGCATCATGCGACTTAGGGACCATTTCCCTCCCAGGATAAGCAAAGAAAATTAAGTTTGAGCTGAAAGGGTGAGGTCCGGAGGGGGCCGAAGTTGGGCCGAAGTTCTACTTTACTTATCTCGGCGCGTCTCGTTGCGATGGTATATTGAAAGCTTGGCAATGCGATTGCAATAGTTTATTAACACCTTGGCAATGCGATTGCAATGGTTTATTAAAACCTTGGCAATGCGAGACTAGCGTATCACTTGTTCTAATGCCAGGTGTAACATTACATTTTGTCTGAAACAAGGTGGTACCTACAGAATGTCAGAACTCACTCTGCAGATGTGGGTGATTCCACGAGTTGTAATTACAAATCCCTTGTCATTTCAATTGAATAGGCAGATTGCACGTTGTATACGAAAGAAGTTAGCTTAACGTTGCATAATAACGATGTTTTCGGAATGAAGATGGGAAACCTCTGAATTCAAAGAGTTCATGGGGAACAAAGCGTTTAATAACGTTGGCACAAGCTTATCAGCAAAACGCCTAATTGATTATGAATAATGCAAAATAAACTGATAGGTAATAGATATTTGATCAAGTATTGTATAATTCTTTTAATTTCTGAGTATTCAAGAACCATCCTTATTCATGTGAAACATTCACATAAATCCAAATCTAATCTGAATAATATTTAACAGGGAGAAGAGGAACTGGTAAATGTAAACTTTGACACGAGAAGATAAACACCGATAATGGAATGAACGGAGCGGAGGGAACCAATATTGGCTCAACGCATAGAGGCCCAGCTGAACTATCAACTAACACAACGAGATCTTGAAGACCGAAGCCAGTAATAATTTTGGAAACTGTCAACTCTATCTGCCCAATAAAATCAAACCTTTCCGTTGACGTAAATAAATGTTTAAAACTTGGCTTTCCAGGCCTCACTATCGGCTCTGCCCTTTGAGCCCGCCGCACAGTGTTGCGGACGTTGAAGAAAAAAAAAAAACCCCCTAAAATACCAACGTTTTTGCCAACCCCAAAACTCTGGTTTCATTCTTGGCGCATTATACGAGCTATTCAACTCGTTTCCATAAGCAATATCATTTTAACACTGAACGTGTTTTTGCGATCACCAATCGACCAATCGAAAAAAATGACATGCGATATCGAATCGATATCGCATTGCAGCAAACCTTCGCTTATCATAAACAATAGTTGCTATGCGTAGGATTACCATCATATGATTTTTAGTAGATGTAATTGACGGTAGTTCCCGAGTAGTGCTGTAATTGTTAAGAAGTTCACCTTGATCACCTGATATACTGACTGCTTCGGGCCCGGGTCACCTGATTCGCTCTTACAGCTAATTTGAAGGATCAGAAATTCTTATTTTAGACTAAATACAAAATGAAAAATAAAACAAACATTAAAAACGCAAAAACACATTCTGTGTTTTTGTAATTTCGTACGAGTACCTATGTAAAAAGAATCAATCGGGGGGTTTCAAGTTTCGAGTTGTTTTCAAAGTGGAAAAGTGATTTTTTCCGCATTTTCGGTTATAACACGCAACTTAGATTTTTGACTTTTCTCTTCGTCAATTTTCAGGTTGGAAATTATATGGACTGCTTAATAACTTGCCTAATGTACTACCTACCTAGGAATATACATACGTATTTTTTAGAATTTCTTCATTGACAAAATATTGCTTTGGGAACGAGCAGTAACTATTGCATTAATGAAGCTATTAGCGTAGAAATCTCATGTCTTTCATATATATCATTTCATTAATTGAGTGGCAATTTGAATCTCCGGAATCTGGGAGTAATTTCGTTTGTAACTAATCATTATACACTTTTTTGCACAAAGTTTTTAATGTTCTAGTTAATAGTAGAAAACGATTTTCAACCGTATTTTGGATTTTTTGATTCGTAACTTATTTTTATACGAATATTTGTCTCCAGTTCAATTTTTGGGAGTTTCAGAACAGAATCTTAAAACTTTTCGTTTGCGTTCGATTACTGGGGAAGTAATAATCAAATAACCAAAATATGAAAGTTGTCTCCCGCCGGAAAAAACACCCAAAAAAGCAAAGATAAAAACAGGAAAACCTTACTAATATCTTCTAAATACGTTATCATCCACTGTATTAATAAAGAAAATATTATGACAATAGGAGGGAATTCTATACATGGTCATATGGAAATCTATAATTGGCCGTACTTGATACATTTGTAATATATGAGAAATGTTATCTGCTTGGACCTTATTCAGTGTCTTTCCTGTCTAGCTAAATATTAAGGTTTCCAAAGTACTCATTTACGCGTACAACTTACTCATTGAAACCCCAAAACTTAAATTCTTTCAAGTCGTTCCAAGGGGCTAGAACCCTTTTCTCTAGCTAAAAAGACAAGTTCAGATATACTTGTACTTGAATTTGTCTGATTCGTAAAGGTTTGATTTGAACTTGGGGTTTTATAGGAGAAGTAGGTACCAGCAACTTTTTTCCCCAGGCCGTCATCACTTTTTTTTTTTTTTTTTGAGCATTTGAGTTTTTGAAAATCAAAAATGTAAAGGTAGGTAACTTACCAAATCTTCATCGAAATTGGGTTTTTCCCATAATGTCCCGGAATACATTTATCACCAATTTTCACACTCCGGAGCAACGGAAATTGTAAAATATGCCAGACCGTATGAAATTCTACTGAATGTTCTGCACCTATTTGTTGCTCGTATCTCCTACGTTTATCTCACCAAATATGGGAGGGTTTATTATGTTAAACCCTGATTTATCGCCAATAATCCGATCCGCTGGTCTCGACCTTGAGGAAATACTCGTTGGTATGTATATTGACTGACGAGAATATTTTTACTAGAGATATTATTGAATCGAGCTCTCAAAATACGTCGAAAAGGAAGTCAGTTTTTTCGTTGCATTGCACTCATTCAAAACTAACTTTTCAATAGGTATATAGAATTCAAATTTTACCCACGCAATCTATTTCAAAAGTTCGCTGGGTAGATTTGTACTCGTACCACTCTGCTCACATCCAACAAACGATCTTGTAATGCTAATGCAATACAGTCTATGATTGTAGTGAAATTTATTTTATAAACTTCATTGTTATTGGTGCCGAACGCATAGGGATGGGTTCAACCGGGTTCATGGATCGGAACTAACCGTTTCGATCCTAGGCGGGATCGGGTATTTTTTCCGTTACGATCCCGCTATCGATCCTAAGTCAGGGTGTTTCCTCAGAGGTGTCGAGCGGCGGGACCCTTCGATTCGTTCCAAGTAAGAAGGAACAAATCTTCCATCCATACTTGGAATCTAAAATCGTTCCTCTGTCTTTCTCCCCGCTCACACTCTGCCTCTTTCCCCCGACTTCTCATCTTTATCATGCAAGTTTCCATTTTCTTACAATAATTACAAAACGCTGGTAGGAGACCACAAGATCAAACAAATAGGAAATTAGATCTCTCAAAAACCTAAATAGAATATTTAATTAAATCTCCCCCCCCCCCCCCCCCAAAAAATTGTCAGGTAAGAAGGTAGGTGTGTATAATCAATTTAGCTTTTCAATCAATTTGTTTTTTCTCTCAAAGAAAAAATACCCCCGAATTGGAGTTTAAAGATACTAAAATTTCCGTTTTTTTTTTTTTTTTTTTTTTTTTTTTTTTTGGCTGACAGTCAGGTGCGGTGATTTTTAACTATCGATCTCTTGCTTTAGGAAAAACGCGTTCGCAGGGAACGAATGTTGAGACGACGCTGAAGAGGCGTACAGTAACAGATTGTTTGCTGCCATCTCCCTTGTTTCCGACTAATACCCCCCTACTCCCCGCCTATGTTTCCAAATTACTTACTAAGAATTCCTCTGGAGTTTTGGACTCCCTACGGCTGGATCTCAACATACGGGATAAGGTTTTCCCTGTCATGGGGTACCGATTTCGCTTTGATCCGTTCCTTCATCACTTTTTTCAGAAGTTACGTCGATAAGATAGGCAGATCCAATTAAAAAAAAACCATCGGTAGGTTCGTAGCAATTTTGTTGTGATCCGTGTGGATCGGTAAAAATGGGAGCGAATGCCGTTCCGTTCCGATCCCACTGTGGATCCGATCCTTATATCGTCAAGTGGAATGAGAAATTCAGCAAATATCAATAACCCACCAAGGTACAGCTGTTCGATTCTACACTCCTTCAAGTTGTTATAGAAGTTGTGCGGATCGCTCTCCAGATGGTCCTGGTAGCGACTAGTTCATTTCACACGCAATACCGAAATTGTCAATTCCAAATTCTGGTATCTCTCAATTCAGGAATTCGAAGTTACGGAAATCATCGGATATTATATGCAGATCGATCTTTGGACCCTTCGACTTTCATGAAAATTCATTCTACGATTGTCTCAGTGCATCCGTAGAATTTAGATCTACTAACATAAATCTGAGCAATCGCTGAGAAAATCACACGAATATTGATGTGTTGCCAAGGACACGTAAACTCTCCAGTCCTTTGATTGTTTACTTGCGGTTCTCAGGCTCCCCAGAGTGAAACACAATCCAGAAACCCTCGCAAGCTTATATATACATCTCGTTTTATGTCACCAAAGGGGATTAAAATCGTTCCCACTTCTTGCATATTTTTTAGTGATGTTGCATTAATTTACCTTAGATAGCACTGATTTATGCCAATTAATCAGCATGGGCACTGATCTGGGCAAATTGACAACTGAACATGGAAACGATAACTTTTGTGTTATAATTTGCATAATTTAGCGAATGTTTGTAAAAAATTATGCAATTGCACCTTCAAAGTAAAAATGTTCGAAAATTGTCTTCTTTAAAACACGTTTTGAGGTGGGTATTAATCAAAAAATCAATGAAACATCACGAAACACCCAATCTTGTTCGTGCCTTCTTACAGATTTTCCCCTTTTCTTCACGTATTTCTGAAATTTCTAGTATAAGGTCACCCAAAAGAAGTAGACATTTCGAACCATTGAACGCCCTTGCAGCTGACCTCCCTTTATTCAGTAATTTCAAAAATAAAATTATTAAAAGAGCTTGGGAAAATCATCTGCAACTCACACTCAAGTTTATTTTCAAACTGCCGAAATCTGTTCGTTCGAGCCGTCTATCCAAGAAATTTTAGCCATTAGATCGAAAGAAGTAGGTGTTCAATGAATTGCATCTTTGAACTTGGGCACACACTCCTTTGTTCGACTGCAATATGACTCAATGGATTCCCCATGACATCTGAAGAACCTGTTGAAATGAACTGAAGCTCATTCCGTGCATGTATAATGAAAATCGTACTGTGATTTAATGTAGTTGTATAGTTTCGCATGTGACGAGGAATTGACCTTGGTTGAAGTAAGGGCGTTCTGAATTTGTAGGTGAAAAAGTGGTGAGGCAATTTTACGTTTGTGCACGACAAACGGCTGACAGGCCTAATCAGAATGAAAGTCGCCAGAAACTGTCAACTTGAGACCATCTTTAAAAGGTTGCTGCTTATATCTTAAAAGCAGCAACTTCTTATTTTCCCACCCTCTTAGTTGGGAAACCAAGCCTATCCATTTACAGGTTTAAACTGTCCAACCGGTTAGGTAACCATTGTTTTTCACCGTTACTGAATGTTTTATATTTGAACAGGAAGTTGAAAAATTATGCTTCACAATCACTTCTTGGTGGTGCTTTCTCACTTTTTTGTGAAATTACTGAAAGTATCCATGGCTATACATTGATCACTGTATTACCTTCGTACCACCTTAGCCTTTTGAAGTACTAATCTTCCAAAATTAACGATTAAAAATTATTCAATAGGTACTCTAACAGTATATACTCGTTTCTTCCTGCAATTAAATCATTTAGTGATGCTGCATTTCTTGGTTGACATTCGACTCACAGACAAGACGGATAAAACTAGCGCCTCAGATGCGTCAAACCGTATAATGAAAAATATGACCTTCGCCCATCGCGCTATCAATCAATCGTATGAATCAAAGCGATATGGAGATTGTCAATTAAGGGAGCGAGGAAGATTCCATTAAAGTAGCCAGCCTCACTTTTGACCTCTCGGGGCAAAAAAGATGAATGTGTTTTTGCCGTTTCTTCAGTTTGTGTGCTTCTGGCTAATCAACGATCGGTCGTGGGGTGATTGACCAATTCTCAGGAGGCAGTTTTAAAACGAAATGCCCTAATACCAAAAAACAGTATGCGGGTGGCATTCAAATAGGTAGGAAACATTAATAATTAGATTCTCTACCAAAGCATACTCTCAAAAAATAGTTATGTACTATCCCTAGAACAGCTCAGAAGTTCATCTATCCAGTCCCTGCACAGTGGGCTAAATAACACCCCGAATTTTCAAAACTGAAAAAAAGTTTGCATCTGTCAATATTTCAATTGTTTTACCAGCACTCTATTATTATTGTTATTATTATCATTATTAATTTTTTTAAGGGAAAAATATAAAGCTCCTATGAATTTTAGGGCAAAATATAAATCAGTCTTTTAAATGTAAAGCTCAAAAGTTGACTAGAAAAATCGCCTTAAAAAATGCTGACCTCTAATTTGTTGGCTTTGTTTTGCATAATTTAGAATTGTAGGGTTCATAACACACTTTACAAAAAGAATCAAATTGAAGCGTTCATTATTTGCAAGTTGACAGCCCTCAACAGAGCAGGCATTGGTAGGTCGGTGGTCATTACAGATGGGGAATTATCGTCTACCTGTCTTCAATTTTGTGCGCAAAACCTTACACCTGGCATAATTTTCGAGTAGCTGAGGTGGATTTTTGGTGTCATTAGTCTTGTTACGTCACCATTTCGCCTAACGAAAAGGCAAAAAAACGGATTTACGAAACTCGGGAAAAAGATAAGCGTTAACTGCACAGAGGGGTGTTGAAAACCCCAAATGACTTTGATAAACGATTCAAACGTAAGCCGATCGATTGCTTGCAGATTTTCCAGGAGTATCGGATTATTTGTTAAAGGGCGTTGAAAGTGGCCAAATCCCACAACGTGTCCCAACATGGCGGCGGATGCCAATCACCCCATTGTGCTGTTTCAAGGGTTATTCTATTCAAAAAATATTCTTTCTTAGGCCTTTAATTGAATGTTGAATCGCCAGTACTTATTAAAATAATTGACAATTTTATTAAATTTGAAAATAGTTTTGATATATTTTTCAGAAATCTCTATCGAAACGATATCTTTATTTAATTTTTTAGCTTCATCTAGTAATTTTGTCCTCATCTATAGCGTTTTACGTTTGTGTTTTGACAGAATGTGTTACTTGAAATTTCTTTTGTATAGGTAGAATATAGTATTTACCTACTTATTGTATCATTTAAGATCTAAATCCCTTATGATTATTTATTTCATATAATGTCGCATATTTTTGTAATGCTAGTACTCGTTATTTATTTGTTTTTTATTAACTCCTGATCTCCAGACAATTTTTATAAATTTTGGAGTTCAGTAACTGCCAAGCCTTTTCTAAGATGTGTTGTTTTTGTATTCATGGATCGAAGTTTCAAATACTTCCTTATATTTTTTATATACTCACATTCTTGTGTTAATAAATGGCATTAATGAAGAGAGAGAGAAAAACATCAGAGCAGCGTGTTTCACGAAATCATCAGGCTGAGAGAGTAGGGGACTAAACAGCACCACAGCGAGCCACTCGAAGATTGTTAGAAATGAAAAGGCAAAATCACTCGCCAGACACGCAGCGAAGCGAGATCGTACAGCAGACATTCAGACTTTATTATAACTTCTACAAAAAGGCAAATTTGCAATGGCAGTCAGCTGCAAATGGCAAAACGGCTATGGAAACTTATAAATCCTCCTTTTTGCAATTAAGGAATATCAAGCTAAGCCATATCAAGCAATCACTACCTCTGCAGGAAATATTTGCACAAAATTAATCAAGCAGATATTTCTTATTCTCCCACACGTAACAAAGAAAAGGAAAATCTGGGTCACTTTGTGCCCTGATTCAGCGTCCATTGAGAGACACTGTACTAAAAAGTATTATTTCTCCTATTATTTAATATAAGATGCTTTCCCTCACAGATCAATAACAAAGTTCATGCCCTATGCTCTTTTATCAGAATATTTTGGTTAGTTAGCTGAATAGTGTAAATCAAAATTGTATTCAATTCATTTTATATAATTCTATTTTTGGCTTTCTCACCACCGGTTTGGAAAACTTTGTGTTCCTGCAAAAAGTCGACAAAAAATTTATTGATTCATCAAACGGCTAGTACTCTATGAATTTCATCATGATTAATTGAGTATTAACTTTTGTGCATGTGCAAAACTAAAATTGGTTGATACAGTCAAACGCAGAGGCTGATGAACCGATTTTGATCGTTTTGAGGGACTATGCGGGTTTACATCTAGATGGCACCATAAAAATTTCATTGTGTGTATCTGCTGTACATGCACTTAAATCAGTAGCTAATTTCGTTCATATTCAACTTGAGATACTGACATTTGGGACGGAGTTTCTCCGGGTTCGGCATATTGTCCATACTCGTATAAATTACAACTCGAGGGAACCACTCTTAACAATTTGAATGACTTCCGTAACTAATTTCATTCCAAATCAACTTAAGATATGGGAAGAAATGGAGCCTCTTTGGGTGCGGTAAATGTATTAGTAATTCTATTTTCCAGGCAGTGAGACACAAAAATATGAATATGATGGTACTCTGTGGTCTACATTTAGCTCTTGGACGAGCGAGAGAAACGAGCGGGCTCCTTATAAACAACTGAATAAATAACTAGGCTTTATGAGCCTCTAATACAAATAATCGGTACACGATCTACCGTTTGAAGCTGATTAAGATGATACTCGATAGAAGTTCGTTCCTCTACTACCTCTTCCAATACTTTTCTATGTTTATTCTTTTAATGTGTTTGTTATTCTCAATTGCTGTTTGGATCTAAGTCACGAGTTTCTACTGACATACCAGAGCTGAAGCACGTCCCGCGTCTTCCACTTTTGGTGTTGCTATGTTTTGTTTTAAACGACCTTCTCTTCTATCCATCAGCCGTTACCGAATTGGGGGAGAAAAAACATTACAGTTACTATGAGAATTGCTAGAACACAGTTTAAGTTATCAAACATAATTTTGAGAACAGATGAACTTCTTGGGGAATTCATATTCATCCATAAAAAACGAACATGAGTGAAAATGAAAAATTTGTTGGATCAGAACAGAAAATTATGGCTGACAAGTATTGTTGTGTAAAATTTCACCTAGCACCAATTGGCAACGATCGACCGTGTTAAAAATGAATGGAATTTTCATTGCTGTTGCCTACAGTTAAAGCCAATTGAATGAAAAAGAAATTAAAAAATAAAATTTAAGAAAAAACTCCAATTTTTAACCTTTAAGTAGTCACGCCGTTTTAGCAAATTTTAGTAGGAAATGAAGCTGTTGCATTGTGTCCAAAAATTTTGAAATGAAACGTTCCAAATATTTGTTCATGAATCTCAGATTTGAGTTATTACAAAACTATTCCTAGATTGTTTGTTTCCCCGTGGGTTAATATGTTGGGTGAACCATACCAGGCGATAACTCTCCTAAGGACTGAAATAGAAAATCTGTTTTTTCCTTAAAAGTAAAGTATTCCAAAATAAAGGACAATTAATTGGACGACACTTTTTGAGCACAATAAATTGGTCACATTTCAAAACAAATAATTAAAAAATTACTTACCAATGGTAAAAATGGCACAAAAATGTTAATTCTTAGCAGAATTCAAGTAAAAAACGTTCATCGCCGACCAACTAGAGAATAATATGCGCGCAAAATGATGTTGATAGATTTAAATATCAGTAAAATGTGCTAAAAACAACTAAAAACCGCAATAAATTTTGAAAATCCAATAGGTTGTTCAAATAGCAGAATATTATTTATTTGTTTGCCATAAATTTGATAGTTAATAATTTATTTCAGTGCACACGAGGCTTAAATTTCCACAACATTTACCATATTACGATAATTACGAAAATTCGCTCATACAGTCTTACAGCATGGCTGGAAGTTACCAATCACCATGAGCTTGTAATAAGTACATATTTTGTTATGCGTTTCACTCAATTAACCCCTTCAGAACAAATTTTTTTCTACTGGGCCAAAAAAATTAAAACTTGGCACATGACTTCCTACTAGTCCAAGGGTGACGAGGTTCAAATTTGGTCCAATTTGGTCCACCCCTTCAAGAGTTATGCAATGTCCCCTATAGTGGACATTGGTTCTTGGTTGAGCTGCGTTTGACAACCACCAACCTAGACACAGGGAAAAAAGAAGATTCGAGAAGGATTGATGTACATGGGTGCTGGAGCCCTAGAAAGAGGAGAATGCAAGAGGAGTAGGAAGGAGAAGGCCCAAATACGAGAATTATAAAATACCTCTAAAGACTATCTTCTGAAGAGGCCAACAATGGCAAAAGTTCTAGAGTGAAAGAAAGGAATATGAAGCAACAAGGGAAGCATCCCAATATGTCTCACCTCAACCCCGCAAGTGTTCAGATCAAAGGAAATTTTCCTTTCAAAGGAGATTTCCTAAGTCAATAATTGACTTATCAATTAGGAAATTTTCCTTTCAATGGAGATTTCCCAAATGATAAGTCAATTATTGACTTATCAATTATTGGGATAAGGCGATTGGGGATTTTATCGTCTGGGGCGAGCCACAGCGGATGTTAACCTGATAAAGAAGTCAAATTAGCATTTCATCTTAGAGTGACGCTAATTATCTTGAAGTAACGCTGAACCAACAAGGGGATTTTTCCACCTACCCCGAGTGTTCAGTTTCCAGCATTCCTACATTTCCAGGTTCTTTCCTTATTCACGAAAAGGTTTTGCAATGTCAGATTTTGTAAATTTATGAATTAATCATGAATACCAACAAGAAATGAATATCACTGTAATCGATGTGTAAGGTTACTTTGAGATAGGGAGGAAGAGATGAGATAGGTTGGTTCGGGATAAAGCGTCTTATGTTCAGGTGAAATAAATTTGTCTTATTGGATATGAGACGCCTCATCTGCCCCCACTAGCGCAGAAGTGTTTTCCGTTCACGATAAGGCGCCTCATCTCTATCTTCCTATCGCTTTAGGAACTCTCTAATAAGCACCAAAAAGCACTTAGATAACAGAGAAAGAGTGAATGTGGTCCAGCAAATGCGGTGTCTAACTTTTGAAGGTCCGGAAGGCCAATGATGGGAAAGAGGAGGGAATTTTTTGTCTTGGGCGGGAAGAAACGAGGATACAATACAATGGGGTCCTTCCCCCTCGAAATAGGAGTCTTCAGGTAAGAAAAACTAACCGGCTATTAGTAACTACCTGCCACACCAAACCGAAACCTGCCCAAGTACACAAATCAAAGACGCAGTCAAAATTACAACGCAGTTTCGAAATATTCGGCGTAGATAAAAACGTATGATGAGTTGAGTATGGTGCAAACCTTCGTTCATTGAAACGTTTTATTTTAACATGGAATCATGTTTTAGCGATGGATCCCCCGCCGAAAAGTGAGACTATAAAGTGAGATGAAAGTAGCGCCAATAATAATTATTGTGATGATTTCCGCTTACAACCGAGTCGTTGGTAGGGATATGATACTTCGTCGTTTTTCATCCCACAAAATTCGTTGACCATTCGTTCGAATGCTCTCGATTTATCCAACCATACTATATTAACTACTGCGAAGTGCGTGGCCAACAAGCTGAGTTATGAGCATGGTTATATGAATAATTGTTTACACACAGGTGATCATTCTCAATTATTGATATTGTGAACATGATTGCAACCGCTTGTTAATTTCTGATAATTTCATTGAGCTGGTGTTTCGATTATGTGATTCATAGCAGGTGATCCGAATATTGCTAGAACGGTTTGATTTGTGAAGCGGTGGTTAAATCATTTTAATAGGTAATTTCTATACTTTACACTATAGAAAGCTGTAATTTCGTATGTAGCGTTTTTTAGCCTCTTTCTATAATAAAGTGAATGTTTACTCGCGAGTTTCATAAGGAGATCATCATCTCACAAGAGCTCAATCGTCGTGATCATTTCTATAATAAAGTGAGAGCGAGGAGCTAAAACATGGTTCCATGTTTTTTACATTTTAGCAGTCAGGCTCAAAGTAATAACATCCGGGGGGTCCAGGGGGGCGAGGCCCGAAGTGCCGAGTTTGACTGATTTTTTATTTTATTTTTAATTTATTTATTTATCTCTATAACATGAACGGCACTTCGTGCCAATTGCAGTAGATAATTTGTATAGGTACTATAAATTTGAAAAACACTATTGTTGCCATTGCAGGGCGTAATATATAAATTGAAAATAATAGAATGAAGACAAATGTAGATAACATGTTGAAGTTTACGGATATAAAAATAGTTAATTAAGAAATACATGGTATAGGTCACAAATCGAAAACATAAATAATTCATTTAGGGCGTAGTCGGCCATCATGACAGCATGGATGATCTAGCAATGGACACTTGATTAGTCTTCAAATGCGGACAAATGAAACATTCTAACGCAATTTTGCTTTCGAGTCTACCTACCGGAAACATAAGCATTCTCTTCTTGTTCGGTAGATAAAAATCGTTTGTCTTCGAAATCCAACATTTCCACTGGCATTTTTTTACGTTTTAGGTAGACCGTTCTGCTCCAATTTTGTTCTGTGTGTCTCAATCGTCTGTGTGTCTGTCCGTGTGTCCGCGAATCCTTTAACCTAACACTCTTAATTTTCACAGTTTTCGTCCAATTTTGATAAAATGTTGAGGGAATGTGCGGGTTAGGAAGTAGATGGTACTCTATGAGTTTCACTGTTCCCAAATCAGTGCTTCACTCTGCCCATGCTCAAACGTTTATTCTATCAACCATCTCTTTCTCACTCCCTGGTCGTCCGATGTCACCCAAATTTTGAAGATAGTTGGGAGAAGACGAGCTGATCATTTTACATATGAATTGCAACATGATTGTTTTTGTGATAGCCCCCTTCAGTTTCAATGTTCTCAAATCAATAGGTACTTCACTCTGCGCTTACGACCCCAAATTGCAACTAGCACTTTTTTCCTAATTGCCAAATCTCGCTCAAATTCGGAGGATAGGTGGGAGAAGACTATTTGATCATTCCATTTCAACATGATTGTATCAGTAGTAGCTGCTACGCAAGCGCGATTGTGAAACCCTTGAAACAAGCTTAATTTTCGCTGTCATTATTCGATTTTGATGAAATTTTCAAGAAATGTGTTGCAGGATAGGCTGTAGACGGTCGTCCTTCAGTTTTATTGTTCTCAAACCAATACCTCAATCTGTGCGTGAGCAAATTTAAATCACATCAACCTATTTAATTCCGTGAAGTTTTGTACAGTGTTTAGGGTAGAGTAGTTAACTTCATTTCATTTCTTTTCTTAATAAGATTTTTGGAATTAAAGTAAGTACCTACGTTGAACCTAAACCAACAAATTTTGAGATGCTACGTTTATCTTTGGTTATTTGAAGTGTCCACCATTGGAAATAATCACCAAAAATTAATATAACCAAAATCAGTTGTCTTCGAGCCCCAGAATCAGTTTAGGACGATCCCGACATTCCGGGATGCAAATGCCGTAGGTACGGAATTTTTACATGTTCGTCGCATCGAAAAATGTTTGTAGCTTTTTTATAGCGTCACGCTGCCGTTAAATTTGGATCATAAATTTTGTATCAGGTTGTTCGCTGGCAAGTTGGGCACTACGAACGCTTGGCCTTTGTATTGATCAGATGATAATACTGCTTCCCATGATTCAATTGCATTTGCGGCATTCGATATTTTCCAGTGTTCAGAACTCCGCATCACTATTAGAAATAACGAAAATACGTAATATGGATCAGTTTCGTAGTGTGAATTTGCATCAAATGAAGATGGATGGGAAACAATTGATACTGAAATAAACACCTCGTTAAACAGGACAGAAATAACTTGTTTTCCCCGGCAGACTGAAAATGAAACTATTGATTCCATTTATGTGAGTAATTAATATTAGGGTGTAATTATTATTGGAATTGGCAAATCCACCACAAAATCATCGTGATAATTTAAAAATCTACACACTAATGGTGAGCAAGTTTGATTATGTGATTTTCCAGGATGTTCCAAGAACCCTCCATTTCAAATTTCAGCTTCATTGGTTGAATAGCAAAGAAATTAGGCCCAAAGGTTTAATTTCAATAGGTACATAAATATTGCGATAAACGTTGCGAGCGCTTTGGGTAGGGGTGGCAATTGTCAACGAACCACTAATGGCCCCAAATCCTACCATCATCACTTGAAACAACAGTTTCGCATTATTACTTCATTATGGTTACTTAGCAATATTATTTGATAACTTAGTGTAATAAATCAGCTATCCTTGAACACTACAATGGCTTAGGGACCATGAGATGTTGTGCGATATAATGAGAGCCTTTCAAAAAGGGAGTTACAATTCGCTAGTAACGCATTGGTTGTAGGTGAAAATCAATAGAAGCTTCCTGTACACTTTTTCGGGCTAAAAAAGTTACACAATTTTTTTAAATACCGAAATTGAAAGACATATCGATGTCAAAAAGAAGAAGAAGAACGGAAGGATACGGGGATATATGTGTATTGTGGGCAAATATGAGGAGGGAATTTTGACACTGGGATACGTCCGAAAAGTTTGAATCCACAATCAAGGGGTACTTCTCTTTCAAAAACATTAAATATTAATCTAAATATGACTTGTGAGACCGACTTGACTTGACCTTTTTTGTCAAATAAAAAACATTAGTAAGATTCTCGTAATCATTTTATCCCAAGAACTGCAAGAATATTTTCGCGCTTTCGCACCTTATTTTTCGCGCTTTTGTACAATCTATGTTCCCCGGAAATTAGCGCTTTCGTGCACCGCAGCGGATTAGCGCTTTTGCCATCCGGCCGAAAATACCCACGAAAAAAGCGTTTATTCGTGACCGAAAAAATCGTTGGAGTCTTCTACGCTGAATGCTTCTTTCTTGTCTGTATTCTTCAGCAGAAGATGATTCCCACATATTAAACACCGAAAAATTGTCAACTCACAATGCTGGAAAATAACAAGTTTACAGGTGAACGGAGGTAGGTTAAAAATCGGCCATTTTTTACAACTGTAAAACAATGATTTGTACAAATTATGGGGAAACACTTGTAACATGTCCAAATTCGCCTGTAAACTTGTTAATTTTCACTGTGCATTACAAGTCAACACTTGAACCTTTATGAAACGCTTGCACGATCATTTTTTACAACTTGAACATAAAATCGAATTGTATTTTGTCACTTGTTGCTTTATGAAATAGGCCCCTGGAGGCAACGCTGGAGGTGGTGGCTGTCGAATAAATAAAGGTCCAAATAGATAAATAAGGTGTTTGATCTTTGGGTAACAGATTTTGGGGTAACTGGTTATTTTGCGAGTAAACGAAGGCAAAAAGATGTTTGAACAATTTTACATTTGAGTTTGTTTGTTTGAAAATATAAGAAATAGTAAGTACTCACGCTAGCTTTGCTTTCTTTTCCTTTAGTCATGCCGGCTTGTGAGTGCGAACGAGCGAAGCGAACGAACTTGACGCAGCACGTGTTTTGACTGAACTGAATCGTAAGGACGGAAACGGCGGTAGAGCCGGTCTGGAATCACAATGGAAGGAAGCGCCCCCTGTAGGGGGGAAAGTGATGGGGTCGAGGGGGACTACGGCGGCGGGTAGGGGCAGAGGTAGCAGATCTTGTGCCTCTATGGGCTTCGGCCAGAGGGGTGACTACGGCAACGGGACTACGAGGCAACGATTCTGCCGTTCAAGGGGGATGTGAGGCGGAACACGTAGGAAGGGCGTAGCGGGTACCTGCGTAGGGGTCTCGTCCCGAGGGGGTGAGATCTCGAGATCGATCCGCTTGTGATGTAACTTGGAGGCTCGGGCGAGGCCCACGGTGGTGAAGGCCGGAGGTCAAGGCGCAAAAACGCCTTCTGGTCATTCGATGCCGGATAACAACATGTACCTACCTACCAGAGTTGGGCGTAATCGTAATCATAGTAATTATGATTACCAGAACCTGGACACATGATTACGATTATGATTGCGCTTATGATTACATTCGTAATCAAAGTTTTTCTGTAATTATAGGTATTCGTAATCACAACTTTTTTTTTTGCGATTACGACTTTAATCACAAGTTCTTAATGTGATTTTAGTAACACCAATGTTCCCTATAATGTGAAAATGCGAATTAGTACCTACTCCAAAACAATCCCGTCCTGTTATTATTGTTGACAATAATATTACATATAATTACATATATATTACATATAATAATAAAACATATTATGTTTTATTTACATGTTGACAACAATATGTTTAATTGTTCAGAAATTACATTCTCGTGTTGAATCTTAACCTGCGTGCTCTGTCTAGAAAATATTTTTATATTAGGTTATGAGTTCTGCGCGTATTGTCAAAATTTTCTGTTGGTTAGAGTAAAAATCGTGAAACAAGTGAAGTGAAGTTTCTTGTAAAGAAGATTTAAGAACCTCTACCATGAACATTCAGAAATTTGGATTTGACAGTTTAAATAGAGACAATTATGATACGTGGGTAGTGTTGATGGAAGCGCTGTTAGAGAAAAGTGATGGAATCAGCTATGTCAATGGAACAATACCTCGACCAATTGTAGGCGAAGGTGCCGGAGATGCAGAAAGAGCAGCTGCTAGTGAATGGGATAAAATTGACCGAAAACATAGAGCTGACATAATTCTAGGAATCAGTCCATCAGAAATTAAACAAGTAAAAGATTGCAAAACATCACGAGAATTATGGCTAAGGTTAGAATCAATCTATTTATCAAAAGGACCTACCAGAAAAGCATCGTTGATGAAGCAGCTTATGTTGCATAAGATGAAAGAAGACGATGACGCTAGAGAGTACATAGCAAAATTCTTTGATGGGGTAGATAAGTTGCAGGCAATGGGAGTAGTTATTCATCCCGAATTACTTACAATAATGTTGCTGAATAACCTACCAGACAGCTTTGATAATTTCAAATGTGCAATCGAAGCACGTGATGACCTTCCCAACCCAGAGAATTTAAGAATAAAAATAATAGAGCAATGGGACTCAAGAAAAGAAAAAGAGAGAGACCCAAATGTAATGATAGCTAAAAATAAATTTCAGAAACGAAATACCAATAAAGAAAATGAAAAAGAATTCAGATTTAAATGCCATATATGTAAAAAGAAAGGCCACAAAGCAGCTAATTGTTATTACAAACAGTCTGCAAAAACCTCAGCTGAAACATTTCTCACATCCACGTCCGAAGCAGCAATGAAAGTATCCACTTCTTCATGGTGCTTGGATAGCGGGTGCACTTCTCACATGTGCGCAGAGAAATATAAATTTGAATCGATCGGAACTAGTGTGAGCAATAAAGTCAACCTAGCAGATTCATCCTCAACAAACATCGTTGGTCAAGGACCTGTGAAGATGAGCGTAAAAGTGGGGAATGAAACTAAAGAGCTGAATTTGACAAACACCTTATACGTTCCAGAACTTTGATCGAATTTAATGTCTGTGGCAAAAATAACTGACCATGGAAACAAAGTTAATTTCTCAAAAACCAAGGCCGAAGTTAGAAACAGTATAGGAAAACTGCTAATGACTGCAAACAGGGTGAACGGTTTGTATCAAGTAGAAGACATTAACAATACTCGTGAAAATGCTAACGCAGCTGAAAGTAAAGATAATAGTAAATTAGAGCTATGGCATAAAAGATATGGGCATTTAAATGAGAATGATTTGAAGGAATTATCTGGAAACAAGAAAGCAAGAGGGATTGAAATACCTCAAAACAAAACTCTCAGACCATGTACGACCTGTTTAGAGGGGAAAATGGTACAAAAACCATTTCCTAAACAGTCCAACAGATCTTCGGAGTTACTAGAGATAATTCATACAGACCTTTGTGGACCTATGAGAGTTGCTTCTAAAGGAGGACGAAAGTATTTCCTAACACTAATTGACGATCACAGTCGTTGGTGTGAAGTGAGATTCGTCAAAAATAAATCAGATGTCTTGGAAGAATTCAAGAAATTCAAGAACCAAGTTGAAAATCAAACTGGAAAAAGAGTCAAGTACATCCAATCAGATAATGGCACAGAGTATTGTAACAAACAGTTCGACAAATTTTTAGAAGCGAATGGAATAACTCGAAGACTCACTGTTCCTCATACTCCACAACAAAATGGAGTTGCAGAAAGGAAAAACAGGAGCCTAGTAGAAGTTGCAAGGTGTCTAATGCTTCATGCAAAATTACCACCATCCTTTTGGGCTGATGCAATTCACACAGCAAATCACATCAGAAACAGCAGTCCTTCAAAAGGAATAGGAGGTGAAACACCATTCAAGTTGTGGTTTGGAAGAACACCGAACGTGAAGTATTTTCGCATATTTGGAAGTAAGGTATATTTTCTCAACAAGGAAAAGCAAAAAGACAAATTTGCTCCAAGAGCGAAAGAAGGAATTTTTTTGGGATATTCGGACCAAACAAAAGGATACCGAATTTGGGCAAAAGAAGAAAACAAAGTAATTGTTTCAAGGGACGTGAAATTTATGGAAGAATTTGATCGACAAGAGAATTTTGAAAACTGTTTTCCTGAAGATTTGTTTGATCATGTGAATCAGGAGAATGAAGAGAAAGATCGAAAAATGACCATAATGATACACCCAACAGAACAAAAGCTTGAAACAAATTTAGACAATGAAGGAAATGAAAATGAAATTGAGAACAATAATGAAACAGGAAATGAACAACCAACGAACAACAATCCTGGAGGCATTGCGGAAACAGAACGATTAGTAACAAATCAGGGAATAGTGAGGAAAATTCGTGGAAAAGGGAGACCACACATTCAAAGAACAGGAAATCCCGGTAGACCAAGAAAAATCTATAACGAAATTGAAATCCCACTAGAATCAGTTGAAGATGAGATATTTCAGGACGCAATAGAAGAACCTGAAACGGCTGGTTTGGCAGAAATAACAGTGAAGCAAGCATTGTCAAGCCCAGAAGCAGTTGGTTGGAAAGAAGCCATAAAGTCTGAATACTCGTCAATTTTGGAAAATGAAACTTTCAGAATTGTACAACGACCAAAAAATAAAAATGTGATCCGCTGCCGAGTAGTTCTAAGAGAAAAATTGAAGGCAGATGGTACCGTGGAAAGAAAAAAGGCTCGCTTGGTCGCAAAAGGATTTAGTCAAAGACCAGGGGAAGACTTTAATGAGACTTTTGCACCTGTGGTTCGAATGAGTTCGATTCGAACAATTATGGCTCTAGCTGTGGAAGAAAATTTGAATATTCACCAATTTGACGTAACTACAGCATTTTTAAACGGAAATTTGGATGAACAAATTCATATGGAAACTCCAGAAAGTTTTAGAGAAATTTTACAAGACATAATTTTGGAAAACAAATCGTCGGAAAAAGTTTTGAAAGAAGCCAAGAAGATGTTAGAAAGCCTAGAAAAGGGGGATAAAGTATGTCTGCTACAACGATCTCTGTACGGTTTGAAACAAGCAGGGCGACAATGGTACCTAAAGCTTGACGAAAATCTGAAAAAGCTGGGACTGAAACCACTAAAGACCGACCCATGCGTGTACCAAGCTCGAATAGAGAATGACTTCGTTGTTCTGGCAATTTATGTTGATGACCTTTGGCTGGCTTCAGGCAATCCAAAACTGATAGAAAAAATAAAACAGAACCTGATGAACGTTTTCAAAATGAAATACTTAGGACCAATCCACTACGGCTTAGGAATTGAGTTTACCCAAGACCAAATCGAGGGGAAGCTATTTATGTGTCAGAAAAAGTATACCCAAGACATCCTGAAGCGTTTTGGAATGGAAAACTCAAGACCCGTAGCAACACCGATTGAAACTGGACTGAAGCTGAAAAAGCCGGAACAACCAAATACGATTGAAATGGCCAGATATCCATATCAGCGATTAATCGGATCATTAATGTATTTGGCTGTATCCACCCGCCCAGACATAACTTACGCAGTGAATTCGCTTAGCCAGTTTAACAACAATTATACGCATGAGCACTGGCATGCAGCAAAACGAATTCTGCGATACCTAAAGGGAACACCATGCCATGGAATTTTATTCCAGAAGACTGGGAAGCCATTGGAAGGTTATGCGGATGCAGATTGGGCAAGTTGTGCTGAAGACAGGCATTCTTACACTGGATACTGCTTCAAACTCGGAGGAGCGGCAATATCCTGGGAAGCTAGAAAGCAGAGGACAGTAGCACTTTCGAGCGTCGAAGCTGAGTACCTTGCCATTGGAGAAGCAACCAAGGAGGCACTCTACCTACGACAATTTCTCGGAGAGTTACACGTTCTAAATTCAAAAACGGCAATCACAATATACAACGATAATCAAGGAGCACAGCAGTTGACCAAAAATTCGACACATCATTCAAGAACGAAGCACATCGACATCAGACATCACTTCATTCGCCAATGTGTTTCGGAAAACTCAGTGGAAATCAAATATTTACAAACATCAGAAATGCCGGCTGACATGTTTACCAAATCACTACCAAGATCCAAATTAGAACAATTTACATGGGAACTCGGAATTACGGAGTTGAAGAACTAACTCGAGGGGAAGTGTGAAAATGCGAATTAGTACCTACTCCAAAACAATCCCGTCCTGTTATTATTGTTGACAATATGTTTTATTTACATGTTGACAACAATATGTTTAATTGTTCAGAAATTACATTCTCGTGTTGAATCTTAACCTGCGTGCTCTGTCTAGAAAATATTTTTATATTATATAAACAACCCTTTTACCGCAGTTTTCCCCGTGATTACAGTTATTATTCATGTTTAAATTAAAATTATTTCAAGTTGAGTCTAAGTTAAAATTAATTATTCTTATAACTACAGCCGTAATCTTAGTTTTGTTTGTGGTTACTGCCGTAATCTTAATTTTTCCTCTGATTACAATAAATTGTTAAGTGATTACGATTGTATTCACTGAAAAAACTAAGATTACGGCTGGAATCACAAGAATAATTCATTTTAACTTAATAATTTAACTTGAACTCAACTTGAAATTATTTTATTACCTACTTATTATTATGACTTAATTACAGGGGAAAATCTACAGTAACGAGCTTATTTATAGGGAACATCGGTTGCTAAGACCAAAATCACATAAAAAACTTTTGGTTACAGTTGTAATTGCAAAAATGTTGTGATTACAGAAAAACTATGATTACGGATGTAATCATAATCGTAATCGTAATCATATCTCTGGTTTCTGTGATTGTAATCATAATTTATTGTAGGTAATCAAAACTCTAAAAACCCTAGGATTGTTACCGTAATCATAATTATGAGCCCACCTCTGATATCTACTGCAGGTAATAAGAAAATTGTTTTTAACATATACAAATTGAAACGTCTACTAAGAGGGGTGGGCTGTATAATTTCCTCAATTTTCGAAACGTGAAAAGGGTTGCCAAATGGTGAGTTTCAAAAGCCGGCCATTTTACTATGGAAAAGCTGGACATTTGGGGGAAAAGCCGGCCATGAATGCAACTGGCTGTAAGAATACCAGCAACGAAAAAATGGAAATTTTGATAAGAATACGAGTATTCAACTAGTTGGTCCGATCACCAGATTCTTCAGGCAGTTTGAAAAACTGGATTCTAGCATAATTTACTCGACTTCGCTTCTTATTCTCGATTCTATTTGAAGGAAACTATAGAAAGTGATACCAAGCTTGATTTTCGGTGATTTGACGGCGATCATCGTCAAGGACAACTGATAGCAATATAAATCGGGAATGGATCAGGTCCAGGGGTTTATCACATCGGTTTGCCCTTTTCCCAAATGGAAGCCGTGATTGCTTTCCTGACAGACAAACCTCACAGGAGCCAACCAGGTTAGTATGTGCTCCTATGCCAGTGGTATTTGCTATGCCTTTCATATTTAAGTGATCCAAGCGAATATGCCAGAGAGCATTTTTTTCTCTGGAGAACAAACAGCTGGCGACGCTGAGCGTATGTTTAAGAGATATATCCCATTTTCTGAGGTCGCTGTAGCGAATAAATCCCCACTCTCATTATAAATACGAACACCACAGCAATTTAATTAACTGACAAAATGTTTACAGCAGCTTCGGGGATAAGGAGTAGGTACATCATTGACTTCAACACCTTCATTTCCATTTATGACCTCTATTGACATTCCCACTTATTTTTGCAGAGAGTTAGCTTTGTGTGTAGAGTCACACGAATCTAAGTACCAACCATTTTTATCTTGTGGGTTGGAAGTACACGCAATAAAGGCCTATTTGCCTCTATTTGTATTATTTAGTGTTCTGTCTGTAAAAGGCTTCTGCTTTTTATTTTTGGAAGGACATTTATTGGCCATATGATCAAACTTATCACAGGAAAAACATTTAATCCTACCTTTCTTTTCAACGTATGATGCCGTTTCTTGATTGGAAGTTTTTATGTCAGATGGACGGGTGTGTGGCAAAAACTATTGAAAACGCTACCAAACTCGAATAATAATGCTTTGTGTAACAATCAATAAAGCTTTGTGTAAGCAGAATTAATAGAGCTTTGTGTAATCATTTGCAGGTTTTTTTCCTTTCGATTTTCGGATTCTACACATCTTGAAACATCTATCTGGTTCCGTGATCTGGATTGATAGCCAACTCTACGACTACTAATCCACGTGGAGCCTGAATGGAGCGACGGAAGCTGGTCCAAAACGCCTTTCCTGCCCCCTCAATAACTTCCGGCCATTCACTTAGTCAGCTGTCCTTTCACTGCTCAGTCAATGGGTTCAGCTCACAGTGGGAGGAGGCGAAGCTGTTACGTACCTAAATGGATCAATGAAATTGGATCAAAGCCGTCACGTTCGAGGTCATTCAGTGGAATCTTTCTGTTATGAGGAATAATACTTTCTTCAGTCAAACGACGCAATTATAGAACGATAGAATGTGTTACACGTACTTACTCTATTAGAAACTGATTTTACCGTTGCTATACGATTTAAATTTACTCGACGACGTTGACATTCCCTCAACTATTATTCAATGGGTATTCATTAGAAATGTAAACACAAAAAATCTTGCATACGAGTCTGCAAGACCTTTAGACATTTTATGTCTTCACTCCCCCCCCCTAACACCCTTTTATCGTTGAAAGAATTTCTCTTTCTATTGAGCCCATCGTCTCTTGATGTTCAGGGAGTCTCCCCATCAAATTTCAACTTCCTAGGGTGAACAGGATAGAATTTAGCTGACTCAGCTGATCAGGTAAGAGCCCATAATTTCAATCGTCTCTTAATGTCCCACAGAGTCTCCATATCAAATTTGAACTTCCAAGTTTCTTTCCACTCTAATAGTGGTTGCAGTCATGTTTACAAAACTAACTGAGACCTGCATGTAAACAATTATTCAGACAATCACGCTTTACCTCAGATTGTAGGCCACGCACTGCGCAGTGGTTAACATGACAAGTTTAGTAAATAGAGAGCTTTCCAACGACTGGCGAACGATTTTTGTACGATGATAAACGACTAAGATACAGTTCCGTTGCAACGATTTGGTTGTAAGCGAAAATCATCAGAACAAATCAAGCGGCATTGTTTACAACATCCATTAATAATAACATTAATAAATATAAAATGGCGACATTAATACCAAGAACAAGTACGAAAGAAATGCGTGATAAATCGAGAGCTTTCCAATGAATGGGGAATGATTTCAGTCCGTTGAAAACTTAAGAAGTTTCATTTCCCAAGAAACGGCTTGGTTGTACGTGAAAACCATTAGAAATAAACTGTAACGCTTTTTTTATAACGCAACGCTTTTTGAGTCCATGAGCCATAGTAAAGACATAAAATGTCAGAAGCCACCAGTACAGCGGAAAGCCAATGAAACTGCAAGCAATTAGACCAAACATGCGAAAATATGTATATTTATGGTAACAGTACTAGACGAGTTCTTCAGGTACCTATTTGCGATTCCCAGACCTGATGTGACTGTGAATACCGCAATCAAATGCCTTTCCTTGATACTTATTTTGGGATGTTCGTGATGCCAGCCTTTGTTCACTAGTGAGGTATGTCATTTATGTCTAGTGAACCAATACATAGGTACCTGATTTCCCAAGGGAACGCAGCTGATAACCCTAGGGGTTGCTCACAAGTGGAGCGATATAATGGCATAATCTCACTTATTTCACTATCTAAGGGTATGAAAGTTGAGTTTTGGGCTTGGAATTCTATTCGGTCGTAATTATGTATATAATATTGTTGAATGTACGTATTTTGAAAAGGTTTTTACGCAAGAAGATTCAAGATAGATACTACAACGGGTAGATTTGCATCTTTGCTGGAATGTTTGCTACCACGAGTCCTGTCTCCAAATAGACGGTCGTCCACACCTTGAGTACGATCGGACGAACTAAGCGAGTTTGGGAGAACCTCAAAGAAAGGTCAGCTTTGGATCGGGATAAAAATTATGTAACGTGGCAAGAGAAAAATATAAGGGTACACCATGAAAAATCCGAAATACTTCAAAACTTATACAGCTGTTGAGATATTGTGGGTGTTCGATATGTTATCAGTGGCCAAAGAATGACGATGGAGAAAAGGCGGTGTTGGTTCACCCAGGAACAAGACATTTCGGGAACTACTTCTAACTAGAGATTGTTCGAAGTTCGAATTACAGATTATCGTCTAGCCGAAAACCTGGATGTTGGGCATGCGGCAAAGCAGTGAACTTTGCTCAAATATAAATATGTATCTCGAAAGAGAATGCAGAGAAGATAAGGATCACACAAATAACAAGACGGATAATTCCGACATCAGAAAGACAAAGGTCAAATATACAGAAGATAGCAACGAAATAATTAAGTAGATAAGTTAATGAGAATAAATGATTATTGACCCAAACGCAGCAATCTGTCGTGGAATTATCAGGATTGGGGCCAAACAAATGATTCCTACTCTTTCACAAACTTTCGATAAATTTATTCTCTTCTTCAGGGCCTACAATATACAATACAACAGCTACCCTTAAAAAAAACGGCGGACTCATAAAAGGTAATAAATAAAGGCATAAACGCAAAAATACTCCAGCAAGAATACTATAGGTAAATCAGCTAACTTACTCAGAGGTGAACTACAATGTGAATATCACACCACACAGCGACCAATTGATCAGTAAATACATCAACAACTTCATATCAAGGGATGCTAATACCAAACGGAACAAACATAACAACAACCAACCAACACACACCAACTCAATGAAGAAACTAAAACCAGTCTATTGCAGATTTAAAAAGACGAAGAAAATACACTGCCAAGGAAATGGCACATGAGCTTCCTCGTGACCTTCACAGTACGTCACCATTAAATTCCAGAAAACTAGAAACGACCGGTTCTGGCATCAAGGAATTAATAAGGTGGGAAATTGGAAGCAAGAAAATTTTGTTTGCGCCTGCGCAGAGGCTACCGTTGATTCGATCATGACGGAACTGATAGGGGACCATGTAGAGCTATACCCGCACGATCCCTAAAAATTTGAAGAAAATCGCATCAAAATTGTGGAAATTACAGCTGTTGCAAGGACTGTAACAATAATATTTCGATCACGCATGCGCAGAGCGTACGGCTAATGCAATTATGATGATTGTCTTATGGGACCTCAAGGGACCTTACCCACATCATCCCTGAAAATCTGACCGAAATCCGTTCAACATTGACCGAGTTATGATCGTCCGGGTGTTTGTGGAAAAAGGTGAGCGCCGACTTAATATACAACTGATGGACTGAGAAAACACGGACATAGTTGTACAGATCTACTGTAGGAAATCTACGTGGTTTTTTTGTCATTACTTTGAGAATTGATTTTTGCATGATATTGGATTCAATACCGCTGAAGTGGCTCCTCCCCAAGCAATAATTCCGAAGCCAATGATGCTCTGGACAAGTGCCTTGTATACAAAAATTAAACTTTCCTTCCCAAGACATCCTCGGAGGTTGTAAAATAAATAAGTTAATTTTCGAAGTTTGCGAATCAACGTAGAGACATGGCAGTCCCACGTTAGATTCTCGTCAATCATTACTCCCAGGTACCTCACAAACTCAACACGCTCCAACTCTGGACATGCGCACACACAGGAATCGTGCATCCTGCTAGCACCACATAAATGGATTGAGACAGAAATGGATTTTTTTGAAGGGGATTTGGAGAACACGAGGTACCTAGTTTTTTTACATTTAGGCTCAGAGTATTATTACATAGCCATTGGAACGTGCGATTCATATCACTGTTAGCAGTGTCAAATACCTCTTCCCAGGTGTCGCCCTCGCATAGGATTGCTGTGTCATCAGCGAATAAGTATGAGGTACCCTGGAGGTCCAGATTTCCGAGTTGGTTGATAAAAATCAAGAAGAAAATTGACGCCAAGGTACCACCCTGAATCACACCAAAATCAATAGGTCTTTCAGTACTATCAATGTCTTCTATAGTCACTATTTGCTTCCGTTCATTGAAGTAACTGATAACCCATTCCAACTCTAATCCTTCAAAGCCATAGGCAGGTAGTAATTTTACCAATAAATCCCTGTCGATCGAGTCAAAGGCTTTGGCCATATCTAGTGTTAACAAAATTCCTTTTTTCCACGATCCAACAGCGAGTTAATGTCTTTGGTTAGCATAAATATGGCCTCTTCCACCCCTACACCCTTCCTAAAGCCAAATTGTATCTCCGAAAGAAGGTTTTGTTCTTCAAGATGCGTATATAAAAGGTGTTTAATCCATCGCTCAATGAGTTTAGATATCGTACTTGATGGAGAAATTGGACGATAATTGGTGGGGTCGGAGGCATCCCCGCCCTTGAATAAGGGTATGACGCGGGCTACTTTGAGTAGGTCCGGAAAAATTCCATTTTTTAAGCTAAGGTTAATAATATGCACGAGGAAATCTTTCAGTACATGAAAATATTTTTTAATTACTGCTAATGAGATATTATCGATTCCTGGCGCAGATTAGCCATTCATGCTAGAAATAATTTTATCGATCATTTTTATATAGATGATGAAATAATTTTGAATTTGAATTTTTTTGGGACATCGTTCATTGTATTATTATCAGAGACAGCGCCTTGGGGATGAGGGATACAGGGGATCTGATCGATTAAGTTTTTTCCAACATTGCTAAAAAACAAATTAAAATTTTCCGCAACATCAGCCTTGGCTGTTGGAATATTAGTATTCCGCGATTCCGCATACTCCGTGATGAGTTTGTAAACCGAATTTATTCCTCTAGATTTTCCCAAAAAATCTTCGTTGATTATTTTCCAAGTGTCCTTTGGATATTGTGCTTCCTTGAATTTGTTTTTAAAGTAATCATTTTTGACTATGTTTCTCAAATTATTAATTATATTACGATAATGTTTTATTCGTTCTATAATTGCAGAATTGAAAGGCTCCTTTGTTGACTTTTTGCATAGTTTGTCTCTAACTCGAATGGCGCGAAGGATTCCATTCGTCATCCACGGTGTTAACTTTTGTTTTGCATGAGGGGCAATGGGCTCTGGTTCGAGGCACTTTTTATGCATTCACCACACAAGAGAAGAGAAATTGAACTTGAAAAGAACTTGGAGGGTGTTGAAACCCGAAATGGTAATGACCTATAACTTATTAGAACATGGAGAGATAGAAGTTGGCATTTCCCCCGGAGCAACCAGAGCACCACCAGACAAATAATCAGAGAATTAGGTAGGTACTCGTTGATATCAACCCAGAGCCCGCTTAAGAACACCGTTATAATGATGTCCCGATAGGAGCAAGTATTTGGAGCCCGGTTGCTTCAGGCACCATTGTACTTGGTGGCAGTAAGTACGTGTCCTCAAAGCCCCGACAAATCAAGGCACCGTCGTACTTGGTGGATAGAAGGGCAAAGCTCCAGAGTCCTGATTAATCAAGGCATCGTGTCGTCTTTGCTCGTTAAGAAAAAGCTGGAAGGTTTCTTTAAAAGAGTTGAATACCTGGAGTCCTTGTCAGACATTAACAGCTACCGAAGACTACAAGCAGTTTTATAGTGTTGGACTCTCCCCTCTCCTGGACTTGTTGCCATTCTCCTCTTTTCTCTCTCATCCAGGCCCGGTTGCAAGTAGGTCGGCTTCCTATCTGTTTACTAAATGAAAACTACATTTTATATAAGACGGATACGGTAATTCAAAAGAAATACTTACGCCTTTGGGTGGTGGCTTTCTGGGTGTTCGTGTAGTGAATGGGCTGGGGGATCTTGAAACGCTGGCGTCCCCTGGCGTGAGGAGCATCGTGGACGCCCCAACTCCTCGAGATTCCATGATGAATCCAACACCCTCCAAGTCACTGTCCACTGACCCTTCTCGCGACATCTGTAAAGTCAAATAGTAACTGAAATATTACTGAAGTATAACACAAATTATACGACTTAATTTGACTTCATTGAAAAACTCCCGCCCATGTGTTTCACATAGTATCCAGGTATCTATGACAAGAACGGATAGATCATTGAAATTATTTAAATAATAAATAAAAATAAAGATAAACCATTCAATACCTGGCAATTTCATTGAAATCTGATAAAAACCGAAGAAGTCATGCTTGTTACGACCATTTGAGGTTCACACATGCGCAGCAACTACTAATTTCAAGATTCTACTGCAACTTACATGGTGTAATCAAATCGTCATCCCCCAAAAACTTCCCGAATTTGAGAGAGATCGAACGAATAGGCCATGCAAAATTAAGCTTGATGAATTTTAAGTTTGCGCATGAGGGTGGGCAGTGGAAACTTAGTTTTTGAGTGATGAAATTGATAAATCTTCTGTTGCCTATATGGGTAGTCGTGACGGACACAAATGGTTTTTGTCGGTTTTTTGTTTGTTTGTTTCTTTGTTACATAATTTATTTATTAATGATGTATGATTCTCATTTTTGATCAGTATTGATGAGATTGATGGTGAGAGGAACGAATTGTAGTGCGAAAAGAGGAGACGCAAGGTATCAACATTGGAAACGTCATGTCAACCACCTTGTTCCTTAGGTCCTTCGCCCTCTACCGCTCCTAGCGGGGGACCTTGTTAGTTCGGAGCACCATTGGGTCTGTCACGCCAAAAGCAGGACGTCTCGTCACCTTACCTATAGGTAGCGGAAGTTTTATTTTCACTCTAGGGGGTTGAACAAAAAATTTTCTCCGGAATCAAACATTTCATTTGCATTCTACGTTTTACATATGGACCATTCCGAAAAAGTTTGTCTGCTCACATGTGTGTGTGTCCGCAAATCCTTGCAACAAGCATCATTTCTACAGTTAGAAATAAATTTAGATGAAAATCCCTATATGTACCTAGGTTCCATTGCAGTAGTGTATCCATACTTCTCTAGTGTAGCTTTCTCACTCGCTAGGGGTGGGATGTATAGATGCAATGAAACCTTCCTGGAAAAACCCCGTTGAAAACCGACGTCCCACCCCCATTTCACCCTCCAGGAAGGGCAAAAAGCTACCTCACCTTCAAGACCACTCGGTCTTGCGGGTCATTGCCTAACCTAGAAAAAACTGACACCCACCCTTGTATTCAAACTTAAAATACCTTTGGAGCAGGTTGATTTTCTGAATCTGGCTGCCGAGTACGGATTGTCCACACAAGAGAACCGTAGAGAGGTTTAAGACATTTTTTTTTTTTTTTCTTTTCCAAAAACTAACGAAAGGAGTTCTCGAGTCTCCTTCGCTCCTCTCCAAAATGACGAATGCACCACCCTACAGAACTCGCCACACACCCTTGCTTAAGTGCCTTTTGCTACCCACAACTTTGTTTTGAATCGGCCATTATGTCGTTTGACTCGTGAGGTAAATGTGTTCCTAGAGGCGAGTGGTAACGCTATTTTAACTATCTCTCCCTACACCCTGAACATCGGCTGGCAGACTTTTTTTTTTTTAACCAGTGACTTGTATTTTTATCCTCTTGCTTTGTTATTACTTGTTAAATTTAATGATGTTTTTCTTCTCACTCTTAGTTTATTATTCAGTGCTTATATTTTACATTACCTATATGTCTTCCTTAAGGCCGTATTACACTCTTGCATTTTCTCAGCTTTTTTCTCGCATTTTTAATGCTCGAACGTGAAGAAGGCAAAGTGCTTTTTCCCAAGGTCAGCTGTGAATGCTGAAGAGGAATGAGTGCAAAAACAGCGAATTCAGGCGGAATGCAGTTTTATTAAGTCTGTCAGGTTAGGGCTCCTAGGGGTTCTCCATTGAATTGTTACCTTCCTAAGGGTTACATTTTAGCATTTTTAGCATTGAGGTAAAATTTAGAACATGTTCTAATTTTCCTAAGTGAGTTTTAAAATGCTCCGCCAGGATGCGCAATGGTGAAAAAGCTGATCTTGTAAAAGCACTTTGCCTTCTTCACGTTCGAGCATTAAAAATGCGAGAAAAAAACTGAAAAATGCAAGTGTGATACGGCCTTTACAATATGTATTGTATTCACGCGCTTTGTATTTTTCTGTGTATTAGATTTGCAGTTCATATATTATACACCTAAATAAATAAAACGTCTGATTATAGTTGGGTATCGCGCATAGCTTCCTCGTATAGATCATTGAATTGTTTTAAATGGTCTTGAAAAATCCCATTGCGAAAAATGGTAAATCGAGTTGTAGCGAAAATCATCAAAATCGGCAGGAAACAAAAAACGATGTTTGAAGTAGTTTGTATTTGCGCATGCGCATAATGAAGTAATGATTTGAGAATTATGAAATTGGTAGGGGACCATGCACATTGTAACCCGAACAAGCCCCGGAAATTGCATCAAAGTCGGATGTGATCTAAAAAAATTCTGCTCGTTACTAGGATAACATATTCTCCCATGCACAGCAGCTGCTAGTGATACGATCCTGTTGAAATTGAAGTTCATATTGCCATTTTCCAAGTACCGTCAAAATTTGAGAGAGATCAGACTTCTAGGCCGTGAGAAAATGATTCTTGATGAAATTTACGTTTGCTCATGCGCAGAGTCAAGTATTATTTTGGGAACAATGAAACCAATACGGAACCATCTACTGCCTAGCCCGTACATTCCCTGAAAATTTCATAAAAAACGGATGAATACTGTGAAAATAATAGGGGTGGTTTGAGGGGATGAGATTAACTTCTGGTTTCGCTCATCAATGTTTATTTATAAATACGAGTACAGTAGCATAACACAAACAAATAACTATTGCATTTTTACTATCCCAGTGATATAACATAATACTACATTATCCTAATTCCTTCCAGGAGCGACGATGATATTATATTAACCCACCTATATAAGATGACAAACAAGAATGTGCCTACCTCAATAAGCTGAATATTAATACGCACATGACGACTTAGAAATTAAGAATAGCCTGTAAATGTAATTCTAGATTCCCTGATGAGGCCTTCCTAGAGGCGAAAGTACTCGGATTTCTAAATAAAAATTGATGAGGAAAGCCAGAAGTTAATCTCATCTCCTCAAACCACCCTTATCATGAAGAATAGAAAGCAACCATCCACCTGTACTGTGAAAATTAAGCTTCATAAAAGGATTTTCAACTGCGCAGGTGCAGAAACTACTAATTATACTATCTTGCTGATATTGATATGGAATAATCAAATTAACTTTTACCAACTGTCCTCCAAATTTGAGCGAGATCGGACTACTATGGCTTGAAAAAATGACGCTTGATAGAATTTACGTTAGCGGTTGCGCAGAGTGAAGTATTGGTTCAGGAACAATGAAACCAATAGGGGATCATCTATAACCTAATTTGCACATTCCCTGAAAACGCCATTAAAATTGGATGAAAAATGTAGAAATTAAGCATGTTACAAAGATTTGAGGACACACGACAGTCACAACAAAGGCAAACAGACAGACACAATAAGAAAGTTGTTCAGAATTGTCTAAAACGTGAAATTTGGAGACAAAGAATTTTTAATTTCTCGAAAATAAGCCGCTACCTATAGGTAGACTCGGAAGCAATAAATCTGGTAAAATTTATTAAAAATCGCAATAATTATTCCTGAACATAATTTCAATTTCAATAATGTGATTTGAGTAAATAATCTGGAATCTCGTGATGAGGAAGTCGTCCCCGAAAGAATGCGATAAGAAGCATCCACTAAAACAAAACGTCTGATAGCGAAGCCACGCGTAATCTCGTCATGCAGGGCGATGTATCGGAGTCGGACGCCGCACAGATGATGCTAAGAGGTGGCGGAAATTATTTAAGGTGACAGACCGATTGGTAAAGCTGGGTTTAGCATAATAATGGCAAAAAATAAGTGTTTGGCTGTTTATTATCTATTTTTTTCCTCTATTTTTATTAATTTATTGCATTTTCCCTGAACTCTTAAGAAAAAAACAAAAATATTTTCTGAAATACTTCAAAACTTAAATTTAGTTTAAAAAATTCATTTAAAATTTAAAAAATAATTTTAAATTAAAAAAATTCTTCCTGAAATAAAAAAACGGACGTTAGACCTACGGTTCTACAGTCAGATCATTTAATAATGATTAATTTTACACATTATTAGTTCTTTAAGGTTACTTAGCAATATTAGTTTATAACTGAGCGTAATAAATCGGCTTTCCTTGACACTACAGACGCTTAGGGATTATGAGATGCTGTGATAAAATGAGAGCATTCCGAAAAGTGGCTAACGATTTTCCTGCTATGAAAACTAAGGGAGTTACACTTCCCTAGTAATGCATTGGTTGTGCGTGAAAATCAATAGAAAACCCACCGTGACGTGACACTCGTGACGTGACGAAAACAAATGGAAACGTCCTGTTAATCATTAAATGATAAAAAATACTCAGAAAGAAACTAGTTAATTCATACACTAACACCAGAAATTCAGAAAAATTAAAAAAAGAAAAAGAAAAGAAATTCCAAAAATCACCAAATTTTCACACAATGTATTTCAGGATGTCCGGAAACAAAATCTAGTTTTTGTTGATTGACATGATACTGAACGATTCAGGCCAAAGCGTATTTATGCCATAGCACATCAGTAGAAAAAGTGAAAAATAATGAGAATGCGCAGACTTGCGCACAATTTGACTTTGGAGTCACATTCTGGGGTCCTAACTGAACCCAAAGGAAAAAAAACTCCGTGTTGTCAAGTGAATACCGCGAATTTTTTTTCTGATTTTTTCAGCTTTTTCGATCCGAAAAATTAATAAAGGCCAATTTAATAACAGAATATTTTTAATGTCTTCGGATACATAGCCTGAGCCGCTGTGAACTACTCCACCTCAATTATACCCCCTGGATCCCGAACATAATTTATTTATGTGCCCTATGCAATATGCAGGAAAAGGAAGACACTCTGCACTTCCTTGCAAAATGCCCGATACTTGGATACCTTAGAAGGGGTTACCTTAGCAAAGTAACGCTAACTAGGCAAGAAAGAGCTCATCGAAATTCTAAATGGGAAGGACTGGGAGAATCTTTACAAATTCACAAAGGCGACCTGGACTTAAAGACGTTCATTGATTACAGAATTCAATTTCAATTAGAAAAAATAGGAACACAACAGAATACATATATTATATTTATAATATGAGTGAAGTATAACACAAATAATAATAATAATGAACTACTAATAGGGAACAATGAAAATACAACATGTACCTACCTACTCATACCAAGAAAATAAGTTAAGAGGATTATGTACAAATGAACTAACAATAATGCGTATCTGTGCCCCCCCAAAAAATTACATATGGTAATGATGGCTATTGTAACAATTACTTAACAGAACAAATAACTAATAACTGATAACAAATATATTAACAATAATTTATAATAAATAGGTTAACAATAATTTATAACAAATATATTAACAAAAGAAATCATTCTAATAAGAGCGAAACCGGCTGACGGTAAAAATCCCAATAGCAGTTCATGTTTCTTTCATTAATGTTGCATTTAACGTTTATATGTAAAATAAAAACTTGTTTTCATTCATTCATACATAGCCTGAATACAAATCCAAGTCTTAATTAATATGTGGGGCTCGCCATGGCGAAAAAAAGTACTGGTGAAAATGCCGATCTCCAATTTTCCGACCCCCTGCACTCCTCCAGACTGCTCGAAACGACAAAACCAGTATTCATGTATATATCAGCTAAAGAATCAACATAAAGCGATCGCCTAGGTGTCTTTTTAATTTTTCGAATTTCCGACACCTTTTAGCGTCATTGTGCGCCGGTCCTCGTACATAAATCACGATCGACAGCTCACGGCGAAAAGGTAAAATGTAAGCGCCGCTCCGAAATAGACGCGCGTTCATTGAGGCATTCGGACCTTGAGGCGGACTTGGCACGCGCGTCACCCGCCCTCGTCAGTGATAGTCGAAAATGGGCGAGGGGAGTCAGCGCCAACTCCCGCCGACCCTGACCGCACTGATTTCACTTATACGAGTTCTCCGTTTCCCCGTAAAACGAATTAAGTCACAAATTGATAAACACATAAACTGGTAGATCAGTGACCAGCTACTCCCGAATCATTCACATTAAAATTTGGGGTTACTGAGGGTGAGGGCACAAAAGGACGATCCTCAATCAGTTTTAACCTTATTTTCCAAGCACTTTCGCCCATTTGGGCCTCTACAGGACTCTACAATAGAGAAACACACCACGTTATACCAATGGTGTCCAGCCAGGGCTTCCAGGTGTCTGGTTTTGGCCCGGACAGTCCGGTTTTTTAACATGCTGTCCGGGCGAAAATCACTCGAAAAACCGAATTTCCGGTTTTCTTAGGAAGAGCGGCACATTTCCAGTTGTGGATCCTATCCTTGGTTGCTAATCTACAAACTCAGCCGTGACTAGAGGAACTACCTACATCAACCTTCCAACCAACTTGTTTTATGTTAGGTATCTTTTGGAAATCGACCATAGAAAGCTATCCAAACGTCCATTACGAGTATCATAAACATTTAAACCAAATATTAAACCGAACTTAAACCAAGCATAAACAAAATTTTACACTTTCTCACAAATTTGAATCCATTAGGAATGATACATTTTATGTGTTTTTAGGGGTGAAACTAGTTAGCTAAAGTGAAAAACTCGGTTATAACGGGGTTGGGAAGATATGCAAGTGTTACCACTTGATTCAGCGTAAAACAATAATGTAGAAACCGACCCCAAACTCGCATTATCATAGAAGGTCATTTTTCAAGAAAACCCTCGATTTCATTGAAAGAAAAAGAAAAAGAAATCATAGTTTTCTCCCCTAATTAGCAAAGATAAAGTGAAATTACTATACCGTTGGAAAGGTGAAATTATGGCGCATATTATAGGACTATAGGCTAAATTCAACAAGTAGAATGTGATTAGATCAATGCGTCTGAAAAAAATGGTTATTCTGAAGATTTCACAAAATTCATATTTCAGATTGATTTTCCACCAATTGAACCACATTGGTTTTTCACTAACTTTTATGGTACGTTAGGGAGATGGGAAATTTAACACTCTTTCAAACGGTACAATCAAATTTGAATTTTCTCGGGTAATTAAGGGAGTTGTGGCCGTTTTAGTGAGTTGAGGACGAAATCACGAAAAAAAATCTAAAAAGTGAAATTACTCTTAAACGAAGCTTCTAAAGAAAAAAGTCTGAGTTCGGGAGGGGGACAAAGTCGGGCTGAAGTTCTACTTTGTTACTTATATCGGCGCGTCTCGTGGTAATGGTTTGTTGAGAGCTTGGCAATGAGATTGCAATGGTTTATTGAAATCTTGGCAATGCGAAACTAGCGTCTCGCTTGATACTGAAATTATAAATCTTTCAGTAATAACTTACACCACTTTCTCTGTTACACTGAAAGCTAACTTTATATCCTGACATTGAGGAACTTTGTATCATTTGTTTCTATGACGTCAGTCGTATGAATTACGTCTGGCGAATCCTAATGTAATCAACTGAGTGCATTTCGGGACTATTCTTCTGCTAACAGAGTACCTTAGTGTTATACTAGGCAACACATTAAGAAATAGCGCCCAGACAGAGGGAAAAAATATGGTTAGGTTGGGAATATACAGAAACGCAGACAGATCATTTAGAAAACAAGCTTTTGGTTAAAGAAAAAAGAACATTACGAACAAAGAACTTAGGCACTGCATTCATCATGTTGGTTTAACTGAAACGGCGCACAAATTTTATTGTTTAGCGTTAGCATGAACACTTTGAGGGTACTGCGTGGTATATGGGAAATCACGTTGTCTATTCACTCAGCTCAAATGCTAGTTGCCCACCAGCATTACTGGGAGCTTACCTCACGAGCTTTACTACCGTCAGAATAAAATATCTTTACAATCCAAATTGCTGTTTGTTTATTTTACCTGTGTCCTGTGATGTCGAAGTAAAGTAGATGATTTTCCCAACAAACATTTTCACGCATTATAGAATATAGAGTTTACATTTCTTCCTTCTTTAATTTTAACTCATAGCAGCTAAACATTATAAAATTTGCAAATTTCAAAATTAAAAGATCGTCCGTTGACCGACCAGTAGAAACCTTTCTGCAAAGTTTTGGGAATTGGGGTTTGGTATTTCAACTAAAATTGATTTGATTTCGTATTTCGCATACCTACCAATTTCACTTAACCCCAGATGACACATCGTTCGTTATTCTTTTCTGTTTTTATTTTTTTATTTTCTATTCTTTTTCTTCTTTTCATGGATCCTTCAGATGCTTTGACTCTGGAATTCCGGTATGTCACGTGTTTTTTACGACCGTATATACTTCGACGTCAGGTTCGCTCGTGGTTTTCACGACCATCTAATATTTGCAGTGTTAAATTTAGTCGTTATTTTGACATTGGTCTATTCTTTTCTGTTTTCCTTGTTATGTTTAAATCTCCGATTTTGTTGATCAATACCGTAGAAAAACTTTTGGTCGTGCAGCAATCCCTCATGAGCAAATATTCTTCTTTATTTCAGCGAATTTTGTTGAAAAATGAAGCTATTATAATGAATCCAAACTTTTTCAACTATTTGTCCATGGAAATTAGTTATAGTGCGATTGCAATAGATGATTTTTCCTTGAAAATTCGCTAAAAATGTATCTAAGCAGAATAAGCGATTGCAGATTTAAATTCATTGGAACTGCAATAGCATTTGACTGTCATGTTCGGAGAAGATGACGAAAGTTTCAGGTGAAATTAAAATTATTCGCATTTCGGAACTAGAAAAAGATGAAGAAGAGTGGATTGAATATGAAGCGGAGAAAAGTATATTTTTTTATCAGAATTTTAGTTAAAAGACGTTTATCAACAATCAACTAGAACATTAAAAAAATCATGCATAATATTATGTTGAATAATGTAATTAATTTTCGTTAGTATTTATTGAAAAATCAATTTAAAAAAAGGTGAAAATCCAAGATCTTTTTCGAATTGCAGAATATTATTTTGAACTAGTTTTTTTTTTTGCCATAAAATTGGTAGTTTACGATTTGTTTGCACTCAAAGTACCCAAATTTAAAAAGAATATGACAATATACCTAATACTATAATATACGCAATTTCGCTCATATGATCATGCTACAAGACTAGAACTTTGGGCACTATTTCGTTTGAAAATTTGGATCATCTCTATTTTACCCCCATCTCTATGGGATAATAGCAATGATAATACTTAAATATTAAAGATACTAAACTCTACGTACAATATTCAAAGAATAGCTGCAGAGAGGATATAGATGACAGTGGTATTGAAGATATAAATCTTAACACAGTTCGACAGGAAATGTAAAGTCTGTGTGAATCACACCCCGTAAATCCACGTAAAATTGACGTGAACACTATAGCAACGTTGTCATCACTACAATTGGTAGACGCTTGATTTAAATAAAATAGTTTTAGTTTCGTGTTTGTAATAGGTAGAAGTGTTTTATTGCAGTGTATGTCGTTCCCAGTGTGGAGCAAACAATACGCTCTCTTCGGCTTTGGTTGCCGCGTGTTACCTGTAATTTCCTCTGTAAAATTTCGCTTTGTTCTGTTGTTTGCTGTTCTTCATTTGAATTTCTTTGTCGAAATGTCAACTAGTAGCTCGTCAAGTTCGAAAAGCGATAGTTTCGCCGATGGTGGTGAAGTTTCATGGTTTGTAGACAATGAGGACGAGATTGAAGTTGTAGTTAGATTTCGTCTACATCTACGAAACTCGAATTTTTTCGACGAAATTGTAACCAGATTCGAAGACGAAAGTTTGTTTACCATTGTTTACCATTGGGCTCGCGGAGGAGTTAGCCCACCGTTATCAGGCCAGCACCCTTTACCATTACCGTTCTGAAATCGTTCGTAGTGCAGAACGCGGTTCTACAAGTTCCGGAACGCCCCGGGATTTTCCGTCCCAGTCCTGATGAGCTCGAGAACTGTAAGAACACGTACTGAGAACAAAGCTACTGTATCAACAAATTAATCATGACAAAGGGAGGGGTTTGAGAGAATTCGAAGAGGGGGAAGAAGTCTGGAAGTAGTTGCCAGCAGCGAAGGATTGGAATCTAGGGACAATAGTAATACGGTCAGGATTGATGTCATATGTGCATAGTAAAGGTGGATGGAAGGAGATCAAGAAAACATGTAGACCAGATTAGAAAGAAAACTTGAAGAAGAAGAGGGGGATTGACTTAAATTGTTGCTGTTGGTTTCTCCGTAATCGGTTGGATCTACCCACTGTTCGTTATTGAGAATATTGTATGACGTTCTGCAACTTGTATTGTAGCAAAAATTAGGTCAGTTACCCATAAAACAAAAGTAAGTCTCCCGTAAGTCTTTGCATTTTAGCTAATTTTTGTAAAAAATAAAATAAAAAAGTTATTACGATGAAAAGTTTAAGAATCAAAATTGTTGTCCATTAAATCGTTTTGAGGCATTCTGAACCGACCGAGTCCAAAGAGTTTGGAATGCTCAAAGGGTGGGAGTATTAAGTACTTTGAACATTTTCCCTCCATTTTTTACCAAGTGAGTCCACATTTTAGAGATTTTTTAGTGCTGAACACGATTGTGAAACCAGGATTGTAATATTTTATTTATTCCATTCTCGGTTAGGAGCTGAAGAACCAAGAAGACCATCGCGCTTCTTCATGGTCATGAAATACAAGTGTGTTCTTATTCAGGTTCTATGAATACAAGTGAATATGAATACGCTTGCATTTGTATTCACATAATATGCCAAAACATTTTCTGTGATATATTTGTATTTGAATTCACGATTCCGAGTTCGCCCAACTATGATTCTCACCATGGGCGTCTGGTCATCTATTAGGGTTAACATTTAGAATGACTTGAAGTTTCTGTGGTACTTCTCTGATTTGCTGTTTTCTCCCACTCTTCCTGTTCTTTTGAATAAGGTAAAGACTGTTTGGTTTCATTCCTTGACTCTTTGCCACCATATCTGCTAAACATTTGATGTAGTGGGAGCAAGGCGCTACGTGGTAAACAGCCGTCCGTAGCATTCTCTTTTTACCTCTCGCTATTTTCAACACGACGCGACAAGCCCCCACCAGCGCCACCCACCGCCCACTGACATCACCCAATGTGCGCATTTCACAAGTAGCATAAAAAGTAACGCCTCATTTAACTAGCTCTATATTAGGGAAAAACATTATTTATCTATCTGAAAATATTCACGAATTCAGAAAAAAAAAAACACTGTTCACGAAGGATCATTATGATCATTGATCGTTGGCCATTACAAGTTGTTAACATCAATCACGACATAAAGAACTTTTTGAAAATACTCCCGAGATATGACAAATAGTTTGCTCGCATTTGTAACACGATTGTAAATTATACCAATACAGTTCCAGTCATGCAGCATGATCGTATGGGCTAATTTTCTTAAACTACCGATAGTATTAATATATGAGGTTGACTTGAAATTCGAGCAATTGAGTCCAAGTATATGGTTAAGTAGGTATAACTATAATGGCTGAAAAACATGTCCTCAATAATATTCTGTTATTCAAAGATTTTATATTTCAAGCTTTTTTTTCTGCTAAATTTTCATAGGAAACAAAAGTATTGCATTAAAAAAAATTTTTTTTTTCTTCAAAAATTTCATTTGGGAATTCATTTTGAGGCGTTTTAAAATTATTCCTGGAGTTTAAGCACATTGAAATTCTTTACGATAAATTTTTAATACATTTTTTGATTGATGTGGTTAAGGTGAGTTTTCACCTTATGGCTGCATAGCTAAATGAAGTAGTGTAGGTGTTTTTCTGGTTAGGAATGACGATAGACAGCCAGTTTTTTTGATTGATTTTATTGCAACGTTTCTGCCTCCAACGTTGGTGAGGCCCTAGTCATGCTTAAACTGCAGAGAGTTGTACACTCAAGGTGTACAAGAGGTGTGCAACTCTCTGCATTTTAAGCATGACTAGGGCCTCACCAACGTTGGAGGCAGAAACGTTGCAATAAAACCAATTAAAAAAACTGGCTGTCTATCGTCATTCCTAACAAGAAAAACACCTACACTACTACATTTTTTAAAAATGTGATCAATTTACTGTGATTAAATGGTGATGGCCAACAAACTCACCCTTTTTCTTGGAATGCTTGATTTTTCTAATCGAGAGTTCGGATTTTTCATTCCAATTGTAAGTAGAGTTATCCTCTGGAATGACATGTATAATTTATCATTATTATTACTTGTTAAACCAATATTGGATGACCGAAAATATTGAATCGATCTTGGTGACATTTTCAATTATTGGGTGGGTTACATAATTTTCCTTTACATTATTTCCGCTCATGCAAACATGAATTATAGCCCTAATATTATCTTGCACGTATACACATGAGTATTAGATTGGTACTGTTATATTTTGCATTCAATCATTTAGACTCTTACTTTATTCTTCAACTAATTCTATACGTCCATGTTTACAATATGTGAGAAAGCTATACTGCCCACCCAACTTGGCAGGCAGACCAAGTTTATTACCATAAAGCTGATATGCACTCAACCACACAAACAGCCAACCAATTCTACCTTTAACTAGGTGACTGGCTTCCTCATATGCCCACTCTTCAGAGTGGAGCCACTCTGAGATAGGTGAACAAGGTTACACATTCAGCCACTAGGATGGCTTGAAGTTGCCTTCTGTATTATTCCCATGCCAGGAAATTGACACTGTAACAGGTAGGTCAGGTGTCACACACTAAGGTGGGAGGTTGGGTCACACAAACAGCCAATCAGTTCTACCTTCAACCAGGTGAGTGGCTTTCTCTTTAGACTGAATCCACTTTGAGACAGAGGAACAAGGTTCTTCATTCAGCCACTAGGATGAGTTGAACCTCAGTGCACCAAAAGCGCTCAAATTTTAAAACAATTCAACATGAATAGATGAATACTCACAATAATTCCGCTCAAAGCAATCATACAGATCATACTGCATGACAAGAACTTTTTAACATTTGCGTATGTTCAGATCATACGCAAATGTTACGATAAATCCAAAACAATGAAAATTAAAATGGACAATGCGGACCCCCAACCCTTACAATTAATATGAATTTAATCGAAATCAAATGAAATCTGTAAAAGGTATGATGTTCTGTCCTCATACTCAGAACCTACCATTGACGGTTATTTAAATAAAATCGTAGTATGAGCAAACCGTCAAATACCGGACTTCTTACATTAGTGCGAATAGCTCAAGTAGATTTTCAAGGTACCTAGGGATTATAAGAAGCTTTGATTGCATGGGTGGGAGAAAGAATTGCCACGTGATGTTAGTACATTATTTTATGGGCCAACAGAAAGTGGAAATAGCGTCAAAGGGTTAAGTACGAGAACCTTCCGAAAATTAAATAATCCGATGAAACGTCATTTATTGCGAAACTGGCAGTATTAAGTTATTGTAATATTGTGTTATTTATGTAATAATACTTCCATATCATGGGCCTACAGTATCAGTTAGTAACGAACTGAAGCAAAATATTGGAAGAATGAATAATTCACCTTACTGCCTGTTACATAAAGGAATCATATAACAACTGAGTGTGTTCCCTGTATTATAGTATATTCTTATTCCAAATTATGTATTAATTATTCTTTGCTATATGTACCTATATCAATATTTTAAAAAGTATGCCACACATTCCAATGTCATTTTCAAATAACATTTAACATCATAACCACCAAACTATGAAATAGTTACTAGGTTGAAATATATTTATGACTGTTGATATCTAGCCAACACTCCTCTTGGCAAGATTGAAGAAACCTTAATTCATTAATGGGTGGATTCGTTCAACGGATTCATAAGCCTCGTCTCTCCTAATGTAACGCAGGTTCAAAATTTCATTAACGAGACACCTCTAAACACTGCCAAGTACCTGCCCACAAAAAATCTTTTGCTTTCTAAGCGAACCAAGTACCGAGCTTTAAGATAACTTACGACTTTCAACAACCGAAAGCTTTTCGACATCCTAAATAAAGTGTTTCGTGCGCTTTTCCTGTCATCCTGATCAATTTTATTCCCATATTAATATTCAGGTAAAGTGTAGCAAAAATTCCCAGTAAGGAAGGAAAAACACAGGCCGACCCATTAAACATGTCAATGTATGCGGTAGGCACGGTGCCACTCAATAGAAAACTCAAGACCCCAATGTGGTACTAGAATTGGTACATTTGTAAGTGATGCGATGTAAATGATGTGTCCCTAATGTTTATTCTATCAGGGAGACTATCCCGAGCCACAGCTTTCTCATTGCAAAATCAGGATTTTAACAAACGACTCGATTTGTTCCAGGACTTCCTTTGGTAAATCGGTATTTAAGCGAAGTTCATAGTTCACATGAATCAACAGAAGAATATGTTCATAAAAAAGCCGACAACTGGGTTGAATATGTAAACAATTTTTCAGAACGTGCACGATGGGGCCTTCAAGCTACTTACTCCACATTCCACACTAGGTACTTAGGGAATGGGTCATACTTCAAAGAAGAGTTCAGGGGTACGGACATAGATTTCTTCACTTCTCTGTCAAGGAATAACAGAAGATAGCACGCACTTTTTCCTAAGTGAATATAGGTGGACTCCCGCTGAATGACCTAGTCTCTCCTGCATTGAGGAATTATCCAGGAGAGTAGCTTCAATTTTAGCACAAAGCACCATAAAAGAGACAATCTTTGATGGGAAACATCACTATGAGCATTCATACAAAAGAACAAAAAGTACAAAACTCAGGAAAAAGGCTGCAAATTATTACACTATGGTTTATTATTTCTGTGATAGATAGGCTTTATACGCAGATCATTGGTCTATAATTATTAAACCTCGTATGTAATATATGATCACAACATGACGCATCGTGCCTCTGAGAAGGGTTAACACTTTCACAGTTCCAAGACCCCAAAATTTCACGCTTCACGGTACAGATGTTTAAAAAAACGGGAAAGAACGGAAAGAAGGAAACGGAAAAAACGGGAAATGCATGAAGTAATTTAGGTTCGCGCATGCGCATAATGGAGTAATGATTTGAGAAAAATGGAATTAGTAGGGTACAATCTACAGTCTAAACCAAAAATTCCCAGAAAATGTAATCAAAGTCTGATGAAAACTAGACCTTGTTCCTTAGAGTACACTTCGCGCATGCGCAGGAGCTGGATGATGCAATTATGTTGAAATTAACATGGAATTATTAAACCATTGTCCCCCTATGCACCAAATTTGAGCGGGATTGGACGTAGGGCGTAAAAAAATGATGCTTGAAGGAATTCACGTATGCGCATGCGCAAAATGAAGTTATGGTTTTAGAAGTATGGAATTAATAGTGGACCATTTACAGTTTAACCCGCACACTCCCTGAAAATTTCATTAAAATCGGATCAAAAATGTTGAAATTAGGCTCGTTGAAAAAGGAATACACATCCGCGCATGCGCAGTAGTTACCAATGATAGGATTATGTTGAAATTACTAGGGAATGCTCAAATTAACCTCTTCGTCCTAGCCTCCGAATTTGAGCGATATCGGACAACGGGGGAGTGAGAAAATTATGTTTGATGGAATTTATGTTTGCGCATGTGCCGAGTGAAGAATTGATTTGGGAAAAGAGAAACTCATAGGAGACCATTTTTACCCTAACCCACACATACCATGAACATTTCATAAGAACCGATTAAATATTGTGGAACTTAAGCTGGTTACAAGAATTTGCGGACATACACACACAGAGATAGAGAGAGAAAGACACGGAACGAAAGTTGTTCAGAATAGTCTAAAACGTAAAATGCGAGTAGAAATTTTACCACTGTAAAAAAACAACAGCCGTTAGATTTTAGTGGAGACCACAACTTTTAAATCTTTCGAACGTGAAAACAATGCTTCCGCTACCTATAGGTAGACTTGTGAGCAATTTAAGAGATGAAATTTAGCATTTAGGTACCTCACTAGCAGGTACATCCTCACGGACAATCGTTAGTAAACTCGATTTCGCAACGTTGCAATAAATTCCATTGGAATTATATCACCTGTTAATCCCAATATTGACATTATATCAGCTGATATTTACAAGGCAATTTTTATGTATTCCAGTACCACTGTTTAGCTATCTTTGATGGATTTTGCTTGATCTTTGTCTTAGCTTGATCGTCTAATTCAGCCTTACTCAACCTTTTTGTCTCACGGGCCACATCTGTGTGTTCGGTAGTTGAAGCGGGCCACAACTCACAAAGTAGGTATTCCAATTATAAATCTTTGTAATACGAATACCTTAGTCAAGGTAAAATAGAACTGTAAAATACATTTAAAACAGAAGTATATTTAAATAATCAATATTACAAAAATAATAGTAATACAAAATTAATGTGATTTTTGATATTGAGACCGGCTTTTAATTATGTGAGACAGATCGGGTTTGTAATTGCTACATGCTACTCTTAATACGTCGTCTGAAAAGAGAATCAGTGAGCCGATTTCTGTATACATTCTTCGCATACTTCATTTTGGAGTAGGATGATTCGCAAAGATAAGTCGATGTGAACAACGTCAGGAGCAAGTGGGCACAGTTTTTTTATGTTTTGCAATCGTCAGGTACTAATTTCCAAAATTCCATATATTCTTTTTTCTCCCATTTTTCCTTGAAAACAGCTTCCCAATGTGTGTCGTTTTTAAAATCAATGAACTCATCAAGTAACTTTGCATGGTCAAACCCCAATGTTGCTAGTTGTGTGACGGTGGGTGTTTCCAAGTGCCAGGGATTTTCCACTAGTAACAGGCACTTCTTGATTTTTCTTAAATCCTGAAATCTGTTCTTAAATTCTTCAGATAATGAAGCTAAATATTTGGATATGGTCTCATAATTCTGTGAAGAGGTGTTAATACCATCTTGTTTCGCCTTAATAAGCATTGGGAAGTTGACTAATACTTGGCTTTGAACTTCTTCGTAAAATAAATTCAGTTCTTTTTCTTCTTTTTAGTTCTTCTTCTTCTTCCATTTTTTTGTCTTGACCGCGTCCATATTTACATCTGATTAGCGCGCGTGTTCTCTTCCGCTTCTCGTGTTTCCATCTTTGGTATTTATTTCGTCAAAAATGAATCGAGTCAGTTCGGTAAGTTAAAATAGGAGTGAAACAGAACCGGAAACAGAAGAATTATAAAATGACTAAATAGAGGAGGAAACGGGTATAGGTAGGTAAATTTCATTCTATCGGACAAAAAGTAACCCTAGCTTATGAGGGCCACACAGAAAAGCTTGGCGGGCCGCAGGTTGAGTATGGCTGGTCTAATTCATAGATCCGCTAGCATCGTGTGATTTCCCTATCTTCTCGCGCATAGAAGTTCGAAGGTTTTTTTTTCGATGTACAAGCCCTTAGGGAAAGCTAACTATTCAACGTACAGCGTTGCGGGTGGCTTTAATCGATTCTTTGGAATCAAATTTCTCATTGACAAACAAAAAATTATTACTGTTAACTTAGAAAGTTTTCGAGATCTCGATTTTATAAATGTTTCACCCTTCAATACAACCCTTTAGGGTTGATAAAAATTGATGCCGAGCTTCTAGGACTATCTATACCCCAAATGTGATTTTTAACACAAGTTTCGTATAGTTTGGTCTAGTATTTTTTGTTCTAGTATCCGGCGGACCGACGGATTGTTTTATTCGATTTTTGGATTCTACTTATCTTGGCACGTAAACCAAAAAATTCTCAGGGGGCGTTAATTTTTTTTTTTTTTTTTTTTTTTTTTTTTGGTTTTTTTTTTTTTTTAATTTTTTATAAGTCGATTACAAGCCTCGTTGCTGACGAATAAGAGCACATGAGGTGTAGGAAAGGGATCCAAATCCACCTGCAATTGGACCACTATCGCAAAGTAAGCAGAGATTCGAAAATCACCGTAAGTATGACGCCGCTGCTGAGGACCATCGAGGATCATTTACTCCTCTGATCTGCTCGTGTCGAAGAGTGATCCTTCGAGAGTAATCCTTTCTCCAGGCTTTCACGAAAACATTCGCAGTGCGTATGCTGATAAATGGAACAAACCAAGTCATTGGGAGGTGGATCAGAGTAAAACTTCAGCTTTCTATCATTCATACCATCGCCCGAAAACTTCAAAGCTTCCGAAGACAACTTAGGAAATAAGAGTGAACCACGGAACATGATGATAATGACTTGAACCTTGAGGACAGTGTTCCTGTGACCTTGCCCAAGAACTGAAAAGGCATCACCCTAAAATGTCTAACCCATCCACCAATTTATTACTTTCCTTTCTCCTGACTGCGTCTTCCGTATCCGCTTCCACACTGCTCCTACCCCAAGCACCTCACACCTCCCTCAAACAGAAGGACCGCTACTCAAATACAACAGCATGGCATCCATTTTCTCTCCTCTCCTCTAATCGATGCCCGAATTACGAGGACCGAATGTTTATTCAATTCTATTAGAGAAAGGAAAAAGACGCCTCTAAAACAGTGAAAAAGGAAGATAGGGAAGAAAACAATGGAACCAAAGATGGATAGAGAACAGTAGAGTGGACAGCACGCTTAATCCCCGAAGTGGAAACGGGTTGAAAGGCAACATGGTGAAACAGGATATTATCTGACACAGTTCCTTACTGGACATGGATATTTCAGATCCTATTTGTCAAAGGTAGGAAAGGCGAGTGCGCCCACCTGTGTACTCAGCCATATTGAAGATGATGACGCATACCATACCTTTTGTGTGTTGATGATGGGAAACCCCTCGAAGATAATTAAGATAGCTGAGTCTAGAGAAAACTGGGACGCTTTGGTGGGATATGCTGTAACAGTCCCGAATGCCAAAGAGACGAACATCAGAGAATGGGGAACAGAATAGGAGGAAAGCCAGAATAACAGGCTGTCAAGAGAGCTGTCCCGAAGTAATACAAAAAAGTAGTCTCGGGACAGCTCACTATACGAAGGGAGAGGATGGGTGTTTTAGTCGGTATGCCACTATGTGGTGAGCCCGACACATAGGACGAGGAAGCCCAGCTTCGTTGTCGTGCGTAAAGCATTTCACCAACCGCAATTTAAAAAAAAAAAAAAAAAAACATGTTTAAATGTATAGAACAATGTTTACAACTGTATCTGAAGATTTCATTGCTGTTTTGCTACGAAATATATGCTCTCTACGTTTATTGAGTTTACGGGTGAATTGAAGAACCAAACTATAAGACAATTAGTTGACATTTTCATAGTCTCATTGGTTCTAAATGAGTTTTTTGGCTATTAACATTATATAAAAAAAGGTAAACATATTGCTAAGTAATGCATGCATTACCAAAACGCACTTATGTCAGGCTTGTACATGATTTTGGTGGAAATGGCGCGAACAGATCATTATTTTACTGGATGATCCCCTTCCATTATAAACCAACATGAATATGCTACGAGCATCTCCCCGACCCTTTCTCTCACAACCATAACGCAGTACGAACTGCTGTTTCATTGTAAAATCGAGCAAGAAAGATTTACACAGAAGGTTGGTAAAAATATTACGGTTCATCGGTGTTGCCGATCCCCGTCACTGTGAAATTGGAATTTAATGAGAATCATTTCACAGATAGACCTAATACTTCGAGAAAAATAGTGAAGCATCATGTTAAGAACATGATAAACATGTTAAATTTTAAAAAATCACGAAAATCGGCAGAGAATTGTGGCCTGGGCTGCGAAGCCAAAATGTGTCACACAAACACTTTGTTCACAGGTTCGATCTTATTTTTCACAGGTTTGTATTCGGTAATTTTTTATTTTTCTATTTTTTATCATGCTTGGGTCGTATCACAACCCCCCCCCCCCCCCCCCCCCGATCCATTCTAATAGGGCGTCCCTCTTATTTACGAAGCCTTGCCTGTTTGACCTAGCTTCACAGGGATTTCCTAAAAAACACGCTACTTATTTTGGAAGGTAGTTCATTTTCTGGCTGAAGAGAGCAGATTTAAATTGACTGTATATTCTGATTTCGAGGTCAATGGATCTATTGAAACAAACAACGAGATCTTCGCAATGGTTCCGTCTAAACAGATGGGCAGAGGCGCAAACACGCAGTTAACTCTAGGATTTTAGTATACACACATACCTAGCTAGTGTATATTTTTCTCAAAAAAGGTTGAACTCACCACTCGCGCTTCTCGAGGTATCCGGCCAGTAAATTTTTTCCCTCCTCCTCCACCTGACGAGACTAGTTCTTTGGTGTTTTGGCTCCGATGGCTCCGGCTGCACAACTGAACCAAAAATACACTTGTGGAGGGTTTGACCTTTTCGTCTACTAATAAACCAGGGTGGGATCGGACACATGAGGGGCGTCTGTTGACAGGGCTTGTGCCGGCACTAAGTACCTGGTCAACAGTAAACAACTGGTAGAAATTTTGATGCAGATTATCGGAACATTTGAAGAATTTTCATTAATAATGTTGAACGTGATTGCAACATTAATTTATTCATTGAAGTGCTTGTTTACCTATTTTTATCGTCATTAGTTGATCATTGAATACGTGGAATTACCTTGAGGCGATTTAGAACTATGTGCTGTTTTCCATGACCTTGATAGCTTGCCGTTCACTGACTACATTTTCAAGTTCACCAGATGGGCTTTTGGCACTTGAGAATTTCTGAAAGCGCCCGACTCAGAACTTTGATTGGTCTAAAACCTCTGAAACTGCTAGTTTTTTTAGATCTTTTTTTCACAGAATTTGCGGGGGAGGGCCCCCAGGATTTTGTGAAAAAAGACGTAAAAAAACTAGCAGTTTTAGAGGTTTTAGACCCACACTTTATCAATTTGCTTTGTTAAGAAACAAAAACTTTTAATAAACACTCACGATAGAATTAAATGAACAAAGCACTTTTTTCATTAAAGATGAAAATACAAATAAACTATTACCTAGTTGAACATTGTTTATCTATTACTGGTAAAAGTAAAACAGTGAATAATTTGCTTCTATCGAAAAACATTGGTTGCGATCAGCAAAGGAAACATGGTTCGTTTCTTTCTTCGTCGAAACAGTACTGATTATGTATTCTTACCGTTACCGAAAGCGGTAGATGAGAGACAAATGAGACAAATTCAGTACCGTAACTTGTTAAATAAACTGATGAACACAAACATACCCCTATAAATAAAAATTGACTATGGTAGTGGTGGTTTGAGGGGATGAGCATTTTGGTAGGCAAAACTCAGACTCATCGTGGTTTATTAGTGTCAAAGTACCTACTTTCGCCTGTAATAGGCCTTATCAGGATCTGAAATATAAATAACAATATGCTGCTCTTAGTCATAAGTCTCAGTACTAGGGTTCAGATTGTAAAGAGTTGACTAGAGTGACAACTTATATGGTAGTACCTACTAGTTGAGGTACTTACAGGATAAGCAGTATGGGTTTGTTTTTGGTCTTGGATAATACAAAACCATTGTTGCACTAGGTCGTAACTAGTCTGTAATGAATGATATTACAATGTTAAAATTATGAGGTAATAGTAGAGGGACAATAAGTCAGGGATATGGGCTTGGTGAAGTAATGAGTAAGTAGCCTCTACTCACCAGTACTAGTTGATTGTCCACTCTGTGTGGTCTAAAAAATTTTCCTACTTCCCGCAAATAATGAATTATATAAATTATTTCCTACATCAAACTTTTGCAAACCCTCACCTCATGGAACTACAACCAAGCAATAATGTCATCTCTTACAATCAACAAGTACTGGAGAGTAGAGGCTAGCATGGACACTAATAAACCACGATGAGTTACAGCCTACCAAAATGCTCATCCCCTCAACCACCCCTACACCTATCATATTAATACACCGATCATATTAATGAATATTGTATTGTGTATTCCTTACCCACTGCCTTATGTGTTTTAATGAAGGAAGATATCTTCGATGCTCGTTTCATGAGTAAATAAGTAATAAGTTCGCACTTCACCTGAAGTTTGTTTTCTACTGCTCTTCCACTCACGAAATGGCGACGTTGGACGACAGCACGACGCAGACACAACAGCGCTAATGATTTTTCCCTCAAGCGCTTCTGGAAATCTCCGAGTTTACCCATAAACAGTCTGACACTACCTACCTGCGTCAATCCCCGATTGATCCTACGTGGATACCTGCACAGTTTATAGGGCTACCAAAATTGAAACGCACAGATTAGTGAATCGGCAGCGTCAGATTAGTAATTTTTTCTTATGCCTCTCGGGGGGGGGGGATTTCCCTCTTAGTTAGTGAATGATGAATTTGAAGTTAAAAAAAAAAGTGTAAATCTTTCATGGCACCTCGAAAGTATTCCTTTCCGTATTTTGGAAAAGCGATCTGTTGGTGTAAAATTAAGGATTAACTGAACAAAACTAAAACAAAAAAATTACCCTGAGTTGAGAAAAAGCTACCCGTAACGACCGAGTTAGGACTGGAGGGGGTGGTTGCCTGGTGTCCCTAACTGTGCCTTGTCTTTTCCGAGTACGACGGTACCTTAACAGGCTGCGGGCTGACTCCTTCATTCGTTCGAACATACGTGTGCCTAATGTGTTGGGGCTCTGGGCTAATGTTCAAATTACCATTTTTCCTCTGATTATTTATTTATCTGGGTGTGCCGGCTACTCTGCGGGAAATAATGAAACTTCATGTTCAGATTGTGTTGGAGGTTGTGCTGCAGGTTGTGTTAAGAAGGATTTTATCAGTTCAGGTTCTGCCACATTAAATTTTTCAGTTCAATTTTCAATTTGAACTTGCTAGGTCTACTTAGCACGAGTATTGTTTTGCCAGACTCACTTGGCTCATTTCTTGAACTTTTCAATCACACAATACATAACATCAATCAAATCAACTTTTAATTAAGAACGCTTGTAAGATAATACTATTAAAAATGTGAAGCCTTCAATTTTACCTCTTGGGTTTGATTGAAAACGATGAAAACATTTCAGGCACATCTTCTGTCAATGTGTAACTTTAAACCAAACGTAAACTTTGCTCCATTAAAAAAAATAAAAAAAAAAGAATCAGATGTTAAAATTGGTATTCTATTTTTGCTAGCTAGTCTACCTGTAGGTAATGGAAGCACTGTTCCCACTTTCGGAAGACGGAAAATTCTTTGTGTTCAATCAAAATTTTCACTCGCATTTTACGTTTTAGACCACTCTGAAAAACGTTTGTTCCGCGTCTGTGTGCATGTGTGTATCTGCCTTGTATTCGCAAATCCTTGAAACAAGCTTGATTACCACAGTTTTCATCCAATTTTAATGGAATTTTGAGAGAATGTGCGCGTCAGACTGTAGAAGGTCTCCTACTGGTTTCATTGTTCCCACATCAATACTTCACTCTGTACATGTCCAAACGTTGATTCCATCAAGCATCATTTTCTCACTCTCTAGTCGTTCGATCTCGTTCATGTTTAGTGGACGACTGGGAGAAGACAATTTAATCATTCCATATCAATTTCAACATTGTGTGATTAGTAGCGGCTGTGTGAAAATAGCGGAATGTTAAATCCGCGTAACTTCCTTTATTTCCTCAGTTGTCTTCCAATTTTGATGAAATTTCCAGAAGATATGTGGGTTAGGATGTATATTGTTCCCTATTAACTTCATTGTTCCGAAATCAATACTTCAGTCAGCGCATACGCGAACATAAATTAGGTACATCAAACATCAGTTTTTTGTTTCCTAATTAACCGATTTAGTCGATTTCGTTTCTTCTTGATTTACTGCTTCCCGCTATGTGATTTTTAAACATTTGAAACATTTTTCATCTATAAAACATTTCAATGATCTATACATTTCTATATATTCATGTTATGGATACGAAGAAACTAGGTACCACACCCAACTTACCAGACTTTTATTTTTCAATTCTAGTTTTGGCATTTTAGGCATTTACATATCTTGAAACATAACCAACAAAGTCTGAGGAGGACAGGAGGAGTTCTGAGGAATTCGAGTAGGTACTAATGTTAGTAATAAACCAAAAATTTCAGACTACTATGCAATAAATTCGCTAAATACTGAATGAAAGTCAACGTTAGTATCGCATTGGAGGAAGTTCGATAACCTACAAGAGTGTGTCAGCAAGAAAACAAAATTTTTCTTCTTCCTTTCTTTTTAGATATGAGTAGTTAGTTTTTTAACTGCTGTTTGTGAAATAGACTGGTGCCTAATGAGACATTCGTCTTGAAATTATCTGGGGGGAAAAAGTTTAAAAATAGGATCCGAGTGGCGGAGGAAGCCTATTGGCCAGACAGAGGTCGAGCCTGCTGGGTGTGGAGGTCAACCTTCTTTCCCTATTGAGTGTTGCGTGCCAGCCGAAACGCCAAAATGTAGAACAAGCTGTCCTAACTGTTGCGTTACAGTCTGTCGGTGGTTATCTATCAAAACTAGATTTAATATATTTATCAGCTATTAATCACCTAAATTCGATTCGCCAAATGGTAGCCCAATAGAAGCTTGAATCGACGTTTGAAAACGGCCAATAAGAAAATAACCACTACTTTCCTCACCATACTGGACAAAGTTGCATGTGATCTATTAAAAATTGGAAAAATAAACGGAGAATGAATTTAAAACGTGGCAAAATATCACACAACGGTTTATTATTTCCCTTCCACGCAGAACACAAACCAGGACTGCCAAACTGTAGGAATCGATTCTACAACTAATTTGCAACAACTTTTGTCCCTTAATAATTTTTTTAACCCGCTTAAAAAACGAGTATTTTTAATTTAAAATTTTTTCATGATTTTGACCTTATGTCACTAACTTCTTCACAACTCCCTTAATTTGCTGTGTAAATTCAAATTTAAGGATACTGTTGGAAAGAGCATTAAATTTCCTGTCGGAAACGCCTGACTGGCTTTTAAAAATATGGTTTGAGTTTTGGAGGGGGAGGGGGGGGGGGGGAGTAAGATTCGAGTTTATTCGATAGGAAATTCAACTTTGAGAACCAATATTTTTTCAAGTTGCAAGAACGGTAAAAACTGCGCCAAGATCTCACCTTTCCAACACAGTGATGTCTATTTTACTTTTACTTTGCTAATTAGGGGAGAGAACTATGTTTTAATGTTGAAAAACATTTTTTTTTTCCAATGATATCGAGGGTTTTCTTGAAAAATTACCTTCTATGAAAATACGAGTTTGGGGTCGGTTTCTGCTTGAAGCTCCATCATTCTTCACTTCTGAAGGACATAGTATGTACCTTTTTACCGTTTTGCACTCAAAGTGCTCAAATTTCAAAACAATTTAACATAGGGTATGATAATAGGTACGATAATTTACGAAAATTCCCTCATACTATCATGTTGCATAACCGGGAAGCTTTTCCTCTATTATTTAGTATTTTGAACATCGAATTATTTAGACATTTCTATTGATTCTGAGTCGACCCATTGTAGGAAGCGGAAGAATCCTTAGCGAATTTTCGTGGAAAATGAAGCGTATATATATATATATATATATTATCCTTTCGTTTGGAAAGCTTGATTTTTTGGCTCAATCCGAAATTTTTATCTCAATCCTAAGGAGAGTTGTCGTATGAATGACACACACACAATGTGTGTGTGTATCATTCCAGACGATAACTCCCCTTCAGGATTGAGATAAAAATTCCGGATTGAGCCAAAAAATCAAGCTTTCCAAACGAAAGGATAAGTTCGTTGTCCAGCACTTTTTGTGCACGTTAAAGTGGTCAAATTTCATAAAAGGAACTGAAAAAAAAAACACTAAAATTGGCCGAAAACAGATAAAAATCGTTTAATATATATTTTCAGCAGAATATTACTCAATTAAAGTTTATCAATTATAAAATAGAACATTAAAAAATGTATGTACAAAATTATGCTAAAAAAGGTACTTAAATTTAATCAAAATTTGCTAACTAAACTTAACTTAAAAAAAAGCTAAAGATTTTAAATCACTTTTTGAATAGCAGGTTATTATTTAGAGTACGTTTTATGCCATAAAATTAATAGTTAATAAATTCTTTGCATCAAAAAAGCTCAAATTTCAAAACGATTCAATGTAATACAATACGATAATGCTGCATGACAGGCACTTTTTTGCAGTTTTTATCGATTTTTTGCAAATTTTAATGCATTTTTAAGTACAATTTTCAGCATAATATTGTAAATAAATTTTTGGATGTTTCATTTTATAGATAATAAACTTTGTTTGAGCAATATTCTACCAAAAATTTAAATTTAAAAAATTTTCTCCATTTTTAGTGATTTTTTTAGTAAATTTTTGAAATTTTACCAATTTAACGTGCTCAAAAAGTGCTGGCTAACGAACTCATCTTTTCGTTTGGAAATCTTGATTTTTTTCGGAATTTTTATCTCAATCCTAAGGAGAGTTATCGTCCGGAACGACACATATATAAATAAATAAATACATATATAGATACATATGAAAAAGCTATAGCAATACCCAACTTGGCAAACATTTTTACCAACTTACAATTAGCTTAAGTTGGTAGCAGAGTTATACAGCAATGTTTTGTCTCTGTAATTGGAATTCTATCTCGTCTTCTTGAAGAAATGAAATTAATAAATACGCTCATCATCTAACCAGGCAGACGTTATGCAAATCATGGTGACGGGATTTGATAATCACGAGTTGATGTACGGCGCACGAGGTTTCCACACCTTCAAGACAGTCCAATCATGCGGTTTAGTATGCCTTCCTTACCCCCCCCCCCTCCCCCCCTTCCACCGCACCATCTTCCAGTAATGGCAGGAAGTATTTTGCACGATTCATACCGCTTCCGAGCATACTAAGGTCCTGACCAGAGTGAATGGTAGTGAAGTATCTACCACGCAGAGCCGAGGCTCAGTGTCGAATTTGACCAATTTGGGAGAGCAAAATTATTTTTTGCCTCAATATCATAGAAATTTACTCTGATTCCGAATTACACCCGATGCTCATACATCTAAAATGGCTCCTTAATACGTTTTTTGTGGAAAACAAATCGTTTTCCAGCATAATTTCCAACTTTTGTCCAATTTAAAACCATTCAAAACTATTTTCGTCTCGCAAAATGTTGTACAGGATTAAATTCTTAAAATTAAATTCCAGGAAATTTTTTAATTGATCGATTCATAAGAGGCTTATTGAATTGAATTTTTTTAAGTAGTAGGTAGGTACTCGTAAAATAAGTGTTATTCGCAAAATAAATGTAAAACTTGATTTCTGAAGCCAAAGATATCTTTGAGAACCGTTTTTACCTCCAAAATGCAAAAATTAATACTAATTTTAATATAAATATTCTTCCTCATCATCAATATGAAAAATGTTTGAAACATAGCCAAATCTCTAATCTGGACGTCTATGTAGGAGTGGGATTCATCACTCCATATTGCAACTGTGTGAGTTTGCGCAAACATGCGTAAGATTCTCCAACAAGTATATACTCTTGACAACCTTACTTTCCTAGGAATTTTCCCCGCAAGACCGAGCAGTATACTAAAAGTTTAATTGGATGTCCTGCACTATGTCACTAATACTAGCTTTAACCTAAATCCGCTTTCCTGAGGCTCAAAGAAATTATTTAAATGATGTGAACTTGCCTCTTTTTTCTATCCTCGGTGGATTACAAAGGTTCACTATTTAAAACATTAAACCAAAATCTAACGGAAGATATCTGCACGTCCCACCCAGGTTTAAAGGGTTAAATACCATGGTTGTGTCACGTACCTGCTTGATTTAAATAAATGAACTTATGTGGAACACTACAGGAACATGCTTCATTTTATATTCGACTATCAAATCTATATTGATAGTATCATACTACATGTATATTAGGTACTCACACAGCTGAGCTACGTTACTTCCCTGATTTCTTTCTAATCACTTCTAGCGGTCTCCAACAGACCGTGTGCCAAATTTCAGCGCTCTAGGATGAACAGGAGAAGAGTTAGTTTTAATGCTCACACAGTTGATCTGGCTTCCCTTATTTTCTCCCAATCGCTTTCAGAATGCGGAGATGAGATTAAAGTGACGTCATTACAAGTATGTCGTGTTGCTAAGAAAATTTGGAGAAACAGCGTGTCAATCATTTAGAACATGGTAACAATTAAAATCGAGCATGTTGATCGGTTTGGCTTTACAGGACAACACGGTCCGAAGGGAGAACTCTATAAATCACTTCAAACCTAAACCTCTTGAGTGCATTCTCTCGGGGTTTCTAGAAACTACAGGTTAGTCTTAGTGATCATTGTGAAGCGCTGGTGGTTCACTTGGTTTTCCCGCCCGTCTGCCCAGCTGTTCTATCTCGCAACATCGCCCTCGCTTTGCTTCATCAGCTGTTCTCTTCAACAGGAGATCATAAAAGAGCAGGAGCCCAATCCGTAGGTTAGATCCCGCCATACGTTTGCAACAGGTGGATTCAGTGAGACGCGATTACTGGTTGCTCCTCGCCCGATCATAATTTCAGATGCCCCCAAGCATCCTGATTGTGAGGGTGAATTGGAGGGAAACATAGAAGGTAGATATTAACGGTACCAGCAATTTTCTACCCGTATTTAAATAGCAGCTATCTACGTCGCAGCCCTATTGTGAAATCAGCCTTTTTGTAAAAAGCCTATCCTTTTTTACAATAAGTACACCGCCTTTTCGTGATAAAACGTTGGAATGACAATCAGCCTGGTATTTTTTAGCCTTTTTGTAAAGAAGCTGGAAGATCTCAGCCTTTTTGCAAAACCAACCTATTCAACAAAAAGGCTGAGCGTGATCCGCCTTAGTTTGATGGTCTGGATGCTCGCAAGCTCGCATCTCAAGAATGCATACACATCAAGTACCTAGTCAATCCCATAGTAAAAATTCAGATTAGTTGGGCATTAGGTCAGAATGATATTATTAGTTTGTCATGCCAAATTTTTTATTACAAAAAGGCTGCGACATGAATAAATTAGAAAAATTCTGAGATTGGATTCTGCGACGGAAAAATACTGCAAATGTTTTCACGACTTGGTATTTAATATTAATTTCTGGTACCGATCACGTGATTTCCGTTTCTAGATCTATACGGTATACCTTAGATTGCAATGCTCCAGATTTAAAGGGAATTAGTATTTGGGTTGTCTGCGGTGAACGGGAGTGATCTTAGCTGAAAATCCGCAGTAGATTTATTTCTCAAAAAAGTGCTTAAAATTATAAAGTATTTTTCAATAAAAGGACGAAAATTGCAATTTTATACACAAAAAAATTACTTCAGCTCATAAAATCAATATTTCTCAACTCATGGATAGGGCACCTACCTCAATTGAATGTTCTCCCGCATTTTCGTTTTCAGAAATAATTGGATTTAAGAAAATATGGTTTTCTTATTGATTCAACTCCATTCGGTCTCATATATTAAAAACAAAAGTTAATTATTTTTGAAGTTGGGAATTTTTAAAAATTAGCCTCTTTCAAAATTAACCTTAAAGACCGTCAACTTTTACAAAAACTGCTTCATTTATTACTCTTTCCAACGGTACAGTCAATTGTACTTTTAATTTGCTAATTAGGGTAGGCAATTTTATTTTAATGATGAAAAACTTTGGGTTTTCAGTGAAATCGAGAGTTTTTTTAATGGCCCAACATAAAGATACGAATTTGGGGTCGGTTGCAACGTATTGTTTCACCCTGAATCAAATGGTACCTAACACTAGCTGATTCTTCCTACTCCGTTATAACCGAGTTTTACAATTTACTTTTTAACAAGTTTCACCTCTAAAAGCACATACCCACAATATTGAGCATAACAAATAAACTTCCTTTTTTCTCGGCAACTTTGACAACAAACACAAGTTCAAAACACTCCTTTAAAAAACCGTCCGAAAAAGTAGGAACAAGTTCAGTTTTAAAAAAGATTTTCGTCAAGGATCTATGGGAGGGCGAGTTCTACTTTTTCAACTTGTTCAACTTACTTTCAACTTGTTAATTTTTCTGAAATTTGATTTTCAGTTGTTGTTGAAAATTATTGCTAAGTAGCTAGACTCGTTTGCTTGGGGAAGAAATGAAGAGGTAAATGAGGTGATGAAATGACTGAAATTTCTTAAAACATTTCTCAAAGGATCTCTTGTTCTATATGCCTATTTAGTATAGTAGGCCTGACATAGGCATGACAAACCACATGAAGAGAACCCATCACGCAGCATCGTCAATAGTTTCAAGGAAAAGTTCTCACGACATCACACCAGCCCTAAAAGTCCAACATGACAATAATCGAGATGGCCAGCTACATGACACTCTCCCGACAGTTCCAGATCACTTTCAAGAGAAGTTTAGGTAAATGATGAAGGTAGAGAAGGGCAAAATGGCAACGAGCGACGAGCCTTCAAGGAAAGCAATACACGCTTCCAAAAGGACCTGTGGGCAGGAAATTTGTATCACCTCTTTCGGCTGAAATACAATTGGTTGCACGGGGTACAACAAACACAGAACGTTTTTGTGGTTATATTTTGTGCTACTTCAGAGGGACATGGCAATATAAAGTGGGTCAGACATGAGGCGACTACTGGAGAAAAGAATAGCTATGTGGAAAGGTGGTACTATAGAAGATTTGGTTTTAGGAAGCTAAAAGGTCCAACTGTTGACTCAGACGAGCGTGCCAGATGCTGCCCTCACTCGTTGCCTCGCAAACACCATAGTGGAATGGGATAGGATTCGAGCACTGATTGCACAATGTGTGATAGCCTTAGACAAAAAGCCCGGAGTACGCCCAATAGGCATTGGAGAAGTGCTGCAATGAGTACCTATGCGCATAAACCTTGGAAATGATTACAGGAAGTGATTTAAAAGATAAATGAGAGGCAGATAAGCTAGGTGCTGAAACAAATTCCGTAGTTGAGGCTGCTGTACTCGCAGTCACAGAAGTATTTGATAATAATGAAGAGGTGGGAGAACCTCTCGCTGAAGCAACAAATGCTTTTAATTTGATAAGTCGATCTCTTACATTGTGGAATGCACGTATTTTTTGGGCTCGAATACCAACAAAGGATTCCCAAAAAACACGCTTCCGACATAGTACTTCAACATTGCTGAGGCCAGACGGGACAACCCAGGGTGATCCCCTGGGAATGTTGATGTATGCAGAGGGTACCCTCCCCCTTATCCAGAAACTCAAAAGTTCAACCCGAGTCTAAAGTTGTTATGCAGATGACTCTGCACGTTTGGGAAAACTCCTGGACATCAACAACTGGCTGACGATCCTGAATGAAGACAACATGAGTGAATACATCCTAGGTACTTAGTAAAAGAAGATAAAAGAATATATGCAATGCAACAGATATAATGAATATTAACATGCCCACTTTGTGGACCCTTGAGAGAGAGAACTTATGCCCTTGAATATTGAAATGGGAACATAACCCTGGAAATATAAAAATGGGAACTTAGCTGTAGAAGATAAAAATATATACCAATAAAGAATGAGACTCCTGTCAATTTGGTGAATTAGGTACAGAAGGGGAAAATTTGAAAATTAACAAGCCCAAATTGACCAATGAAAGTATTTATATGAAATGGGATAATCAGGATTCCTTGTGGAATTCTCGGGCACTATGTTCCTCCTGAAACATTTTTGGCCCTCAAAAATAGTGGATCATTTTACTAGGTATTGACCGTCGCTTAATCCTAACCAGGCTCTGCTGCCTTGCCACTGATTTAGGACGTCTGGGCTGGGTATCCAGAGCTTAAATAAGCGCAATAAATAAACAGAGTAGAGGTGTGACAGCCCTTTTGCCCTAATAGAGCAAAAATGTGCAGCGTTCGGGGAGTATCGTTCGGGATTACACGGGAGAGTTTTATCCCAAATCACGGCAGCTCGAGAATACCGTTCAACCCGACGCTGAGTGTAGAGGTACTCTCTAGGAAATGACGGGTACTGTCACTCAGGAGCTCACTCCTCACTTCCTTCAGTTCCTCAACTATCCAAAGTAAATTAGGGTTTTTATTAGTCGAGGAGTCACAGTCAAACTCGTTCACGCAAATTGACGCCCAAGCTAGACTCACTTAGCTTTAACCACAATACTTGTCAATTCCATTAATTTCAGCATTCAAAATGGAATACCAGGCAAAGCGACAACGTATAAGTCCATCGATACTCTGAAGAATCAATTCACTCGAAGTTGTCAACTACCCCACTAACTTCCTGTCACTTGATTTGCCAAGTCTACCACACACATTTTAAAATTGAAAATTGGCGTCAATCCACCACGACTTACTGTAGCGGCGGATCTCGATGATCCCAACAAACATGCCATTCGAATTCAAATGGCTATGATTTCCGGTGAAACTCGCTTTGCGATTACGATCAACAAGACCTAACTACAATCGCTGCAAGAAGTGTTAGAGGGCTAAATTTGGAGAATCCATTCTTTTCACATGAACAACTGTATGAGACCATCTCGCGAGTGGAAAAACCTTCGAATTTAATCGTCTTCTCACCAAACAGATAAATAAGAAATATCGCAAATCCTCAAATACTAAAAATAATGAATATAATTGAAACGACAATTTAAATTTTTTTTTTTTTTTTTTTTTTGTGAATTTAATAACTTTCAATATCTATTGAACAAGATGATTTGTTCGCGAGAACGCTGCTTTACGCATATGTTCCAAAATTCTTACACAAGGAATGCATCAGCGAATAAGTTTCAACAGAGGAAACCAGTTAAAAACGACATTCAAATGGATATTCCTCCGACGCGTTAGGCCCGTTATACTCAATCAAGTATAGCAGACCAATTTAGTAGGTATCTTAAGATAGTGAAATAGGTTTCCGTATGAAAAATTATCAAATTTTATTCTCTAGAACCCAGGAGCTGGATAATTAGAAAATTCAACTGGAGCTCTTTTTTCCGGAAGAGTCGAAGTGTTAAATTAGTCTCATTTTTTAAAATATCAGTTTAGGTAGGAAAACAATCCGATAATGAGATTTGTTCCTTCTAATTGGTATGAAAAGAGTGTATTTTTCTTTCTCAGATGCTGAATAAATTAGGAATGCAAAAAATTTATCAATCACGAAGGTTCCAATCTATTAGAGCCTTTTTGAAAGTCAACAGGTTTGCATTACAGTTCATTTGTTTATTCAAAAATGTATCCAGAATATCATTGGATAAACAGGTAAACTACGCTCACATTAATCAGTTTTCGGGATTTTTTTTTTTCTTTTTTCAAAATAGGATGAATTAGTAAAAGGTTGAGGTTCAGTTTCCTTACCAAGTATTGTACTAATTTGAGTTCTCTTAGAGGTTTGAGAATAGCGATTAAAGAATATCTTGGTAAACTTCAGTTTTGGTGTTGGGAAAAGTTAGTAAATGAAAGAAAATAAATTGAACCATTGGTCAAAGTGCTAGGTTAGTAAAATTAGTGGAAAGGTAGTAGTAGATTAGTGAATTGCCCTTTTTTCGTTACACTTGATAGAAAGTAGGTATGCAATAAATAATTAGTAATTATCTTCTGCATCATAACCATTATAAAGTGTAATCAGATGAAAAGATTTATTCAGAAAATTTTGCTTTTCTCATAAGTTGTATATATGTTGATGTTGAGAGCGCGGGAACTTTCGTAGTTTGCAGGGACTATGAACTACTTATATTGTCCAAAACTAGGTATCTTTAGGCCAAAGAAAATGTTATATTTTTCAAAGAAATTAAACGCAATCAGATCTTTAACTGAAATAGGGATTCAACAATAACCCGTTTATAACCAAAATTTTCACAAGTAGGGTAACCTTTTGGATTCTGCAAATTCACACTCAACGTACAACCTAATAATTTTAAACATTATGACGAAAATCATGGTAAAATTGGTTTGTTTTTAAGAAAAGGACATAATCTTAATAGTAATAGTATCTAATAAATGTTAGAATAATGCCGACTATTAATGTTCAAATTCAAATAATTTTGGGAATTTGATGGAAGATTAAAATTTTCCTCAGAAATTTATAATAATTTTGACTTCAAAAAGGGTGGTATTGACTATATTAAAATCTAGGGTAAGATTCCCGTAAATAAATCAGATGTGTGATTTCTCAAATCGGAGCAATAATAAGTAAGGCACCTAATGACATTTTAGATGAGTGGTGTGAATGGCTCACCCACCAAAATCATACATACCTAACGTCTTTATTCATGATTATACATGCATACGACGATGAGCTGTTCATTTATAGTCCTAGTAATTCCAGTTTCGTCTTCAAATGGTACTAGATATAATGCAAGTGTCCTAGTTGGAGTCTGTTCAATTTAATCCCACCAGGTTTTCAATTTTTATATTGAGCTCTTGTCTAATTGAGAAGGTCTATCATGGTGTCCAAGTAGTGCAAACAGTTTTTGTGAGGCAGTCAATTAATATAAAAACTTTAAAGAATCAATAAATTTAAATCAAATGAAACTCTTACATTAAAAAGAACTGGGATTTCTTGATTTATAATGAAACTTAGATTACCTCAGATATTTACTAACTAATCGCAATACATTTTAAACACCCATTTGTATTGGTTTTTGATCTTAGTTGGTAGGTGCACCACGTACAAAAATTCTTTTATAATTTAATACCTTTGTATAACAACTTCTTCGACGTTTTTGGGGTAGAAGTTAATACTTCAATGTATATTAGGTAATTCAGCTGGTACTATGGAATCCGCTAAATCCAATCTGAACACGAAATTTAAAGTGACACGAAAAGTAATCGTGTCACAAATGAACTGTTGAAGGCAAAAGTGTTCCAACACCGCCTTTTTATCTCAGTGCTCTCAGATTTGATTGCAGGTGTACAACTAATGATGTCTATTCGGAGCGGACAATTATTAATCAAGGACCTCTCTCCCTCATTAGAGGGCTTAGGGCGGAATTCATAGTCCTCACTTAGTTGAAAGGAAATGCTTAAGTGACGCTCTGAGTAGCTGGTGGCAACTTAACCTATTCATAGTCAGTGACTAAGTAATTGCTTAAGCGATTGCTCGAGCATTCACTTAAGTGAGATTCATAAACAGAAAACCAAGCAAATGCTCAAGTTTTTTCCCCTCAAATGAGCAGAAAAACCAAGGCAGGACGAAAGCTACCTTGAGCATTTGCATAGTGAGAATCCATCAGTTCTTCCTTCCAAAAGGGTTTTCGTATTGTGTATGTATATAGTGTCTTTCATAGAAGTTATGGATCTCGAGAAAATTTTTGAAATTTATGAGTGGGGCAAGAGTTCGATATTCAAGAAAATATAAAAGGTGATGAAACGTTCGAGTCTCACGGTTCATCGTGTGCTCGATTTATAGGTGAAGGTAGGTACCTAGTATTGTGAGTACTGACAGGAGTAATTTTTTTTTTTATCAACTTTGAATTAAAATTATATAGGGAAAGTAGGGTTGATCAGATCAACGAATTAGAAGAAAATTACTATCAATGTTTCTTTCGCCGTTCAGAGTAACAAGTTTATATAAAAACCTAGGGGGCGGAAGAACGTAGGGAACATGAAAGATTCGGCACATGAACCGATTTTTCCCCCGTTTTCGCATTTAAATGTTGAAACTATCAACTTTTTCTCACACATTTTTGAAATGAAAGATTATTCACTTTCGAAATTGCCCTATTCATTAAGTATCTGTATCGGTGTTCTTGTATCCAATACTTTCGCAGTAGGTATTAGATAACATGCCCGACGACCACAAAGTCGAGGACCAGGATTGTTGCATTGTTGTTTGTTTGGTTGTTTTAAACATAGATTTGCTGAGGGGAAAAAAACTTCCGTAGTTCATCCTTGTAGTTTCATTTTCTATAATTTGTTGCAAATTGCAATACCTAAGTTGAAATTTCGTTCGATTCGGTCACGTACTCGAGTATTGGTAAGGTAACTTACCTACTGTTCTGTTTACCTACAGCACAATGACAGGAGTGATTTTTTTCGGCTAGAAATGCGGCTCTACATTATCTCGAGAGTACATACCAAAATAAGATTTTTACGACGTTCTAGTTCAGAAAAGGTACACTTCTGCATCACATGGTGCCAAATATGTGTGTACTGGTAAAATCCTCCCAAAAGTCCTCTTCAAAATGCCTTCTTCCATGTTCTATGGTAATCTGGGTTTGATTAGGTTGCGGTATTTGTACACAGAATCCACGATTTTCTTCACCATAACTTTCCCGAGTTCGTTGAATCAAACTCTTTTCTTTACAATTTTTAACTTGGGATAGGGAAACAAAATATTATCACGCTCACGCCATTCAAAACAAATGTAAAAACAAAACAAAGCAACCTGATAACATGAAGAACTGATGTGATAACAGAGTAGGTAGGTTACATCAAGTTGTAAATTGTGCGGGGAAATTCCCTTTTTTTAGGGATAATACACAACATCATGGCTACCAACTTCTGCAAGTAAGATAAATCTTGCCTAAAGTAGAAATTTTTCTTAACTTGAGAAAGTTAAGAAAAATCTTTACTTGAGTCAAGATATTTCCTGACTTGGGAAAGTAAAAACTTGACTTTAACTATGAATTCCAAATAGGACTGAGCTATTGCTTTAGAAATTTCTTTACTTTCCGAAGTCAGGAAAAATCTTTACTCTGGCCAGGACTATGAATTATCAATAGATCAATGAATAGTCAATATGCAAGAGTAAAATGCTCAGGAAAATATAACAAGCCAGCTGGCTTTCCGTACTTGAGGACCGAAATTCCTCCATGATAGTTTTTCTACACATCTACATCTTGTTGCTTTATAGTGAGTTAAGTGTGTTACATAATAATAGGCCCACTAGAATATCATATTCACACTTGAATAACTTGCAAGCCCCAAAGTTTTCGAAATTAAAAGCCGTAAAGAAAATTTGAAGTTGGAAAAAAAAAAAATCCGCTGAATGGATTACAAGGTCATAATGCACAATGGGAAATTTTATTTCATCTTACCAGTTACTAAACTGCTGAATGAGGAAAAACTTCATCGCATTTACTACACTACCTGATTTCCCCGTCTTGATTGTCCGAGATAAACTGCTGTTCATTATCCGCTTAAGGAAGACGAATCGCGACGGTGAATGTAGATATGGTAGTTCGTTGTGTAAGAAGTTGCTGAGTTCAAGATCGAAATCCCTCCAAATAGGAGGGTAGCGTCGTTCTTTGTGGAAAAGTCTAATTAGGCACATATCAATTCCCTACGGCTGAAGGGGTAGGTTAGGCAGCGTTGCAATGTAATGGTCGAGGAGGCCGCATTGTTTACCTTCCGGCCTCTGGCTCTTTCGAACAGCTGAGCTGAAGAGGGTGGCATTGGCCTGAAGGGGGGAAAGGTCTGTAGTGGGGAGTCCCGTCGCCTCCAGGTAGCTCAGATCCGGACGAGCGGCCGTCGCGTTGTGGCGAGTTCGGGGATGCGACGTTTTATACCGCTTTTTTCACGTTACCGGGATAATTCCGTGATATATGCCAGCAACGGTTTTACTGCAGAAGTGGTACTCATTTCTTAGTATGGTGATTCCAAGAATTTAATTTTCAAGGAATAAATTATCCGGTTATTTTAGCCCGGGTTTTCCGTTGACTTTTTTTCGGGTGTGTTCAACCTGCGTCGGCACAGAATCGGTTGTCATGGGCCCGAAATGACTCGGGAAAAAATGAAGCCGAAGTACGATTTAGATGATTACATCCTGGACGTGGAGTCCAGGAGCCTGGAGCCCTCTGCGGACCCGGAAGATATCTATGCGCAGCTCCAGCAGAAGGACAAGGACCTTATCTTGGCAGCAGAGCTAGGGAAGGCCCTGCTCGAGAAGAATGAGGAGCTGTCGCGGGCCAACGAACGTCTTGCGGAGGATTACTCACATAAATTAGAGGTACCTACCTTAATCACATATTTACAATTTGAATTATGCAAACTACTTTTAGCTTGAAAGAGTTCAATACTGCGGGAGCAATAAATTGGGCGACATCATGACCCGTCAACAACCTAATTGATATGAACAAATTTACAATCAAAAAACAAAAATGGACGGGAACCGCTTATATGAAACCTCCGTTTTTCATATAAGCAACAAGCTGTTCTGAAGGGTCGAACAGCAAACAATTGGGGCAACGCTCTCCCTCTACCCCTCTATCCTTCTAAAATTTCTCGATAATAGTAAAAAGCAATCAATTCAAACATCAATTAAAACTGCGGAACTTTACAATACCGACTCTAAATGTACTAATTCAAAATTTCTAACAGAATCAAAACGACAGTTCAAAATTCGTACAATTAAATAGTTGTTTGAAATAGATCGGCAGCTAATAATTATTAATTGACCATTGTTAGCTAACAAAGTAGTGCTAGACTTCAAAATACTAACTAAGAAGTGCAAGATTGACAACACTGCAATAAATACGTGTTTACAATATGGTACAAAATAAAGTGAGCACCTTACGTCACATGTCATAACTAGATAAGGATTGGAAGTAGGTACACTGCTGTCGGCTCTCAATCACCGTACATTTCAAAAAACGACCTCGAAGCTGTTTCTCATAATCACTAGACCAGTTTAAGAGTTGTCTACATGCTACAGGCTAGGCAGGCACCTTACATTACGCTTGGCATTATAAAAGCTGATTGCAGACAAACTGCTAGGTGGGAGTTCATCTAACATTTTCCTGAAGATTAGTTCAGCAGAGTAACAGTTAACAACATATATATATATATATATATATATATATATATATAATAACAACATCTAACTGTTACTATCCACAACCACTAAAAGCATTGAAATATTGATAAGTACACGATCTTATTACATGACCATGTAAGACTAGGTACCTGTCGAACAAAAAAGATTATATTGCGATAAGCGATAATATCGGTCCTTGCATAATATTACCTATAGCTTCTATCAGCCGATTGAAGGCACTTATTAAGTTGCTACAAACGTTGTGTTGAAAATACTGTTTTAATAGTTCTTATTGGTAGATATTAACTTGCATTAAACACGATTATAATAATTTAACGTAAGGCTGCTGGGCAAATAACAGCGCCAATAATGCTGTTTACAGTTTACTGCAGCTGTGAATTCTAGGCGCACATGAAGAAATGAAATGCATTCATTCAATGTCTCACTCACATATGCAATTTGATCTCTCCGCACACATATACTTCTCCTACGGTATAACCATGGGTATAACCATTAACCATTCAATAAGCAAGTCTACTGCTACACCTCCTAGCACGCCAGTTTCAGCTAGAGCAGACAAAGGCAGGGAGGTTTATTGCATTTGATTTCTGTTTAAAATGTTGAAGTTGTCTGACTCTTGCATGACTCTAACCATACCTCCTCTTACCCAGCCACAACCTATAGCGTTTGAAAGTTATCATAAAATATTTTAAGATTATTCAATCAGTTTTGAAACGTGCTTTGCATTAGGAGTACCTGCTATACATCACCATTTTTGTAGACAGCTTGACTTGCTTTCCATCAATACTGTAGCTACGTGTTCATATTTATTGAACTGTAGCTACTTGTTCAGATTTACTTGTTTATTTTTATTAACTGATTCTTCACGATACAAATAATTCGTCATGAGTTCATAATAACTCAATAACAATATTATTTTGAAATCAGGCATAAGCTTCCAAAACTAAGGTCCACATCCCTTAGTTTTGTAGATTATGATAGATACATCCACTTCATTTCTTCACAAATAAGCAAGTTCTAGTGGTTGGGTACGTTCTTCTGATGAAATCACTTGAATCAAGGAGACGGACGGCTTCCTCGTTGACGTGAGATCCTATCCGATGGAGGTAACTCACAGCTTTTCGCTTTATAATCTCATTTACTGTTTCGACCTGAAGCTTGTGATGGAGCCGTCCATTTCGAAAGTATGAAATGCATTGACAACTTCTTAGTACATTATTTTGGAATCCTTGGATGATATTTCGGTTCTATTGAGGCATTCAAACTCCCAGCTGAGATCCACTGGTCCGAGGACCTGATTGTACGATACAAGCTTATTCTAGATTGACAGCTTCGACTGTCATCCCATTAGCCAATACATTTAACTGAAGTTAGAAGACTGCTTAGAAGTTCCTTCTTCTTTTCTTGGCACGTGATTCCCTCCTGATTTTATGTATAATACACATCGTGGCTCAATTTCTTCAATAAAGGCTCATCGCATGAAAAGATTATGGGTCTAGTGCATATTAAAAATGCCATCTTCCAAAATTTTCAGACTGATATTCTCGTAATCATTAAACTGAAAATCGACGGATAATTTGAATGCCAGATTTAATGATGTTTTTATACAAACGATCTCACAAGGATATATTTCTTTAGAGAATGATATATTTTGTCTGCAATCAGTTTTATTATGCAGTAACATCTGAAACTTGTCACGAAATGACTGATGAATCGAGCGATGGCAGATGTTGCCATATAGGTGGGTTATTTCTTGAGATGGGTTCACACTAAACTTAAATTTCTCGGCTGAAAACGATGTTCAAGAGTTCAAAAACATTGAATTTCCTGATTGATAAACACCAGGAGAAACGTTTTGAGTTAGGTATCATTATACATGGTGTCTTACTAGACTATAACTCATTCAAATAACCGGTAAACGGAAGTGACGTTATCACCTAATGTCTTCTTGTATAGGATATCTGTATTATGTATTGACAGCATGAAGGGTGAAGGGTTTGAGAACGAGCAGAGAATATTGATTTATATCGCCATTACGACTTCGTTATTCCACGCAAGTTGTTGAGGTTGTTTTCCTCTCATTGCAACCACATACAAATTCTGAATTTGAGGAAATGAATTCACCTCAAACTGCGAGTTTAGAGCGGCATTAATCCAAATTAGTAAAAAATAGGACATTGTTATTTACTTACAGAAATCGTCGGTTTTATGAAACGTAAGGTCAGAGTTCTTTGTTGCTTTCAATACGTTGCAAATGTCGATTATAAGTAGGTGCTTTTATAATCTGAGAGCGTCACTGTTATAACTAGGTAATGATGTAAAATTTGCCCATGTTATCCATCTGCAAAATCTTGATGCTTACTGCATATTGAAGGTCTACTGGAAAAATGTAGAATGTACAATGTACAATGTGTTTTTTTTTGGATTTTGAGCTTAGTATGTACCTATCTGTTGACACGTACTGGTGTCCTATATACCTATCTGCTGAACACGTGTTCCAGTCATGAAGAAGCATATTCAGGCTTCTAGAAAGCTTTTTAAAGAAGCATTTCCCATTCGGATTCTCTTTTTCCGTTCAAAAATGTAATCAGATTTTATAACTTTTTACAATTTATTAAGATTATTGGGTTACCTAATGTGTACCCCAATGAAAATATAGGCAAAAACAAAAATTAGAAGGATCCCATCTAAGAATTCAAAGCTTATAAATTGCGTGTTCTGTAAAATGGAATTTTTAAAAACATCTTTGGTTTTTCCCTGTACCTTTTGATTAGCTCGAACAAAATGTTTCTTGGTGAATTATAAACGGTTTTATCAAATCTTCAATTTCATCTATTATTATGTATAATCAAAATCACGTACCTAATTTTCGGAAGATTTGTATGACTAAGAATATTTCCCACTGCCAAATTGCATAAAACAGCTCAACACTTTAAAAATTGACTTTAACCATAAAAACAAACAAATAATGAAACAAACATTGCTGAGTATAGGTACTTTTTGTTCTAAAATGAACGTAAAGCAACTTGTATTGATATTCTAGCACTATACCCAATTGATATTAGGTGCTATTTTATTGGAACTGTTGAGGTTAAGAGCATCGTAGGATGACAACATCGCTAGCGTCACCACTTGAAATGGCTATTAAAAATATTGTGAACAGTCGGTAAAACGAAATCTATCAGTTATTGAAAATGCCGAATCACTCCACGGTGTGGTAACCTGAACCAAAAACAAAGAGTTTCATATACACCAACAATTTTATTTTCCTGTATGTAAATTTACTTTTGTTTCCCTCTGTAATTAATCATATTTGAGAAATAATGGAATGAAAATACAAAAAGGGATAGCTTCCGTACAGAATTCAAAGCACATCTTCAGCATGACCATATGAGCGATTTTTTTCCGCAGTACGTTATTTATTACGTTATTTAATTGATTACTTTACGCGCATAAAATTTTCCTCAATCAGTTTAATGGCTTAAAACTCTTTTACAATGGTATTCGTCTATAAAAACCATTTTTTAGAGTTTTGCCTTTTTTGCTGAATTTATTGATTTAGTAGTGTATCGTTAAATGAAATTTAAGTATATTTTTCAGCAATGTTTGGCGCAAAATATTTTCAAGTTCATGAGCGATGGTAATGCTCAAGTAATTATCTTTAACAGAAATATATATAAATTTGACAATTTTCTGCATTTTTCGGAATTATTCAGTGATTATTTTAGCACATATTTTTTAATTTGACCACTTTATTGTAATTGCAAAAGAACGGATTTTTCTCTCAATTCTGAAGTGGTTTTATTAAGATTATTAAACTCATTAAAAAAAGCAAAAATTATTAAAATCCAGGGAATGTTTCAGAATGACTTCGAAAATTTGCTAACACGGCTACCGTATATCGGCGTATAATTTTTATTTATACTTTAAAATAATAAGCTGTCGTTTCTTGTAAAGTTATGGCATTCGAAGATGTGAGAGACTTTTTCTCTTTGCTCCCTTGTTTATTTTTAATATAAAAGAAATAAACCCCGGAGAACGGCATTGAAGATACTAATCGAAGTTCCCATGAGTTTCCACGAATAAATTTTGGAGACCACGTTTCTCAATATAAAAATAAACAAAATTCTTCGCGTTATGGTAATTTCATTCATTGTTTTTTTAGCCAAGTTCGTTTCAGGGATGGGAATTTTGCCGGGAGCATTCGTTACTAATCACATTGCGGGAAGCACAATGATAACTGATCAACCTTGGATTTTCATTTACGATCATTCAACCCACAGTGCATTGTTCAGATTCTGAAAATTCCATTTTTTCCGTTTAGCAGTTAGTAGTCTGCATTGCTATTAGAATTAGGTAAAGTAATTAGCTACTGAAAGTGTATAGTTATTTATCACGAAAATAACCTCCCATTCTTCAATATTTGTTAAGTCGCTGTTATTTATTATGTTGAATATCTCGTTGACATCAAATATTTATCTCTCCTCCATACTTTAATATAGGAGACTATGGAAACCGATTCATTGTGAATTGCGGATTTAGTTATAAGTAATTATTTATTATTCTATTAAGCATAAATATGTTTATAAACATTATAATAATGTTCAATAGTTTTTGGTCTAATTGCCTATAATAAGCCTTTGTAATCGGCCAAGAAAACGGCTCGATAATAGATTATTTCTACTTCAAAGTGGTAGTTCAGTAAGTCAAACAACTAAAGGGAAGTAGTAGAGATCATGGAAATGGCTTTAATGCACTTACCTAGACCTTTGCAGACCAGAGTCAGGTGATAAGGGTGGAGCAGTCATTTCTTCCTTCCCTTCTTGTCCCAGAGAGAAGGCTTCCTGTCAATTTTAAATTTCTTAGAGTGAACAGGAGAGAATCTAGCTTACTCAGCTGATCATAATGAAGTCCGTCATTTCATTAGCTTCTTAGTGGGCCAGAGAGGTTCCCTACCAAATTTCACTCACCTAGGGTGAAAAGGAGAGAATTTGACTAACTCATCTGATCGGGATGGAACCTGTCATTTTATTCGTCACTTGATGCCCCATAGAGGCTCCCTTTCAAATTTCAACTTCCTAGGGTGAACATTAGAGAATTTATCTCTCTTAGTTGATAAGGATGGATCGCGGTAACCATGTACAAAAACAATTAATTAGTAGGTACCGGTTTCATCTTGCCGTCGAATTCCTCTTAAAACAAATCAGAGTCCCTGGAAAGACCCTCTCAATCCAATTGACGACGTTTTTTCATAATTTAAAAGATGATTGTTGTTCACATGTCAAATTGATTACGTGTTTTATGGAATAAGGAATACGAAGCGTTACCAGGGAATACTAGCTATACGTACACGTTGAGCAACTGAATATTAAAATGTCAAAAGTAAATGTTTGGACAGATGTGACACATTTAACTACGCAATACTGACATTTGAATGGGAAGCAAGGGAGGGAATTGGTGCGGTCTTGTTTGAGGAGGAATATTTATTGGAGGATTTATTGTTATAGGAAGAATGGTGTAGATTGTTGTTGGTGTTTATATATGTTGTAAAATAACATAGCATTATGAATAGCTTTTTCAAATTGAATTCGTCCTTTTTCAAATTGATTTCGTCCTTTTACAAAATGAATTTGTCTTTTCACAAATGAATTCGTCCTTTTACAAAATGAATTCGTCCTTCAAAAAGACGGATTAAATCATGAAGGCAACCAGAAAATGATATGCAGATACCTTTTCCTTTTCGAAGAATAATAATTTATTGCCTTGGTTTGCATAGTTAATAAAGATGTAATGAAGAAATTTACAACGTTTACACGGAATTGACACAAGAAATTTGCAAATGTGAGTTATAGAATTTTATTCATTTCTCTTCAGTAGGCGTCTACACCTATGCAGACACATTAGATACCTACCTAATGATTCATTTAATAATATAGACTGGTGTTCTGCGTGGAAAAGCTATACAGTACAGAAATAATAAACCTCTGTGTAATAATTTGCAGGTTTTTTTAAAATCTCAATGCAGACGCTGCCCTGACGCTGCTTTAAGCATTAGGGAAAGCAGATGCATTACAAAGTTTGTGCCTACAGTGATTTTTGTCTGATGTGCATAGATGGTTCGGGAGAAGATTTTCACACGCTTGCATAAAGACTGCATTTCTCTTATAAAATAGTATCCCCGGAATTTCCATAAGGAACTCAAAAGATAACCTAACAAATAGAAATTGCCAAAAACCTCCAAGAATAACCAACAACTGAAATAATACTTTTTATAGAACTTTTTTTAATAGAATTTTTGAGTACCTCATATTTGAACTTGAGAAGATTTTATGGCTTTGGAAATAAAGTAGGAAAACTTTTTCCATAACGTTGCGTTTCAACATCGCAACTTTAATGGCTTTTGAAGAAGCATGGAATAGTTGGATTGAGGTGAATACTCAGCATATTTTACGTCTCAAATAATTCGGATCACAGTTTTTCCTTGGAAAATGATACACATGATTGATGTGAGATGTGTTGATTCATGCAAATGCTGTTAAGTGATTTGGCCTCAGTTAGCGTCCAGCAGTAATTATTGATGAGTAGTGACTTGCTGGAAACACCATGAAGTACCCCTTACCCAACAATTCAATTTTGCACAATTTTTTCTACATTACATCAAGAAAAAGGGTAATTTGATGTGTGTTACACTTATGGTTGTATACGCTTCCAAAATGAAAGAATAAGCTCTGTATTGATTACTGATACGTATTATAATTTGATAATTTATAAACTATTAAAGTGAGTTCGTTTAGCACCAACTCACCAGTCAAAGACACGGTTCGAAACCTGGCGATAAAGGTTTGAACGTATTGCGTATAGAAGGGGTTCGAAACTGGTGGTTTTATAAGCTTTCAAAAGGAAAAGTAACATTTTTATTGATTACAATACACATTTAAATTACAACACTTCGATGCTTCATCGTTCGTATACGCCTATTATACCGTTGAGGTTTTAAGTCGTCGTTACTTGAGCTCCTTGCACTGGTCCATCTTCTTGGACAGTTTCTTGGCTTCTGGCAATAGCACTTCGTCCCTGAGGACACCCAGGTCTACCAATATTTCGCCCTCTTCTCGAAGAATGGACTTCTTGGCCTCTTCCAGCTCCTCTTGGGTTGCAGTGTGGTTCTTCAATACGCTGCTAAGTTTTTCAGTTTTGTCGAACATCAAGCGAACATAGTTGCCCATGATGGTCTCTGTTACCTTGATCGCTTCTTCTCCCACGGCTGCTGCACATTTTCCAGCCGCCTCGCTAATCTACGGTCGAGAAAAGCATCAGAAATCGGTGCAATTGAGCCAATCGCGATCATATCTGACTTTGTGAACTTGATAATATCGTTAGTTTCTCCTTTCAAAATCAATAACCATCTATTTACCAAAACAGAATGAGATCGAAGGAACATATTCTGGTTACAAGATTTTGTGTTCTAATTTAGAAAAAGTTGAGATATATTTCTTTACTAGGAAATTGTAATTACTATTTTAGCAGACATTTGATTAAATGAGGTTTATTGCCAAACTGGTTTTATTTTATAATGTTTACTTGTTCTTGTCTATGTACGGTATATACACATTGAGGTTCAACGATGATTGAATCAGCTTGTTTAAATTGCGTGTCTGTACTGATGATTTTACTCGTAGTGACTGGGTAAAAGTGACATTTTTAGAATAAGTTTACGTTCAGATCAGTCTCGCTTGATGTGTATTGTTAATACCTATTGTACCAAATTTCATGTTGTATTCACACTATTAAGTAGCGAATATTGTACATTGAGCATTATGTACAAATCCATCAGGATAAATGATTTTTGACCTAAATGTGAATAACAATAATATCGATAGAAATCACCATCACTGCCAGAGTTCACGTATCTTCTCAGAAATGAATTCCAGAAACATCTTTCGTAAGCTCATAAAGTTTATTCCCTTCTGAGCTGCCCTACACAATCAATTAATGTCGCTAAGGCTTTCGTGGCTAGTCTACTTTAATCCACTCAGATACTTCGACGTTCCACGCTGATAAATATACTATATATAGAGCGCCTCTATAGTCAAATTACACAACCGTGGTAGTTTAGGTATTGAATTTCCAACTGAATGCTAGCACCATTTTGAAAGATAAATCAGGGATCAGGAGTCACGATTATTTCATGTTCAATGAGGCACGTTTCCTGACCTAGAAAGATTGCAAAATGCTGTTTTATTATATTTATATTCACCTGGTAAAGTTCAGATAAGTAACGGCTACTGATTTCAAAACAGATATGGTTACACACGAACGTGAAACATCACAAAAGATCTCGTAAAAAAATAAAGATACTCGAATATAAAACCTTACGAAAACCCCATTTCGTTTATAACTATTGATGTACAAAACAATTTTTATATAGAGTGTATTTAATGAGCTAATGGTTAATGTCTAGATTTCCAACTCTCTCAGAAAATTTTTAATTAATTTTCTTGAAAACTAGTTCTGTCGCATCTTATTTGACATTTCTAAAACTGGTTTCATGGACAAAATAGTTCTAAATATACTCGTGGTGTCAGGAATCAAAACGAACAAACTTGATTTCTTTTTGGTTTTTCATTTTACTAATTGTATTTCATCTTCAAAAATTGTCTATTCAATATTTAAGTCACAATAATATAAGATGTACTAGGTAGTGAGTCTGTAAAATAATAATGTTGGGTGTAATTTTTGCCTAGATGCACTAATGTTTTATTTACCCACACGTTTGTATCATTGTCATTCTCCATTAGTTATTTTTACTTTTAAAAAATAGTCTCTCTAGCATGATTATAACATGAATAGGCTAATAAAGAGCTAATTTGTGTATATTTGTGGGGCAAAGCTTTGCGTTGAGTTAGAAAAACTATGAAGTAGTTTGCGGTTCTTACTTTTTCTGATTCGTAAACTTCTTCATTGACTGTTTTCTTGATGCCGTTGGTGACAACTTCCATCGTGATCAGCAGGATCCCTTCATCTTTAGACGCCACATCAAGAAGACTCCCGATTTCCTTTATGCCGATTTCAGCTTGAATCCCCTATGTTGGAGAAAATCACACTTTGTTATGTCAGATGAAAATGGAGTGGTACCAGTTGTGTGAAATTTGAGGTGTTCAGCCGGAGTTTCTATGTTATAATGTCAAGAAACGCTATTCTAAGCTTTTGTTACTTAAGCGATAGATAAGATTGTAACCCAAGTGCAAATAGTTTCTTTAGAAGGATTAATAGAGCCTCGAGCTAGGTAAGGGTGAGTAACCTTCGTTATTTTTTTGTTGGGTAAAAACACATTGTTCCCCTACGATAACTACTTGATAACCTAAATTTTATTGAAATGTTTGGTTTAATCATACGGAAAGCCCACCCACAAGACAAAAGTTGTTAGTTTTGGAAGCGACTATATTATAATGGAATAGGTAAATAGATTAAATATGTTAATGAAATATTAGATGTTCTGGATTGTTCATGGATAACACCCTTCAAAAGGGCATTAAAAAAGGAAGGATGAATTCAAAGGCAGGATTTTAGTGCCCTATAATGTGAATGCATTTCGAAACAAGTACTGATCAAATTAAAAAGCCAAAAAACTGGTTTATATTACTGAATATTGTTTACAGAAAGATTGTTTGCCATAAATTCCTCACAAATATATGTACGAATTTCAATATAAATTTAAAGAAAATGAGATAGCGTGTATTAGTATAAAGGCTAAAAATCTAAAATTGTGTTTAGTACAGCATATCTTTCAGATGAAGTTTGTCTGCCAAGAATTTGAACGTAATACTACCAGTAATATGGGCATTGTTTTCGTAAACACTACCGATAAAGGATGTAAACGAAAAAGGAATTTTATCAATAAATAATCTATCAGCTCAACTTCTAATAAATTCCTATATTTCTATAATATCTTGAATTACTTACTGAAATCGAGATACAAATGATTGCTCCAACTAGACACAGTGCGCGGTACATTCTGACTCGCGGGTGCTGACGTGCTGGCGGATTTATACTGTATGAATAATCTTTGAACAGGTGTCAAACAGAGAATACAGAGAATAATAGAGCAAAAAAGCGTGATCTTGTTGGTTTTGCCCATTCAGTAATATGGTAAACAGGTAGTCGTATATGAAAATATTTTCTAAGGATTCGAGTGACGACAGATATAGTAATTGAATTGAGGTGCGGTTGCCGTACACAGTTTTTAAAAATATTGACCTATTAAGACAAAGTTTGGGTGAAGGGAGTGCTCTAAGAATTTTACCGTGATTGGTTGAGTAATTACTATTGCGCTTGACCAAAACAAGAATTGGTTGACACAGGTGAAACTCTTAGACTAATGGACCGATTTCAATTAAAATTTCATTCAAATTATATTTTCATCGGATGAATAATGCGTGTGCGCATGCGCGAACGTAAATTTTACGTAACCGATTTGTCACGATCTTCCATAGGCCCGATTTCGTTCGATGGTTCGAATGGTGTCCTATTCATTTCATAGCGATTGGTTGTATTCGTAGTAACCATTGCGCACAAGCAAACTTGAAACTGGTTGTCCCATATGAAACTCTGATTCGAGAGGCTGTGCCGAATATTTAAATTTTTCCGAAAAACAAAATGTCAACTTACGTATGTTTTATGCAACGGATTATACATTAAAACACTCAAACCTCACCACCAGACGATCTGACTTTAAATTTTCTATTTGATCTCAGTTTTATTTCCATGTATGTCTTTCGTGATATTGTTAGTGATATTCAGTATCAGGTAGTCCACAGCGATGTCAGAGCTACGGGTGATCGGTTACTCTGGTTTTCCACTTCAGCTGTGAGTCTCCGCAATCGCTCTGAGATGAACATTTTACCTAGAACCGCAATCCGGAACAAATACAGCCGATCTGAAGACTAGAGATTTTGAATCTGCAGGATTCTTGCGTAACTCTTTTCGTAACATTCATCGCATCAGCAACCTCTGCAAACATCAGACGATTCCCATCAAACCAATCCAATCAAAACCATCCCGATGAATTGTAATCACAACATTAGTAACGATGGCTAGTAAACTATTTTCAATGAATTCTTCCATTACTGAATCAAATTAACTAGGTACTTTTTCAGTTAATTTCTACTGCCCAGGCGTATGTAGCTGTCGGCGTACGTAGATGTAGATTTAGGTATTTAGAGCTCCTTGAGGGGAGAGAGAGAGAGAGAGAGAGAGAGAGAGAGAGAGAGAGAGAGAGAGAGAGAGAGAGAGAGAGAGAGAGAGAGACCTTAAATCCATCCTTTGTAACGCACGTTTTTCAAGTAACGAACGATAATAGTGTGAAGTCTCACACCAAACATAACAAGATTTTTTGGGACCCAACACTCAAATTTCAAATAATACACAATTCTAAAGAACACTAACGAAATAGTACTTATGTCGAACGAAAGAATAGTCAGATTTTTGGTTGTTGTGTTCAATGAATGTTCAACTTGATTCACATATTAGTCTTGAATAAATTGTGATTGGTTCATTGATTAACTGCCCCCAGGAATAAACTAGAAAACACTAGCTACCCACAAATCAAAAAGTTTAGAGATGAGCTGAACTCCAGTTTTAATAATCGGATAAACGGGTGGTGGAACTTGATAAACAGCCTATTTTGTTCACAGTCGTTTTATAAGCGAATCTTTTGAGACCATAAGCATTTTTTTAAATCTTCCATTTCCTAAAATTAATATATTTGACATATTCTGTTGTTCTTGTCCCGCTCGATAATTAATCAATCATAACAGTAGTAATGAGAAACAATTTTTTTCTACAATAAATAGGTAAAGAACATCGTGGACCCTTTACTTACTAGGAAGCTGTCAGTCTTCAATTAGACGTTGTTATTATTTCATCGGTGTAGTACTTTTTCCTTTGGCCTCTTCAGGGCTATTAATGTTAGAGGTGACGATATTTAGGTACTTTGACTGTATGTAGGTCATAACTTAGATGTTTATAAAATAGGAATATGGTTTTCATCAAACATATAAAATTGGAGTAGAGGTTGTGAACCCAAGTCAACTATGTGTATTATATGGTGTACCTGATACCAATATTTCCTTCTTCAGGGAGCATGAACTTTTTCAAAGTATAGTAAATCCGATTCATAAAAAGGTAGCAGAAAACAAGGGCTATCAATACAATTTTATTTCATCAAAATTATATTGCTGGAATAAACAACGCCAGAAGGTCTGTAAATAGTTTCCGATGTATTTTGACACAAATAGGTTGTTGTCCAATACAAAACACTCTTGGTTTGAAGATTTAAATCACAAGAACCCCTTTCTGATCGAACCCCCAAGGATTATATTGACAAGCTATCGCCTGTCGTGTCGTAATCACTCCCCAATCAGTGAATGTATCTGATACTATAAAGTTCTGCGGAATGCAGTACAATGTTCTTTACAGGAATCCGACCCATAAAAAGTTCGCTGATCACAAAAGACAAGGAAGGCACTTCGATTGAATTAATAGTGTCGAGTGTTCGCATAGACCCAAAGCTCGTTATCCAACTGCAGTCTTCAATTTTAAAAATGAATAAGAGAAGTCTCGGTGGGTGGAGGCACTTGGAGTCCCAACTGTGTTCCACCGTAAAAGACCGTTTCCAGAGGTTGTGTAACTCGGGGGTTTCACTCCAGACCTCGCCGTTGTCACGGGCTGGTGAAAGACTGTGAAAAATCGAACGGCCCCTGGTGGGAAAAGAGACTTTAGGCTCTAAACTGTCTCATCTGAAATAGATTTTGGTCCTCCGGTTCACGTTAGATTTCTGGGAGGCTTCATTAGAGGGACAATCAGAAATGCGTTCCACTTTCCTCGATAACACCTTGCAAATTTGCGGCTCATCGCCTTGAGGTGTCGTTCACAAATACCATCAAAAACTCATCACTCATCAATAGACAAGAACGTTGTACTGGATAGTCGTTTAACGTCAACACTCTTGTAAATTTAGTTTCTTGAAATAGCGGACATTTAGATGTCTTCCTGTTGGCATCGGATCTAAGATTCATTATAGAAAACTAGGGGTTTCAACTAAATATATGAAATTAAATTGTTTGAAGGATTTATCAATTAAAACGGGTCGCACTAGGCTAATATAGACCCGCAGTCAGTTTAAAAAAATATCTATATTGCGCTCATACAATATTTTGTGTATGTACTGATCATACCATTTCATGTAAATATATATTCTATTCTAAAACAAAAACGCTCATATAAAAAATCGAGAAAAAATTAGGCAATTTCAATTTTAATTGAACATCTGAAAAAAAAAAAAAAAAAAAAAAAAAAAAAAACTTACGGATGGAAATGGTAAAAGTTAGGCAAGTTAAATATTGCAACGTTATCTCTGATCCGAAAGCTGTAAATTGCATGCGGAACCGTCCTTCTCGTTAAAATTTGAAATTTCTCATTGTAATTTTAATTTCAAAGCTATACCTAAACTATACACATGTTCATACCTTTATACCTATTTATACATTATACTTTCTGATAAATAAGTTAGATAGGTACTGATTATCATAGATAACGATAAACATGATATTTTGGGGCCCATCATTTACTTTTTTCACACTAGAACTTACTTATAAGGTCGTTTATCATCAAGAATTTTTACAAGTTCTGAACTTTCTTTTAGCGAATTTTCGAAGAAAATTGTGTGTGTTTGTATCATTCCAGACGGTATGTCTCCATATAAGTGAGATGATGCCGCTGGGTTTTCGTACTAACTGTGGCATCTCTAGTCTGTTATATATTTTACTTAAATGGATCTATTTATTGCTTTATTTCACATAACTGTATAATAGATCATAATATACGTTGTTATCAGCATAATCTAGTCGTAGTTTTTTCTGTTTATTTATTTTATATTTTTGGTTATTTCCGTCGGAGGTAGGGGTGACAGTCATTGCTGTAAAGGCAGTCAGTGCCTTTTGACAGAGTGCAGCGATTCTTTGCTCTGCAAGACTTATTTTAATTATTTTATTTTGTTTTGATGTTTTTCCCCCTTAAAAATTACTTTAATATAAAACAGTACAAGGTTTTTTCAAATGTAGGTGGTATGTACCTTCGTGTAGATGTTAGAAGCAATGCTCGTGAGAGTGGAACTTGCCAAGTGTCGACAGAGATTTCCTGTTGCGCATACGACCAAATCCCCGTTACCGCGAAACCAGGCGGATCTCGGAGCAGCCTTTTTACTACAAACTATCTCGCAATATCAGATTAACATCGCTTTGCTGGGTTAACAACAAAGAGCGTCCTAATAGAGAAACCCTCTCCGGACTGACAAAGGGAACGCTAATAGGTTCAACTGTTCATTCCTCACTTGCACAAACGACCTATGTCCGAGTATTCGCATTCATTACAGCTACCTAGCAGTATATACAGCGAACAATGATTATGTATCTAACAAATAATTATAATGAACTGAATGTATATATGGGTTACTGGCAGTGGTGAATAACTGACGCTGGGTACTCAACATGTCCCACTGTGCGAGCCATTTCGAGCTGAATTCCCCCTTAGTCTTTTCGAAAGAATAGGTATACGAACAGCACGAAAGTAAGACGGACAACATAGATAAACTTTCTGGTTGATTGATAGCAAAGGCTAACGAACAAAAATAATGCAGAGCAAAATAAAACTAACTGTAGCCTGTTGACGTTAGTTCGAATTTAGCTCGGTAGGAGCGCGCACAGCGGAACATGTTGTGCACCCAGTGCCAGGTGTGGGGACACTAGTTGAATATATAGTGCACAAAATAACTTATTCCTTCTTAAATAATAATGTTTTAAGTGTTCTTAAGTGTACCTGACTTTTTAAGGATTTTCCTGATCTTCGAAACTCGTATTTTACAAACGTAAAAGGATAAAGTCATGCAACATGAACATATGGGGGAATTTTTAAAGTTTTTTTGTCGTTGATATTTTCATGTCTGCTTTGGTGCATAACTCGACAATCGTCACGAATTGGAGCATCACGAGAACCCATCACGCAACCGATAAACAAAGAATGCTTGGTCGCTCAGGAATGATGCTTACAGTTACAGCTTCATATGTTTCGTTGCTATGATTCCGTCAACCACCTTTTAATTAGCAATGGAGTATTTAAGTATAAGAAAAAGAGAGTTTCTACCTCCACTAACATGTTATCAAGGAAAAACGAAGATTGAAACATATAAACATGTTATGGTAGCGTATAATTATTGTGTAGGTAGTATTTTCTTGGCAGTACTGACGGTATTGAATTTATTGAAATACGTATGGTAGTACACTAGCATATGTCCACAAAAAAGGAGTGCAAGGTTAAGGCCGGTATCTGAGCTTTGAAATATAAAATATCTTACAGAAATATTGATGAAAGTGGTTAATAGATGCAGACAATCTAAGATGTGTATATCCGGCTACGACAGAAATCGTTCAGACTGAGGTATATTGCAACCAAGAGCACAAATGAGACAAATGACCAGGGTCGTTACGGAGCATTTTAGCAGTCAGAGGACCCTGTTTCTAGGGCAACGTTTCTTTATTTTTACAGTTCAAATTATTACATAACTTCACACACAAAATGTTTTTAAAATTTTTATTAATCTCCAACGTTTCTCTCTAGGAACTGGAGGAAAAGAGGAAAATTGAATTCAAAATATCAAATTTAAAATTGTATAATATCTATTGCTTTCTTTTTGTGATAATCGTAGAATTATATCAGTTTATGAGAATCAAATTTAAAATTGTTTTTCTTTGTATAGGTAACAATGTTTATCCGTTTGTTCTACTTAGTTCCCTGGTGATAGTAAACGTTTGAGATCAATAAAAAACCAATTTAAGGGGAGAAAGCCCTTTTTTTGTAAAGTTCTGTTTCCATTGTCTAATTCATGCTCTCTCCCCTTCACGAATGAGGAAACGATGAAGACACAGGTGAGAACTTTCTGTGCAACTGTGACAGATTTTGGAGATCTCTGCATCGGCATTGACACATCATATATTCGAAAAGGCCTCACTCCAGAGACCCAGTTTGGCAACAGATGTGAAGCTTCGTTGAGCTAAGCAACAAATTTAGGGACATGGGTTACCATAAAATCCTCGTTAAATAAAGGGGTCCAATTTTGAGAAATACAAACCATTAGGCCTGATATATCTTTCTATGGAAGTGGAATGCAGTCAGTCAATCAGGAAAAGAGAGCACAGATAGTTTAGAATCAAATTTGGTGGCGACTCAGAAAGGGGAATCACCTCAGTTCATGGAAAGTGAGAGGTTCCTGAGCGGTTTCCCTCCTGTGGGAGACACTGCAGCAGCTGCTCGACCGTGCCCACTGCCCAGCTTGACCTCTTTGGCCACTAGCACAGAACTCCATATAACTGAGATCTAACTCATAAACATAACTATCGAGGATTCTACCCAAAAAAAGTTGTTATTTTGAAACTTCGTTCCTCCCGAAAACGTCCCTCCGCTCCATCGCATTCCTTAATGAGGCTTCCTTTCTACTTTGTTATCCAAACAATATTATTTAATGCTCTCACGGCACCTACCCAATGATATTATGATAACTCACTCAGACGTAATTACATTTCAGGCGAGCCGAAGCCGAATCATTACATAGCAATGCATCACAGTTGATTCCCAGTCTCGATAAAAACTCGAGAATGTTATCCGTATTTAATTCTATAAAATATTGTAATGAGTTTTTACGTCATTGACTAGATCTTATCAATCCAGCAAAGTTCCGATATTTTGTGTTGATTCCAATTTACAGCACAGCACTGAAAGTTAGGGCAGCGATAACTTGAGGTAAGATAGCTCAGATCTACTACTCCACACAATTTAGTGTTTTTCTTTAAGGTTTCGCTATCGGTCTCCATCTTTAGTGGTTCATTCTTATTATTTATTGTATTCCTTACCTTGACTTGAATAATTAATCGAAATCACGTGACCAGGATCTTTTACGTTTGAGGAAACATTTTCGACTCAAGAGCGAGTGATTTTAGACTTGACCTGCATTTGTCTGTAGGTAATTATGCGTGCGTTTATTTGTGTGTTCTGCGCTAAGGCTGTAATTTTGAAGCTATCGATTAGAAATTTGATAGGTAGATGCTCCAGACACCCGGAATGTTCTGTATAGGTTTTGGTACCGATCCAACCCGATGTGGCGACGGTACCATCAAACGAAACACCTCAGAAATACGTAATTTGTATGGATTTCGATAGATTTGGAGGTTTTGAACTGTTTAGTTGTTTGAGACGACTTCCGGAGCGATCCGATTCGATGCAACAACTATACCTATTATCGTCAACAATCGCCGACGATAGTATCGGACGAAAAATCTCAAAAATACCTGTTTATAGTCGTTCTCAAGACTTTTCCGGATGAACCGAATATTTACCCTGTTTGAAACTTGCTCTATCATCCTTAACAAAAATATCGTTTATCAAGTGCTCATAGATGTTTGGGTTGCGAAATTTGTTTGCTTTTACAACATTCATGTGTTTGCTTCCTACAAACTGAAATGTCTGTCAGCCATCTGTCATATCCATAAATTGGCATGGTTATATCTTAGCTACCTGATTTTGTTGCCAGACTAGTATTGCTATACATGTATGAAATTAATTAAAATTAAATTTTTGTGTATTTAAGTTAATCATTAAGCTTTCCACTTAATAAATCTCGCTTACATACGTATTTGTGCCAGACCTGATAAATTTCGTTACCAGCTCGGGAATTGAACCCGGGACTCTATGCCCAACGGAAGTACATTATCAACATTAGTATTGGCAATATTACAATATTGTTGAGTATTGGACTAGAAGAGGAGAATATATGTTTTCCAACAACGTCTTATGTTTATTTCTTCAGGACTTCTCGTTTGGGTCACCTCAATGCTATTCAGCTTCTTTTTTTACTCTGGGGCTGTTTGGAATTAACGTTGGTGCTCTTACGGAAAAAGTCGTTTGGCCAATTTGCGTAGAATGACTCATACTGCAGTAAACCATGGTGATGAGTTCAGACGTAATAAATAATTATAATGCAGCAGAGATTCATTAGTTTATTTAGGAATTTGTAAACCTCGATCATGTGTCTTGGAGCACTACCACAAGACATGAGTAAATAGGTAGACACCTACTGTGTTGACCCAGTCTTCGAATGCTTCAGCAAACGGTATTCTATTCGTGAACGTCCTTACCAGGATCGCAGACTTCCATTTTTTAGCGAAAGAGTGAAAAACACACTCAAACTAATTTGATGCACGTGCTCAGAGCCCACGGCAGAAAGTTCCGTTGTTCTGAGCCGGTACCGTTCTGTTATTAGATTCTTGGGCCGAAGAGCGCGTGAGGACCCGCTCGCGAGGCCCGCAAACTCCTCCTAATTCCATTTGGAAATGAAGGTCGACAATAATATCCGACTGAGCACGTGACGTAACTAAACACAAGGCCCTTTAAGAAGCCATAGGTACCTACTTGACGAGACAGATGAGCTACTACGCAAAAAAGTAAAGTCAACAGTCAAATGTCTTCAGTAGTTATTCCCCAATGCATTAAAGAAAATTTCTTTTCACAAAAGCTTTAATATCAAGCCAACATTCCTTAAGATAATATATAGCCTGCTATCAAACTGTATCACCAGCCTAAAAAGGGAACGAACTATGATGACCGATGATGAACTATGATGAACGAACTATGATTACCTATCAGATCAAGATCACATTCTCTACTCATAATTCGTATTATTACATGTAATTATTTCATATTCACATCTATATGTTAACATATTCCGATAAATATTCAAGCTTTACTGCACGTAGAATATCCACATTGAGGGACTGTCAATGGGTAGAAACCTTCTTCAGGTTTCCTTGAATGGTTGTACGAAATATTATGTAGATTATTATAGTAGTGAAAGTTACTAAAAATATTTTTAAAAGTTATTTAAAAAATAGCTTGCTGTACAATTAGACTCAAAATTTGGTATTCATTCTTTGGATCAACAAGGTTGAAGAATATCTACCCCATCGTTCTGTTCATCGAGTCACTCGGGCAACGATTGAGGATGATACAATTCTTGTTCCTCACCCTTTCACTATTTTGATTTGTAGAATACGTTTTTATTGAGCCCTATTTCCCAAAATAATGAAAGCGTGAAGAAAAATTTCTGACCATTTTTACATACAGCCACTCTGTTGTTACATTTGTTCACCTTTTTCCCTTGTTAACCCACGAAAATCGTTCACCACTCTCGAATTAACCAACATTTTCCTGTTTACCATAACTCTGTGCGAGTACGTAGCAGAGCTATGAGCATAGCAGTTCTCATATTTTGTTTACTAACTAATGATCGTGAGTGTAGAAGCATCCAACAGAAAAATAAGATGACTTATGATAACTACGTTTGACCGTAGTTGCTACTGGATCAACCTAAAGCTTAAATTTGAAATGGAGTACAGAGAATCGAATCGTGAAGTCTACAGCCCCCAAGAGCGGTTGAGGTAATTCCGGAGCTAATTATCTTGCTATTCAACCGATGAAGCTGAAATTTTAAACGGAGGCCCATTGCAACATCTAAAGATGTATCAAGTCTGAAACCCCTAGATCACACAAGTAATTTCCGGAGCTACTTAATTTCTTTGCTATTCAAACTATTAAGATAATTTGAAATGGAGGACCCTTGGGAGGTTAGAAACAAATTATGTAGACCAGAGCCATCCGCCCATGCACACCAGAGTGAGATCCGGAGCTAGGTAACCTATGAAGTTGAAATTTGAAATGGAGGCCTCCTAGAATATCTAGAAATAATTTATAAATTCTGAAGCTACCCTAGATCAGCTGAGAGAGCTCTTGAGCTAATTTATTTATTATTCAATGTATGACGCTAAAATTTGGAATGGAGGCCGCTAGGGACATCTAGAAACGAATCATAAGATCTTATGCCCCTTAGAGCAGCTGAATGAGCCCCGATGCTAATTTCTATGCTATTCAATCTATAAATTAATGTAAGATTTTCAAGTAGGAAACGTAACAACGTATTCTACGCTCATTACTCTTTAGCCTTGAGGCACAAGGTGATTTTCTTCGTGGGAGTCCATTTTGAGGCATTCTGAAACGGTTCATTGATTTGGGAAAACACTTTTCCATACAATAACATTCAATTATGTGTAATCTTAGGCAATATCTCTCTTTATAATTGGGATAAAACATCCATCCTCTCGCAAAAAAAAATAAAAATAAAATAGAATAATAAATATATAAAATGCAATAAATAAATAAATAAACAAATAAAATACAAATCAAGCGTTCCCAAAGAAACGATAGTTCAGTTAACCAGCACTTTTTTCGTACAATAGATTGCGTAAATTGCAAACAAATTTGCTAAAAATATCATTGGATGTGGCAAAAAGGCTACAAATTGTTTAGTGGAATATTGCTTGAAAAAATTGGTTCAATGTGAATTAGAAGATTTAAAAATTCGTTCTGAAGAAATACTTTCAAAAACGAAATTAAAAAGTGCTATAAAATCGATAAAACTATAAAACCTTGTTAAAAATCAATAAATTGATACCTACCTATTGTATTACTAATGTGAAAAAGTTCGAAATTCGGTTCTTAGGGTTATGCTGGAACTTTTTTATATGGAATGGAACTTTTCTATGTATATTGCGTTAGTATATATATATATATATATATATATATATATATATATATATATATATATATATATATATATATATACTAACGCAATATATATATAATTATATACTCACGGTGGTTATTGCCATTGGCTGACTCATAGAAGTGAAACATGCTTTCGCAGGCTTGACGGCGATTTCTTCTATCTCCAATCTAAATGACTTCCCGCAGACGTTGATGACTCCCGGAGTGCCTCAAGGTGAAGTTTACAAACCTCAGACTCATCCTGGGGACAATATCCTGTGCTATGACCCCGTCTTGGCGAGAGTATCCGGCACTTTGTGCCTCATTCGGTGTATAAATTACCGTCCCATCTCGCCGAGTGGATTTTGGGTATAAATTATTGCCTTATTATTTCTAGTGGGGTATTTGTTGGTGCTGATGTAAAGATCCTGAATATACTGATCTTGCATTGCTAGGGATTCCTGGGTCTTCTTTATCGTTTCATCATGGTTAGGGGTGTTAGGAATTTGCCAGCTTTCGCAGATAGGCTCTAGTGAGTTTTAAGTAAGGGTAGTACTTACCGATATATGCAAGTATACTTTCTAATTCATTCAGACATGTCTGAATGTACTTACCTTTTATATACCATGGCGACGGAAAAGCGTCATTCACTTATTATTTTTCATAAACTATAATCCAGAGGGGGTTTTAAAGAATAAATGGGTGGGGGGAGGTACATTGAGACGGTTCCTCCAGGAAAGAATATTCTGGTCATTAAATTGCGTCTCAAATTAGAAATTCTAGATAAGTTCACCTACAGATTTATACATATATCAGCATGATGAGCCATGTTAGATCATTCAGACAAGGCGATCAATCTAATAACCCTACAGTTTTACTTCCGATCCCTCCTACCATACAGTGGCTTGTTCGGTCACTTACACACTCAGGGTTAGAGGGCACATCTGAAGGGTTCTTTTGTTCAATCCTTGACCAGGGAATCCTTGTTTAATAGACGCACATACCTCTATCTACAGTATTTGCAATAATCACTTTTCACTTTGCGGGTTTCATTTACTGAAAGGCATACTATGATAACTGAACGAAGGGATGATCTTTGTAATCCTCTGGGCCTATCCAACACATCCGTAACAGATCGAACGACTAGGCCGTTAGAGAATAGTGTACTATTGGATTGGATGTTTGCTCATGCGCAGAATAAATCATTGACTTCTGCAATGAAACTGGTAGGGGAACATTTGCAGCGTTCCTTCCTTCCTTGAAAGATATTCTTTGAATATGTCATCAAACCGGAAAAAAGTTGTAGAAATTATAGAAAGGATGATCTAAAATTTACAATGAGAGTAATCATTTTAATTTAGGAGAAACCAAATTTAAAAAAAAAGAGCGAACGGGACAAATATTTTCCTTTTCACCGTAGGAATATGAAATTTAATAGGGAGCCTCTCTGGGGTATCATCAAACGAATGAAATGGGCTCTATCCTGATCAGCTGAGTGAGCTAAATTCTCTCCTATTAAACATAGAAATTTAAAATTTGATAGGCAGCCTCTTCAGGGCAACAAGAGTTGAATGAAATGGCGGACTCCAACCTCATCACCCCAGTAAGCTTACTTCGCTCCTTTTCATCCTAGGATGTTGCTATTTGGTAGGGATCTTCTCTGGCACATTGTTTCGAGGCTCCATCTTAATCTGATGATTGAGTTTAATTCTCTCCTGTTCTCCTTAAGAAGTTCAAATTTGTATGGAAGCTTCTTTGAGACACCAAGAGACTCATTGAATTACGTGTTTCATCCTAATCAGTAGATTCGTCTATTTTTCTTCTATTTTTTTCTTCCCCCGAAAGTAACAGCTATGCTTCCGCTACCTGCAAAATAGAGAATTACTAAGGTGCTGTTATCTCCTATTCCTTGGATTTACTTCTCTGAGCCGAAATTGGTAAGTCCTTCAACCGTACGTTCGTAGGGCCTCGAACATAACAAATGGAAAGTGGAGATTTCTTTTCTTTAACGCCACCTTGATCAGAATTACTCCTAGAGACTCGTTGTCCGTGTTGTTTCTCTCTTCTTGGATTTGAAATGCCACTCTCGGCACCAGGGCCTAGCACGATCTACACTTCTCTGTTTCCGTTTATCCGAAATGTTGAGATACGTAAATAAAACGGTAAAAGCCGGAGCTGTACAACTCCATCGCTGTCTTTCTACTCCTCTGGTACCCGCTATCGCCCAGTTCGATATGCACCTACGCGGCGTCACGCAAACCTCGCCCTTCGTTGGAAACGCTTGCGTGTGCCACTCGGTTCCTGGTTCACCAACTTATTAGGCCCCAGAGCTCCGACCCCCTTTGGTTTGCAGATGAAACATGTAATAGAAGCTAAAATATAGTGAAATTTTTTGTTTTTCTATCTTTATGAGAATTACGGCTTTTCGAAAGAGATTTTGTTAGACGATTTTCAAAGAAAAGGTTGTTATTGGGAGAGCATAAAATTGGAAATGCGCCAGAGAGCATGAAAAACACCTCCATAACCACGAGAACCTAACCTAAATGCTCAACCTATTGGAAAATGACAGTGAACTTCATCGTCCCAAACACAGTAAATCACTGGATTTAATTGTGCTGTGGAAATAGTGCAACTTTAGATTAAAGTGTCAGACTGATTTTGTTCCCTCTCAAGTCGCTGGTGTTCTCCCGTGGGTTTCAACTGAGTGATTATGAGGATAGATGGTGACAGATGACCAAAGTTGGTTCTCTAACAGTTGATAAAATCGGATTCTGATAATATGCACTTCTGGTAATTTCTGATGGCTCAAATAGGGCTCTGTTTGCCTACAACTGGATTAGTAAATTGAAGTGTTACCTGGCGAACATTGGAGTAGCTAAAATTATATCACCCACTTTCATTTTGAAGCTCTTAAATTCAGGTACAACAACCTGGAGAAGAGACTTTAAACACATTGTTGGGGAATACAAATACGGCAAACATGTAGACAACTCTTCTTACAGACAAACAGTTGATTGTGCGGGGGGTGAAGGATTGCTGGCGCAAATTGTACTATTGTCGAGAGAAAAGATAAGGCAATGTATATAACAAAAAGTAGGTACGTATTCTATAAAACTTTCGGAATCGTGTGTGCACTGTAATTTTTAGGTCAGGGAAAACATTGTGCATTTTATGTTCATCAGCCCGCTTCACAACGCCTACCGGGGCCTCCACTTGTCCACACATCAAATTGGCTGTGCTCTTGGGCATCCCAAGTATGGAGAATCATAGTCTCTCTTCTGCTCGTTGATGGATTTTCGGGATGATACTACGATAATGATGGCGGTCCATAACTAGATGCAGCAGATCGCTTAATTCTAGGAGTAATTTTTCAGCTAATTAATAAATTGAAAGGTCGACACGCATTTGTGTGCACGTGCAGTCAATAAATCTACTATGGTGTTTCTTCTTTTTGCTTTTGGTGTTCTTTTTTTTTTTTTTGTGTATATGCTATTCATACCAATTTATTGTCATTTATTCTCAAAGAGTACTGAAAATCTGTTTTTAACCATTTTTATTCTGACTTTTTAATTTATATGTAATTACTTTTCACCAAACTCTTGTAACGGTCATGTGATCTATACAAACAAACCATATCTATTTATCAATATATAAAAATATAGCACAAGCACAATGAGCGAGGTTGTGCAGAGTTGGACTGAGTCATAACCAACAAAGACAAAGCTTGTAAAAAAGAATATTTCTTCGTTATTCTCGTCTCTTATTAAGCCACAGTAAAAGCTTTATGCAGAAGCTGACTAAAATGTGAACATTTTGATTTTTTCGACATTTGATTCATTATTGTAGCCTTGAATAGTCAAATTTCTTGGATAAATGAACCATCTACAGAGCTCTAGAGCTCGACAAACATTCTATCGGCTAATGTGCGTATACAGAGGTGACCATTGATGTAATTGAAGTAGGTAGGTGTTTCTTCTCAGAAACCTTGTTGACATGGATCATCTACAAAATCCGCACTGTTTTAATAAGCATCGATCGAATGCGGAAGCAGGTAGGGGATTTGGAGACAGCATAAATGCTTATAGAAGTAGAACAGATTAAGTTGATGATTCATCTCAACAAACGTTAAGGATAACGATTTCCTGCAATAAAATGTCATCAAAAGTGAACTCTGTGGGCACAATAGCTGATAGAATGGCTTTTTCGCCCTCTATAAACCTGGTGATGGGTCACGTATCCAAGAAGTTCGACTTTGAATCTATGTCTAGAATAAAAAGTTATTTTTCAAAAGATAAAAATCGGAATTTTTCAAATGTTTTGGGAACTTTATGAAATTTTGGTTCAGTTATGAACTGAATAAAAAATTATAAAACTGAATTCATAATATGATTCATAGTGATTAAAACCTAAAAGCCTGGTGTAGTAATATATTTGGTAATTTAGAACGTAAAATAATCGATTTCACACGTCTAGCCATAAACGTACGCATTTTACTTGCTTGTAATCTGACACAATTTCGGTAAGGCCAAATACTGTTGTCTTTTTGTGTGTGTGTGTGTGTCTGTGTAAACAATACTAAACACTTTTTATTTCTTCAATAAACATATTTTCACGGAGAAAACTAAGTGTTTCTATGTTAGTGATTCAGCTCGTATTCGAAGAATACAAGAGATTGTAATCTACATATTATTTTCGAGGTTGGTAATAGATATCTAACTTGAGCTGTCACCCTCTATGTATTGGTGTCAGTCCGTCTGCATGCAACTTTTTCCCAGAATGACTTGTGACCTCTTACTTTACGCTAGGTACGTATTCTATCCTCATAACCACGTGAGAAGTGACCGCTGACCAACCGACCGTTGAAAGTTTCCAAGCTTGCAAAACCTAAAGTCCAGCCATTTTATGTAGTTCTCAGATGTCAGCTGGATCGCCGCGTTACCCTAACACTTTCCGAAGCAAGTTTTGAATAGAATTACCGTGAAACATGTGTACGAGTCTGTAGAAACCGTACTCCTTACGTAAACATCCTTTCCTATTTATCCCCAGCCAACCAAGCCCACTATTCCATCCAGAGAGTAAAAAGATCGCCTCGTGAAGAACTATTACACACTTTTCAAGCCAGTACACAAGTTTAAAAATGATAATAGTTTCTAAATGGTAAATTTTGTACGATTGTAGTTGCGTTTATATACTCACTCTTCCTTCCCAGTATCCTAGAGAAACTATGTTCTACTGCAGAAAAATGATGCAAATTATCAAACAAAGGTTTTTATTTCTGTATTAGTTTGCTATCATTGTTATTCAGAAATTATAAGATCTCATGACAAAATATTTAATGATATTGGGAACCTAGGTCCCAACCCCCACCTTCCCAACAATTGTCCAACGCTACCTACCTACCTCAAAGAGAGAAAGAGAGAGAGAGAATTTATTGGCGAAAATGAACAGTCTTCCATTTGTATAATACATAAATATGTGTTGAAAATTTTGAACTCGTAAGTAAATGAAATAAATAACACACTGCCGCCTACGGAGTATAAGTAAATATTGCTTGTGCTCTCCGGTAGAGTTTTCAAACAAAATCCATCAATAATCATAAAACAAACAAAAAATCAATAAAATACACAAGACGATACAACTAAAAAATCAAAATGGAAAAAATAAAAATAAATAAAATCTTAAGTATGACGAGGCACTGCTCAAAAGTGTTCAATCACAGTTCGTTTGAACATTTTAAATTCGAAAAATTAAAAATATTAATTTAACGGTTAACGTGACTCACTGGTAACGAGACAAACAACGAGTAATGGGGCAAATTTTGCGTTCGTGTTGATGAGGGACTAACTACAGCAGCAAAAACATAACAGCAGCCTCCACCAGTATTTTACATTAAATTTAATAAATGGTTTCTGACTGACGTATCTAGACTATGATCCGAGCAACGCCGGGTTATATGGTAGTTCACTATAAGATGTCGAACACATGGAATGAATTCTGATCTTCCATATATATATCTATTTAACCAGCTGCAACTGACGTCGACTAGAATCTGACGGCACATGTCATCCGTCGCCGCACCGCGGAAGCGCGCGCAGGAAAACTTTGCACCCCCCACTCTACCCCATTACGGCCTCTTTTATTCTTTTCTATACAATTAGCCAACTTTCCCAGGAGAGGGGCCCCTCCAACGCCATTATCCGACCCCTGTCTGCCTGCACTTTCACTCTACACTTACCTTCGCACTTACCGTCTTCTTTTCTTCGCCGATCCTTGTTTACCTAATGCCGTCTTTTTCGAGTTTTGTCAAAAAATCTTCTTTTCACCGTTGCCCCCTCAAACCAGACGTTTGTCTCTCCTGCCGGAACCCGATTTACACACCGTGTCCAAAGCACTAAAGAAGCTTTTTGCTTGATGGAAAAAACACTTTTCCCAAGAGTTCAAACTTCTCAATAGTATGCACAATATTATGTGACATGCACATATATTGTGCATGACCCATATATTGTGCAAGTTCCAGTCATGCAGCATGATCGTATGAGCGAATTTTCCTAAATTTCCTATCGTGTTACAACAATTATGGTTAATTGTACCGAAATATGAGCAATTCGAGTACAAAGAAATTGTCAAAAAACCAATTTTATGGCAAAAAAATAAAATAAATAAAATAAAATTAAAAAATAAAATAAAAAAAAAAAAAAACGGCAATTCAAAAAAGATTTTGGATTTTTAGATTTTCTTGCAGTTTTTATGGATTTTTCAGCAGATATTAATGAAATTGAAGTACGTTTTTCAGCATTTTTCAGCATAATTTTGTACAAAAATGTTTTAATGTCCTAGTAAACTGTTGGTAATTTATTTTGTTTCAAATAGAATTCTGCAAAAAATGATAAATTTAACGATTTTTGACAGGTTTTTGCCGGGTTTGTTGATTTTGTTAGCACATTTTTTCGAAGTTGACCAATTTATTGTACTCAAAAATTGGTGGCCAACAAATTCATCCTTTCGTTTGAAAATGTTGATTTTTTGGCGCAAGAATAGAATTTTTATCTCAATCCTAAGGAAAGTTATCGTCTGGAATGATATATGAATGAAAATGCAATAAACAGAAAACTCGGAAAACTGTCTAGCTTGCTCCGTGTCTGTCTGTCCGTCTGTGACAATTCCTTGTCCCTCCCACACTTCTACTCTTCGAATTTGATTAACCTTTTATTTTTATTGGTTGAATAATAACTACTATCGCGCTTGAGGAAAACTAGAGTTTACTGGTACATATGAAGCTCAGAAACTAAAACCGATTTTGATGACATTTTCAGGAATTATGTGGATTAGCTCCTAGATGGTTCCCTGCAATTTGCATTGACCGTTGGATTAGTAGTGGTGCTTGGGCATGCGTAACGTTCTTACAACGTCGGTTTTTACGATCAATCAGTTTGATTTCGCAGCAAGACGGAGGATAGTTGGGTGTGAGTTTCAGGAAGGTGCACTAATAATTATATCGCAGTTAGTTGCATAATAACTAGGTGTTGCGCATGCGCAAAACTAATATTGGTTGTCATGCGTAAAACTTTGAAACTAATCGACTAATTTTGATGAAATTCTCAGGAATCTGGAGGTTAACTCTAAGATGGTCATTTGAACATCTTATTGTCTCAGAATCAACACAAGTGTGTGCGAATGCGCAACCTTGAATTTCCGATAAAGTCGACTTGGCCCTAATTGGTGATTTAATTTAAACCTCTATGTCCATGTTAGAATAAGGGTGGAAGCTATACTGGCCATCCAACTTGGTAGACGTTATACCGTCAACCGGATAGAGTTGGATTGAACCTATTTGCTCAATCCCGAAGTTTTTCACAGAGCGGAAGGAGAAAATGAATGATAGAACTTCAAGCAAAAGAGTTGAACTGATTGTGAGCTGCGGTTTGGTGGGCTGAAGAACGACTTAGGAAATAGGGGAGGATTGCGGTTCCGGCGAGTTAGTTGTTTTCTTGGATTGTCAAAGTTGCGCGGGAAGCTGCGGTCAGAAGGAGAGAAAATACCTGTGACGAACTCTCTTCTGAACTGGATGATTTCTATTGAAAATTCCAACTACGGGAACAGGAGAAACTGTTTTCAATTGCATTGTAGGATGTGGAAATTCTTTCATTGGTTTCAAACGGCCGATATGGAATAATATCGGGTTGTCACTAGGGTGTCCAATAGCTACCGCGGAAAGTACAATTCTTCGCACTTTACTTATAGAAATGTCGAGTTTTGCATCGAATCAATAAAATATTATCCAATAAGCCTTTCACAAGAAAGTATAAATTGTTGAACGTTCTGATGCGGGTCGGTCGCTATTGTTACAGCCCGTAACGTGATACCTAGTTAAACCATGCCGTTCCACAGAAATGTTAGTAGATAATTATTCTTAACATTATTTGTTAACAAAATATTCGTAACCCTTTTTCTGAAGACGGGCGAAAAATGTATTCATCTGCAGCAGTGCTGTACGAATAGCGATTTCCAGAAATCCTTGTTTTTATGAACGCAATGTGGCTACTTTGATGATTTGATCGACATTTGTTCGCCTTTCTGTCAAGCGGATTTGCTCCCCCGTAGCTAATAATTGGGCAGTAGATAATTCATCCGATTTTTCGGTGTAAATTTAACAGAATCTATGGTCTGTTTTCGATATACGTAATCCTGATCCAGGAGTCTCATTTTCAATCTTGTCCAAGATCATCGAAGAAAGCTATCTTCAAATCGTCTGATTTGAGAGATCTCTTTATTTTTGCTGATGATTCATCTGATCCCATAGAGCTTCACCGCTCATCTTATTTAAGAGCATCTTCTCCATCTTATATATTATACGTTCGGGACATCAGTTATCCAATAATTTCAACTAATCTGATCTTGGTGGAATACCAACCGAATTATGCGACCTACAAGGAAATCGACGAGATGCGGGCACCTCCGCCGCAGAACCATATGCCGCGAGTTGACGGTGAATGGATTCGAGTTATGACACCACTCAAAGCTGCCAGCTTCCTTCCCACCTATAAATGACTGCTCCATTGTTTACCTCTACACAGGTTCACCGAAAGCCGTGTGAATTTATCCTTTAACCAAAAGGACTTATCCAACTCCCGGGAGCCGTAACATCGTAAAACGGCCCGGAAATCTTCTTGACGAGTCCTTAATACAATTAAAATTTCTCAGGGAAACGAGCGCATAAGCAACCAGAAGATCATAGCTGCTTGAACATCACTTTTCTCAGAGTTTCGTGAGAAAGTCCGCATTATCGTCTTCGGTGTTGAAACATAAAAGTGCCGGATCTCCCCGCAGTTACGTGATAATTTTGATTTAATTCGTATCTTCATTTATGACATAAACCGGCTTCCATAATTGCCAAAAAATTGTTGGTTGCGGGGTTTAATCAATTGTTAATGGGAGTGATGTATTACCCAACGGTACAGATAAGAAAGGGAAGTGAGGTTTATACAGGTGCAGATAAATACAGCACAGACAAGGTTGCGATGGCAACGGAAAAACATTATTTATTATAATTGTAATTTGATTTTTTTTAAACTAGCATGAATTAAATAGTTAGAGACAGACCTTGGTAGGTCTTGCTGTAAACTTACGATTTTCACTAATTAAGGTTATTGCTCTTTGGGTAACGTGGAATTGGGCTTGTTAAGCCGTTCACGTCACTTTCCTGTAGTCATTCAAGGTTGTGGAAAGTAACCAACTCAGATACACTGTATAGATTCGCAAACACCCAGCTTGCTGGCGGACCTCTATAAATTGACGAATTTATATTTTAAAAAAAAAGAAGGAGTGGAAGCTGTGAAGCCTTCATCGATATTTAGAACTTATATTAGTTCTGCATTTTCACACAGTAGCTACTATTTTTAAGAGAACACAGTTTCTACAATACGATCAAATAATGCTACTATGGACTTTGCGATGATTTTGGTTAATTTTTTCTCTATTTCAATTGCTCTTTCTCCCTTCATACGTAACTGTTAATTGGTTTCTATGCTGATACCTTACTACGTTTTAATTTCCTTCTTGAAAACTGAGTATTCTTTTTGCCATATAAGTTTGGCTGTAAGTTTGACAGTTGAATTCAATACAGGTTCCAGTTTACGCAGCAAGGACTTTCTTGCTGACCCATAAACTGCAAACCCATAATCTATGCGTGATCGCACCACTGCATGGAAAATCTAGTGGAGGATAGATCTAGGATAGGACTATGAAGATCTATTCATAGTCCAACTATGGTTCGAAAGTACCTTGAGCAGCTGTACACCCTGCATAGTAGCATGGCGCAAGTACTCAATATACTGGGTCCACCGCAGCTTACAGTCAACTACGAGTCCGAGGGAACGTGTGTGAGTGGTGTAAGGTATTGTATCTCCACCTATTGAGAGGGGGTACTTAACATGCACTTTGCGCTTTCTGCAAAAATGTATGGAGGTAGTTTTCTACTTAGTACTTATTCTTCATATTTATATTGCAGTCGCTTGAGTTCTCTCGATGTTCACCAAATGAAACGTACGATTGGCTCTCAGCGAACGGAATGTCCGTCTTATAGTCAAAAGACAAAAGGAGGAGTTCTCGTGAATGATTTACAACTGCATTTCTCGATATTTAAGAATATAACGCTTCTCCTAAACCATTCCAGGAAATTCTCTAATAATGCATTTCGGAGACTGAGGCTGTGCTCGATCGACCTTTCTAGTTTGCTTCGACAACTTCCCTTGCTTCCCCCATTGGTTTGTAATTGGTAAATTTTGCATCGTTTGCCATCGATAAGAAGAACCGTTAATGGCTTCAAAGTATTCCTTTCCCATATTCCCGGCCAGTCGGCCAGTGGGATAGTGATCAGTGATTTTGCCATGATATTTTTATCAATGATTCATTGCTACAATATACATGCGATTCGGTTTTGTTTGATTTGACAACGTTATACGGGTGAAAGCATAACCGAGTTCTCACTAAGCGGAGCCATTGTACTGTTGGTGAACAATATTTTATGAGCACAAATAAACACAACAACATCGTGGTTATCAACTCCGAAGTTGGCTCGCTATTTAAATATTAACTTTCGAATGAGATGTTTGCTCGAGGCTCCTATGAAGGACTGCGTCATTTTCCTTTCAAACTACCGACATTTTTCCATCAACGATTATAGCTGCGGGCTTTGGCGGTGATTGGATAGAATATAAAATATTACCTACTCCAGATTTATAAGTACCTACCAGTAACTATATTATTAATAGTGAATTGTGAGCGTCAAGCGAGTTGTGCTCATTTTGTGACACATGCTTATAGCACAAAAGAAATGGAAACAACACGGGACGAAATTCTAGAAGGGAAGCTTGCCTCCATAATAATTAAGGATGGAACTTTCCCTTTCGAGCGCCATTTCAACAGAATAAATACGCGTTTTTCACTACACATTATGCAGCAATACCTTGCGAGCGAAGCGAGCAACATCCCTAAATAAACTTTTTTGTGGTTCCACGTAGTTTTATAAGATTTAATTTGTTTGTAAGAATTTCCAACAGAAAAAAAACGTCTGCCAAGTTGGGTGGTGCAGTATAACTTCCTCAAGCGAGCGAAGCGAGCAGCATCCCCTACAGAAGTTAAACCTACCCTTAGAGATCTACCGTTTGCGAGCGAAGCGAGCAACATTCCCAAATAAACTTTTTTGTGGTTCCACGTAGTTTTATAAGATTTAATTTAATTTAATTTAATTTGCAGCAATACCTTGCGAGCGAAGCGTTCATAATACGACAATGCGTCGGGGCAAAACATCTCGGATTCCGCCTTCGAATACAAAACAGGGTTTCTGCTCGCTCTCCATCCCACAAGCAACTACCTACAATCTCATTTCTACTACGCTCTACATCTGTTCATCTACGTTCATCTACATTGCTTGTGTGGGGTGAAGAGCGAGCATTACATTATTTTATATTATATTTTTATTTGATGGAAAAAATAACATATAGGTCCTACCATATAAAAAATGTATTGTATCACATTACACTCCTAAATTTTTGAGCTTTTGAAAAATCTAATTTTATTATTGATATTACAAAGTTTTCATAGTAAAAGGAAATAGGTACCTCCAACCTTATTCTCCAATACATACTCTAGTAAGTCTGAACAATCCGGGCATGTAAGTATCTTGATTTGTCAAGCGAAGATTTAAGTAGGTATGTTCTACAGAATCCCTCTCGAGCTGTATACATTAGTAGCTCCAGTCTTATATTTACAGCCCCTATTTTCACATGAAATATAGGTACTGTGTATTCTCGAAGTAATTTCTTCCATTAAGCGTGTTGAAACTTTCTCTGACAGAATGTGTTCATATCATCAGGTCTACTGAGTATAATGTATCATTCTGAGTTACTTGCACTAGTTAGTTCTAAATTTCGAGTTGTTTAGGTGGGTTACCCACCGTGGGTATGTCCTGTAGAATCCGTCTTCATTTTTCGATACATAGCTGTATTTTATGAAGTAGTATGTTTCCTTCGTTTTTCAACTCTGGTCACCTATCCGCAGTAATAAAAATGTTTCCTAGAATGATTGTATCCAGTTACTTACAGAAAATCCTGATATTTAGGTAACCCCTTATTTTTTCCGAAGATCATATGTATGTATAAAAAAAATCGAGTAATGTGTAATTTCTTCCTGAAAGTTTACGTAAAATCTGATTCTGCAAAAAAAAATAATTAAGTTAGTGAGCATTGCGCAAAACGATATTTTCCAAGAATTTAACTATATAAATTCTCGCTCTCTACCTCTCTTTTTTTCTAGTGATCTCAATCACAGAATAGCTCACGTTCTGTCACATTTTTTTGTCCGTCGTGACGTTTGAGTCTTTACTTTTTCAAGTAAAAGTGTCAACTTCTAACCGACCTCCGAAACAGTAATTTTCCATTTTCTCCACATTTTCCAAGAATTTAATTATTTGAATTCTCCCTTTTATTGTTTAAATTTTCAACAGTAAAAACCTCAATTCCGAAACTTGAGTTTACTTCAATTGTTCTTTAACAGTAATGAGATATTAAAACTACATAGTTTGTCTACTATTATTAATATCAAACATTGTTTGTATCGTTCCCCGTTCCTGATGACAATCTTTGAAATTTCTTCGAAGTAAGACATAATATGATTCCCTAAAGCTCGAACTTAGACAGGAGTAAGATCTCATTTTCATTATCTGCTGTCATTTTATTACCTTGAGAATGTTCTGCTCTCCATATGACGTTAAAACTTCTCACTTTTATTACTAGTCTATCTCTGCTTTCAACCTCTGAAGTATTGAAGTTAATTTTTCTCCGTCATAAGAAAAGGTTGCCCCAAGACTTCGGTTCAACGGCGAGGCGTGTTATTATTGCAAACGCCTGTCACGAATGAAGCCTTGCTCAACATGCAAACTCTTCGGTAGGTTCCAGCCTACATTTCCCATTTGCCAGTGTGCAATTTTGAGCTACTGGGATTTGCCCTTTCGCGGACTTCCTAGCTTCGATAATCGCCGAGAAAATCACCACCTGACCGATTTTATTGTTCCCATAAAGTAAGATTCTTGTTTCTCTACCCCCTCTAATAGGGATTCAAAAGTCTTCCTATCTCTCTCTCGGAAGCACTAAATAAAATTCCTTTCTTCGCTAGATCCTAGGATTCAGCCAACAATTCGTTGGTAAATAATTTGCAATTATCATCATTAGTAATCGACTAAAAAAAAAAGATACTGAGATTTGAAAATATAACAATATAAACTTGAAAAAAATTTATAGAAAGGGGCATCGTAGTTAGGCTTAAAAGTCAAACAGGAATACTTATGTCAACGAATGGTTGATCATTTAGCAACGCAAACGCTTCCATACCATAAAGGACTTGCGTCGGGAAACTAAGCAAGAACTTTGTGAACATATAAGCGAAATACCATCAAATTCAAAGAGACAAAGCAATTTCACGACGGAATACCAGCGAATTCAAAAATACAAAAGACAATTCTACGTGAAAATACCAGCGAATTTAAGAAGACAAAGGATAATTTTACGTGGAAATATCTGCAAATTCAAAGGGGCAAAGGACAATTCTACGCGGGAATACCAGTGAATTCAAAGAGATGAGCGATTACAACAAAAAACGTCTGCCAAGTTGGGTGTGGCAATAAATGGATAGATCACTGAAATGTTTTAAATAGTCCTTCAAGATTCCGTACTGGGTTTTCTGTGGTGTGGGAAAATAGTAAATGAAGTAGTGTAAAACCTCAAAATCGGCCAATCAGTTAAGGAAAATTTGAAAACAAACAACCAAAAAGGGGACCCCTGCAGCCTAATCAGCTCATTCCCTAAAAATGTAATCACAATAGGATGATAAATGTGGAAATCAACTTCGTTAGAAGCATTTCACTGTCGTGCATGCGCAGCAGCTAGTTATAAAACAATCATGTTGAAATTTATATGGAATGATCAAATTATCTTCTCCCAACTACTATCCCAATTTGAGCGTGATCAGACAACCAGAGAATGAGAAAATTATGATTGATGGAGTTTACGGATGAGCACAGAGGGAAGTATTGGGAACATCTAAAGCCTAATCCGCACATGCCCTTAACATATCACCAAAATTGGACAAAAACTGTGGAAATTAAGCTTTTACAGGGACACACGACGGACAAACAGACAGACACACACACACACGCGCGCGCGCGTACGGAACAAAAGTTGTTCAGAATGGTCTAAGCCGTTAAAATCTAGTGGAAAATTTGATTTTGTAACGAAAAGTTTTCCGTCTCCCAAAAGTGAAAACAATTCTTCTGCTACCTTTAAAATGTTGATTCGGAAGCAAACAGTGTTGTAGTAACGAAATGGAAACATTTACGAATATTAAACGATTACAAAACAATTTAACTGCAATGAATAAAAAATTGATTGCGGTAAATAAAGTTAACCTTTCTTTATTTTGATAGTTCAAATTATAACAAGACTTTACAAAAAGTATCTGAAGAAGCCCCTGTGCCTGAGGAGAATTGTTGGAGATTAATTAAAAAAACAATTTAAGGGTAGAAAAGCCTTTTGGTAAAGTCTTGTGAATAAATTTAGGCCAAAAATTAGTCAATTGTTACTTGGGGTTATACAAAAATAAAAGGGTAAATGTTGACTTGAAAAACACATTTTATGCTCGAGTTGAGTAGCTCTTCTGTTGTTTATGCGCTTGGGGCAGCAGACTGTCTCCTTGCCCAGTTAAAGAACCGGTTCCACCTTGGAGCCCTTGGTTTGTTTTTTGCCCATGATCTCCGTTAGGTGCTTTCCTAGACTTGGCCTCAGTCACACGCATCTTTCTGTCTCGCATTTCGCGTTACTTCAAGATTTTTTGTTTCGTGAACTAGATTTTTCTAATGATCTCACTCACAGAACGGCTCACGTTCTGTCACATTTGTCCGTCGTGACGTTTGAGTCTTTTACTTTTCCACGTTGGTGTTTGGGCGAATAGTTAAAGTGACATTTCTCTAGTGCGAACTTCCTACTGACCTCCGTGACGGTAATTGCGTACGGACGTCCGTTCGAATCGATTAGATTTTCCCGTTTTTCTCTCTTCACCAGAAGGAGAAAGTGATGTGATGCGCGATTCACGCACATTGGCTTCTCAACACACGTAAATTAGGAATCGCATGTATCAAAGCTATCTATCTTAAATAGAAAACGTCTGCCAGGTTACTCGTGGCACGTAGCTCCCTCGTATCCATTACATTAATGTGTAGATCATTTAAATTTTAAATAATCCTAAAATATGAGCGACCCAATCCCAAAAATTATGTTCGAAATCAGATAAAAATGAAGTCGTGCTTGTTACAAAAATTTTAGATTCGCGCATGTGCAGCAGCTACTAATATTACGTTCGCGATGAAACTCATGTTGGGTAAAAATATCTCAATTTATCAGCTACCATTCAAATTTGAGCGAGAGCTGACGAATAGGCGATTGCGCATTTCCAGTGAAACTAATAATTTCTGAGTGATGGACTTCATAGGTAATCATAATTACCCTAACCCGCACATTCCTAGAAAAATTCATTAAAATCAAAATTGTATAAATTATGCATGTTGCAAGGATTTCACATTTTTTCATGTGCAGCAGCATTTAATGATACGATCATGATGAAATTGTCATGAAGTGATAACCTCGTCACGATGGTCATAATCAATAAACGCAATCAATCGAAAGTGGTTGTGATGAAAGTCATTATCTCATAATCAATCACTTAGGGTCTATCTTTCAACTTTCCTCCGTTTCGAGTGAATTCGCGCAATAAGGTCGTGATACACACAGGGTGATAGGTTCAAAGTATTAATCAAACAATTGGGCGAAACGAGACAGAAAATGGAGGAGAATGCCGTCAACCCCACTTTACTATCTCAATCCGTTGCTCAACACATTGAACCGACCACAATATATGTACAAAGAGGCCCAGATCGGATATATATATGAAATTATGGCAATGGCTCAACATATTGTCGCCATTGAAATCCATTTTTAGACATTATGAAACAAATCCTGGAGATGACCTCTTTTTCATAAGTATACAGGGTGTACAGAAAACAGATCCGCCAAATGGCAGGAGTTGGTTTTAGAGCTCATGTCTGATCGAAAGTTCCTCGTAGAGCTTGTTTTGTAAACGCTTAGTTTTCGAGTAATTAAAATTTTAAGATTTTTCCGTATTTTCGTCCTTTTGTCACTAAAACGATCATAACTCCCTTGATTTGCAGTGTAAATTCAAATTTGAGGATGCAGTTAGAAAGAACATTAAATTTTCTATTGGATAGATGCCCTAAGTTCTTGAAGAGTTAGGGTTTGAGACATGACAAGGCCTCCGAAAAGCAAATTCTACCTAATTTGGGAAACCTCGAGTTTTTTCAATCGGGATCTATGAAAACCAATATTTTTCGGGGTGCGAGAACGTTAAAAACTGCGCCAAAATTTCACCTTTCCAACGGTATAGTCAATTTTACTTTTACTTTGCTAATTAGGGGAGAATAATATATTTTAATGTTGGAAAATATTGTTTTTTCAATTGGGGTCGGGTTCTACGTATTTTTTTACGCTGAATCAAATGGTAACACTTGCATATCCCCAACCCGTTATAACCAAGTTTTAGACTTTAACTCACAAATTTGAGTTCATTTGATACAATAAATTTTATGTGTTTTGGGGGTGAAACTAGTTAGCTCTTAAAAAGCATTTCAACTTCAACTAGAGAATGAAAAAAATTTATGCACAAATTATGATGAAAAATGTATCCTAGTTTCAATAAAAAATGCTTATAAATAAAAAAGATAAAAAATTAAAAAAAAAAAGTTATTTGAAAGACTAAATATTATCTGGAAAAAGCTTTTTTCTCCATTGTTAGCGATTTCTTTGTACGCAAAGTGATCAATTTTCTAAATACTTTACACACAAATATTATACTATAAGTTGAGAAAACTCGCTCATATGATCGTGATCCATGTCTATAATTTTATTTTACTTGTTATCTCAATTACGTGATATCACTGGAAATCATCGTCCGCTGCGAGTTATGCCCGGTTACGAAAAGCAATGGTCGTAATTATTGAGATGAAGACAGCTTCAATTCGGGCGCAGTTCGACGCCCTGGCTTTTAAAGACAGGAAAACCGGCTTTTGGCAAATTACCCCGAATTAACCGTCAGCCTGGATATCCCAGTTATTATTGTCGATCTGTCTGTTTCCTGTGAGTGATGACGTCACGGAACTCCAGCTCTGATCAGGCTGACTTCAAGTTCGTTGGGCCCATAAGTTGTCGGGTCACGTTTCGCCCCCACTCGCCACCAAGCCTCCTTCCACTTGCTGGGGAACCCATAAAATGCGTAAAACTGGGTTGCATGTCTCAACCCATTGGCACTTTTATGGTTAGACGGTACACAGAGAACGTGTGTTTTTCTCGATAAACCGTTCTCTGCTTACCTGCCTTAGGAAAGAAATTCTATAGTGGGAGCGTTCGGAAAGAAGGTTTTATAGCAATCTTCAAGGATAACGGTAATTTTTTAAGTGGATTGAAGTAGGAGATTTCACAAAAGTTCGTGTTCCACTCCAACAACGAAATCAAGAACCGATTTGTGGATTGAAAAGACCACTTGTACTACCTAAGACCTGCTTATTACGAGCGAATCAATCGTAGCTGTAAATACGATTATTTCGAAATAAAATTCATATCTAATCAACTATTAGTTGTATAGCTGATTAACGATTAGTTTTGAGGCTAAGGGAGTCTATTATTAATTTGTGACAATCCAAATTATTGTATTAAATAAAATTTATATTTCTCAATAAATGCTTTTAATTACAAAGATAAAAAATGAGATACGTAATTCAATCACTTGGAATTTTAATAAAAATGTATTTAAACGGTGATCGAAGGAGGATATATGTATAGGATTTTCTGATTAATCTAATATCGAGATTAAAATGAAAATGGCGAATGAACTCAAAATGACAGTAAAATTGAATCAGTGATAAGAAGATACTACTGATGCACTTTAATTTACGGCCGTTTCAAGTTGAAAAACGCTGCAAATTATTACACAAAGGTTTATTATATAACTTCTAAGCAGATCATTGTTCTATAATTATTAAGCCCGTATATAATACATGATCAGAACATGGCGCATCGTGACCCCCAAAAGGGTTCACACCTTTACAGTTCCAGGACCCCGCAGTTTTACGCTTCACAGCCTAAAAGAAATTTTACATTATTAACGAACCCTAGATAACTCTTAGCTTCACAAAGAATTACCACACGACTATCAGGCAGACGGGCACGCTACTAAAACGATTTCATTTAAAAAATGTGACCGCGAAAACCAAAAGTAAACTTTGACTTTGAATGAAATTCATACTCTTCTTCAAGAACACAAAACATTCACAATACAAAACAACTTTGGGTTGAGAGGAAGCAATAAACCAGACCATTCATCTCTTTATAATTATATACCTACTTATGTTCGATTCAGCATACTATTCAAGACTCTGGTAAGTAATTAGTACAAGTCATATCCAACGCATATGGGAAAATCTGTCGCCAGAGTTGTTAGTATCAGGGCCACGTTTCTTTATGCCTACTTCACCTAATAAGTAAAATTTCCCTTGAAGCTCATAAGCCCCCTCATCAGTGGTTACACTTTTGTAATTTTAAATGCAGGAGTCAATTATTAATATCGTGATTAGTCGCCAGAGGCCTTTATTCCCTTTGTCCATGGCGTTTCATTGTGGTATTACGGGTTTTCTTAGTAGGGGACCATTAATTACGGCTCGCACTATAGGATTATTGCCTCTTTTTGTTACAGTCCCCTATTCACTACTCCATCATTCTCATTTCGATCGAGAGGCGTCGTATGGCCAATCAACCTATTATTGATTCAGTAATTTCTATAGCGATATGTCATCAATGAATCCACTGGTCTAATTGTAATGCCAAAACGGAGCGGGGTTTTAGTTAGACCACGTTCCACAGCGCAAAAGGATTTGGAATACTTGTGATTAATCAATCAAATGACCAATACATTGTTTGGGAACGATCATCTGATTAAATTAACCCGTCTGACTACAATATAGAGGTCATTAACTAATACACATCGCAGCACAAACTGTGAGTGTCTATATAACATATTGAAACTGATGGCACGTCAACGGCCGGTGTGTGTGTTCTAAGCCAAATTTTGTTAACTTTTGTCCAGTTTTGGTAGAAAAGCTTCGCTAGGTGGACAGACGGATTTTGGTTTATTAGGTATTTCAAAAATGAACCTCTGTAATGTAATAAAAAATAAATGGAAAAGTAACCCCCTCAAAATGTTTTGATATACGTTTAAGGTGAGTAAAATCTAACAAGTTCCAGTGGCATGATTGAACCATTTTATTTAGTAAATTATCGTATTATGTTTATTTAAAATTGTGATAAATTTGAGCATTTAGAGTGCGGAGAAATATTTTTTTATGGCCAATAAACTTGTTCTAAATATCATTCTGCTATTCAAAGTTTTTTTTTTTTTTTTTTTTTTTTTGCACAAACAACATTTGTCCATTCAATGTTCTATCATAGTTGATGCATTTTCTTGAGTTATTCTGATGAAAAATGTAAGTTTAACAATTTTTAGTCTTTTTTGCATCTTTAATGATTTTTTCACCACGTACTTTGAAAGTTGAAAAATTTATTGTGCTCGAAAAGTGGTGTTCAACGAATACATCGTTTGTTTTGGAATACATTTTTCTTTACCAAAAGAAAAGATTTTTTTAAATCTCAACCCTAAGAGGAGACCTGGAATGATATATACATATATACTTATGAAAATGAGTTGAAATCGAAACCACGAAGAAAGTCTTGGAAATTTTTCATTTTAAATATTTTTTAGTCATTGGAATAGCTATATTTTCTACGAAAATTCGGTTATTCGAATAGGTTGATGAAACTTGGGTCAAAAATCACATATGGACTGAAGATGGTCCTGAATCGTCTGTATCAATTTTGACTAACCCTAAAGGATAAAATCACAGGGACTTTAAAAAATTCGGAATTCGAAAACTTTCCATATAACACTAATATTTCTGTTTGTTGTTTTATATTACACAACGCAATGCATTTGGACTAACTGATGTCATTAATTGGTTTCAGGTAATGTAATACTGTGGTACACACGTCGACTAGTAAATTAACTTCTGATTGAAGTAAGTACTTAAGTTCGTTCTTAATATTACATGAATCCCAGATATGTGTGTTGTTCATTCATACTTTCAATTATTGCATTTTAGCGTTTAGTATCAATCTTGCCGAATGTGTCCTTTTTCGTACATTAGAAATATTGCTAAGGTTTTCCTTCTTCAGCCATTGCAACAACTATTGAAGTATCCGAGTCGATAGTGTAGGTATGTTGTGTTTTATTGTATAAGCTTTTATAAGTCACATACAGCCTTGCTTACTTTCTGGATAAATTGATCACGATGTATGGGTATCATGATTATATTAACAGATAGCTCTGCCTATCCGGAAATACCGTAATATAATTACAAAAAATTTGCCATGCCCATAAGGTCGAGAGTGCATGACTGGAACTACTTTTAGTTGTTTCAACCGTAGAAGGTTAGTTGTTGTTTTGTTTGTTTTAGTTTTTGGGTTTCGGCAGAGATTTTTGATAAAGTTCTCCAACTGACCAAGCGATAACTCGGGTTGAATACACGTACTCGAGTAAATAACCAGGGAGTTATCGGGCTCCCTGGTAACGGAGGGTTGATAAACCGGCTTTTAATGAGGCAACAAGCGATCGGTCAAACGGACGATGTACTTGATCGAGACGTAACAAGGGTCGGTTCAGTTACAGTGAAGAAAGGGGATCCACCCGATCGCAATCAACCGAACAGATCCGAGCCGAAGATGCCGCAACGCGAGCCGAATTGTCCCCGAGGGGCCTCGGACGAACCTCCCCCGGCATTTGTCAATGCTCTTGTTCCCTCCAACGACCCAGGGAGTCGGGTCGGCTCCGTTTCCAAGGGGAACAATCAAGTTGCGAAACGGCGAAGATGGGGCTTTTGTCTTCTTGCGGCGATCTAGAGGGCGTTTTCTGGCGTGTTTGTTAGACAGACCTCCCAGGGGAGCCCTTGTCAATTAAAAGAAATTTACGTCTAGCAAGTGAGTTGCCACTCACAACAGATAGCGATATACTGCTTTACGATTGGTGGGAATTATGATTTTGCACAAGAAGTGGAGCCATTAGATAATTGAAACATGGACCATTCAAACCAGAATGGTACCTTTTTCCGAAAATGGAAATAGTAATGAGAAATTTGATGTAATATACTTCTAATATTATTTTCCAAATAAGAATGCGTGGCAATCTAATCGAAGCAATCTTTATTGGTCTTATAAACATGAAACACTATTATATTTATAATGTCCATTTTACCAATTATATATGAATTAGGTACGGTATTTTATAATACCTCTGTTTAATCAAAAGCTGCCTATCACAAGTTATGTATACAAATATATAGTAAATGTTCAATTGCCAAATCAGCAACCAATCGAAACGCATTTAAACGAGAACTGTTCACCTGGCCCTGTTTTATTCTAATCAGTTGTTTTCTTGCTATCGGCTTGCTTAGTCCAGCTCCTTTTCTAGAGGAACAATCAAGTTGCGAAACGGCGAGTGAAGATGAGGCTTTTGTCTTCTTGTGGCAATGTAGAGGGCGTTTCCTGGCGTGTTTGTTAGACAGACCTCCCAGGGGAGCCCTTGTCAATTAAAAGAAATTTACGACTAGCAACTGAGTTGCCACTCACAACAGATAGCGATATATTGCTTTACACTTGGTGGGAATTATGATTTTGCACAAGAAGTGGAGCCATTAGGATTAGATAAATGTAAACATAACCCATTCAAACCAGAATGGTATCTTTTTCCAAAAATGGAACTTAGTAATGAGAAATATGGTGTAGTATATTTCTAATATTATTTTCCAAATAACAGTGCGAGGCAAACTAATCAAAGGACTCTTTATGGTGCTAGGTCTTACAAACATATACCTAACAATATTATATAATGTCCGTTTAACCAATTATATATGAAGTAGGTGCATTATTGTATAATACCTCTGTTGAATCAAAAGCTGCCAATCACAAGTTATGTACCTATACAAATATTTAGGAACGGTACAATTGCAAAATCAGCAACCAATCGAAACGCATTTAAACGAGAACTGTTTACCTGGCTCTGTTTTAATCTAATCAGTTGTTTTCTTGCTATCGGCTTGCTTGGTCCAGTTCCTTTTCTAGAGGAACAATCAAGTTGCGAAACGGCGAATGAAGAGGGCGTTTTCTGGCGTGTTTGTTACAGACCTCCCAGGGGAGCCCTTGTCAATTAGAAGAAATTTACGACTAGCAACTGAGTTGCCACTCACAACAGATAGCGATACATTGCTTTGCACTTGGTGGGAGTTATGATTTTGCACAAGAATTGGAGCCATCAGATAAATTTAAACATTCAAACCAGAATGGTACCTTTTTCCGAAAATGGAAATAGCAATGACATATTTGATGTAATATACTTCTAATATTATTTTCCAAATAGCAATGCGTGGCAATCAAATCAAAGCAATCTTTATTTTTTTTATTTTTATTTTTATTTTTTATTATTATTTATTTTTTTTTTTTTTAATTTTTTTTTTTTTTAGAATTTAAGCCGCGTCTCGACCGGAAGGGTCATTAGCGGCAATCAAGAAGGGGGTGTCAAAAGGACACTACAACGGGCACGATTCTAAGGAGAGCCATGCTGATCATCCGTCACTAAAATAATAATAATAATAACCAGCAAAACGAGGCATCGCTGCACTCTGCCTCAAGGGATACAGCGATGACTGCTTTGTAACCAGCAATCTTTATTGTGCCAGGTCTTATAAACATATAACAATATTATATAAGGTCCGTTTTACCTATTATATACGAAGTAGATACAGAGAGATAATAGAAGAGCCTATTATTTGTTTTATGTTTCTTTTTCTCAGAGTTTCATTTAGCTGGTAAAGATAAATTTCATCATGACACCGAAAAAAAGTAGTTCTACACTGCTGCCATTTTCAAAAAGTTTGCTGACAAGTTGTTTTACATCGTGATGGATCCTGCGACAAACTCGCTAGCATTTACGTCATGGCTTGAAACGGGCCAAGAAATTTATTACAATTCCAGGCTCACGTAGACGTAACTGCGCATAATTCATGTTGTCTAGAAGACTTGGACAAAGATCGGCTTACGACACCTTTCTCTCCGAGGGACTTGAGGTACATAGTATATTGTGAATTAATGTCACAAGAAAGTTACGAAAACCCGGCGCTTTTAATCGGTGAGAGCTGTCGCACAAAGGCAGACCGAAGCTGCGATTCTCGCGCCAGGCGGTTGCGTGGAAAACTAGATGACATCAGATTAATGGATTAAGTTTCGTTTCTAGTTCGAGTCGCTTCCTTGAACTCTTCTGAATATTCAGCAAGCCACGAGCGTTTGTGCGTTACATTACACTTTCTCAGTCGCCGAGGCTAGCGGCTTCGGGAGCGTATTTCATAAGTTAATGCTAATGATTAAACACATCAGGTGCGATGCGTGCATGCTTTGCACACCCGTGTTCAATTTCCATAAATGCATGGGTGGATCCAGAGCCACTCAGATGGAACATTTGTCTGGCTAAATATCGTCTTGTTTTAGAATAGAGTTGGGCGTAATCGTGATCATAATTACGGTTATAATCATAGAGTTTTAGAATTGTGATTACAATTACGATTACTTACGTAATCACAGAATCTGGAGATATGATTACCATTACACTTATGATTACGGTTATGATTACATTCGTAATCACAGTTTTTCTGTAATTATATTAGTAATCCCAACTTTTTTCTATTACGGCTGTAATCACAAGGTTTTTAATGTGATTTTGGCCGTAAAAACCGATATTCCCTATAAATAAGCCCGTCACCGCAGATTTTCCTTGTAATTACTGTCATACTCATCGTTTTTCCTGTAAATATAACCGTAATCTTAGTTTTTTCTGTGATTACTACGGTAAACTTAGTTTTTCCTTTGATTTCAATTGTTATGTGATTACGATTTTATTCACTGGAAAAACTAGGATTACGGATACAATCTCAGATAAAATTGTGATTATAACTTTAATTACAGAAAAAAATCTACGGTAACTGGCTTATTTATAGGGAAGATCGGTTGTTAGACCAAAATCACTTGAAAACTTGTGATTTCAGTCGCAATCGCAAAAAAAGTTGTGATTACGAATGTAATCGCATTCGTAATCATAAGTGTAATCGCAATCATATGAGTAAGTAATCTTAATCATAATCATATCTCCAGGTTCTGTAGTTATAATCGTAATTGTAATCACATCTCTAAAACCCAACAATTATAATCTTAATCGTAATTATGATTACGTTTACGCCCAACTCTGTTTTAGAAGTACTTGAGTCGAGACAATACCAAAGTGGAAGAGTACGTATAAGTAATTGTTGGTACATAGCAACTCTACCTAGTCACCTAGTTTTGTTTTAGTGATATCGTTACCGATTTTCTCCAAAAGAAGGACTTAAGAGCGATCCTAATTTACGATTATGTGATCTGAAATAGTGTTTTTTAAACCTGTAATTATTAATCAAAACCAATAATTAATATTTCTTTTTTGTACAAGGTGTCCGATCCTGACTACTTGATTTTACATTACCTGTTGTAGTTTTCACCTCTGCGTAAAAAGAAAAACTTTTACCCCAAAATGTCTTTTTTTTTAAATATGTATAAAACACCCTTAAAGGCGGAGGGGACTTACCTATAAAAAAACTAAATTATAATGTGGGACGCCCAAGTTTGCACGACACGGCGCTAGATTAATGCACCTAGTTAAAGAGCGTAGAGGGAGGAGAGAGGGATGAAAGGAAGAGCCCTGATAGACAGGAGTGGTGATACCACGTAGCACTCCTGCCGAGATGTCTACCTCCCAACTATGTGGAGCTTTTCCCGCAGCACAACCCGCGCCTTGAGTCGGTCGCGGCCATGACCTTGGCGTTATTAGGAGACCACACAATTATGTGCTGCCATTTTATAATGGATAACTAATTATTTACAGAATAATTCATTCTCATGCAGTCATGTATACACATACATACTTGTACGAAAAAGGACCTGCCGTCATGAAAAAGCTATTCATCTACACCCTGAAAGGTTATGGGAAAATTGTGCAGATGTCGGCATTATGCGATGTCATAATGCATAATTGCAGTTACAAATTTTTGCAAAATATCAGTAGACCATTGATAACTAGTGAAAAGGACGAATGGGACTCCGAATATGATTATCTCGAGATGTATTTTAACACAGTAGATCGCACAGAAAAAGTCTAAAAACATCTTTACTAAACTGAGAAATTATTGACGGCCTGGCTAATGATATTAACGAAATTCACATAAGGTACATTTAAATTTATATTCATCAAATTCGGAACGGCATTACCAGAAAAACGGAAAAAAAGAAGAAGCATGGTTTTTCTTGGAAAGAACTGATCAGATTGGTTTTCGCTTATATCTCAAGTTTCGACTAAAACAAAATTTTTAAAGGCCGAAACGTGATAAAAATTGAGAAAGCGACATTTTGGTGAAGCACCCGCAAAAATTGGTACTTATGTATAATTATGTACACGTTTAAAAACCAAAAAGGCAAAAATAAGGAATAATGAAATTGCGTTTTCATATAGCTAAACAGTGAACGTTAATTTTTGGATGCTATGAGTTCAAACGTGTGATTTGAACGAGTGCGTTTACGAAGGTACCTATTCTTAAAAGTGCTTGCTATTAATGAATAAATAACTACAAGTTCTAAAGTTGTCTCATCAGGTCATGTTGCTTAACAGTTACGTTTTTGTAAACGAATTGCAAAACGGGTTCTCTCATATTGTGAAGTAACATGCTATTGACAGACAAATGTTAATGACCGCGTGTAAATGTTGGCAACGGGAGAATGAAGATTGTATATTGTATATTACAGACTTCACATTTAATGTATAGGCAATAAGTTTTTAACTACTCGAACTATAGTTTTTTGGACCTTTTAAGTTATGGAAAATAGAGAAGTTGCTGCAGAATTTGCTTTTTAATGATGATTCAGTAACAGACATTTCATTTTTGTTGTTGTCATTTTTTGTGTTTTGAATTGAAGCACTAACTCACACTTTTCAAATGGCAAGTTCCACATACACCGCACTTCAAGATCAAACCTTCTTATCCAACGGCATTTTTCATCAATCAGATTAGCCCCGAGTTGGAACCCAATAATTCGCGTTTCTTTTACATCGCTAAATGATTAGCCATATTGCACAAAAAAAGAACTTCAATGGGGGAGTTTGATGGTAAAGGTTCAGCTTTTTATATGTTGTTCGGTACCCAGGAGTGTGTCCCTAAATTTTCAGTCTCGAACTATCTCCTCTCACCCCAGTTTGAGCCCTGTGTCAAATAGGTTCCAAGATACAAACGTTTAAAAACAACATTTTTTTCAAAAAAAAGAAAAATTAATTTTAACGTTTCGTTCAAGTTTAAAGCCCATAATTTTAACGATAGCGAGCTTTAACCCTCCCGTTCACTTTTCCATCCCAAATATGGTAAATTACCTTTCAATCTAGCGCTGTTACATTCCCTACGACCACTAGGTCGCGTTAAAATAACTTGAAACCGAACGGCATTAGAAAACGGTAAAATTTCGCTATAAACACGGCTGTGTCCATTGAACGCCATAAAGCTTTATTTTGTTTTTACGTCGGATGTAAGGCCCATGTAAGTTAGAATAATATTTAGCTTCGAAATGCGCCCATTTAGATGAGGAATGGGGGCAAATTACTACATTTTCCGCTCTTCATCGTTATTTGGCTTATAACCCCCTAACTATGCAAACAGTGCTGGAAAAATTAAGATGTCCTTCCCATCAATAGACCGATCCAGCTTTTCTAAATATGGTTTTCCTAAATATGTTTCGGCTATTGTAGAATTATTTTACGGTGCATAATAAGGAATCATGCGGATCATCACTCAACAACATTTTGCGCAGCATTTTTGAATCGTGATATGAAGCGGGGGTGAGAGAGTAATTCAAGTTCTACCAGCGTCTAGTGCAGCAGATCTACCGAATCGATACGCTTATAGCTGAGGTGTCACAGGAGACAAACACCAGATCCATGCCTGGCAATCTGACGCTCCCCAGATAAGATACCGTTTAACCAAACAATGATAACAATGGTCTTTAATGAGTTGTGGTGTCGAGCTGAAATCCAGACTGCCTTTTATTAAAAGTGGAACCGCGTTGTAAATCTGAGTCATTCCATTTTTCCCCTTTTCTTTTCGGTTTATTATTTTCAATAATGAACCTTTGCAATCGACCAATAAGTAACAAAAAATAAATAAATAAATAAATAATTTAAAATAAAATGACACTCAGCCCCTCCCCTCAAAATTTGTTGGCTTATTTTCATAATGCGTAGAACCCAAGTATAGAATTGAAAATAAAAAAATTCGTCTGTACGTCGCCTGAAACTTTCCTCTGAATCTACTACACCAATATGAAATGTGGCTCAAAAATCATACAGCCGGGGATTGGCATCACTATCCGTCAACGCTAAAGGTTACCTTCGTATTTGTATTTTTTAATTGCTGAAATATTAAAAATTCGCTTTCTCGAAAACTTTCAAAATTAGAGGGTCAATAGCTGGTCAGGGGGGGGGGGGGGGGGGGGGCATTAGCTGGAGTCTGCAATCGAAATTTCAAGATGTCACGAAATTTATTCCATTGAATCATTTTAAGATCGTAGTTTATAGTGGAAGTGGACCCTTCAGACCCAAATAAGCAGGGCAGTTGGACATTTCAATGGTGCTTCGTTTGTCGCAGCTTGATTCATTCAGCGTACCTATTTAATCCCTGAACATTTCATGCGGGTTGGCTGGAATGGTCAACTTTGAGATGTAAATTTGATTTAATTTTTTATCTTGAAATCGGGTTAAGTTCTAGTGAATTTTCTCGAATGCCTTCACTATCGTGAATTTCGGTTTATTACTTTAAATAATTTTAAAAAAGTTCTTCCAAACCTACTTTCTCCCAAACTACTCACCTAAGCATTGTTGATGTCACTGACGAAATTTGAATTGAAAATCACATAAGCACCCCACATGTCTTCAACCATCGTTATCACTTTTGATCATCCCGAATAATGAACCGGATTGGTATCAACTGATATTGAAATTTTGATATCCCTGCAGGGCAGATTATTGGTCTATTGATAATAATTATGAAAGGAGCCAATGGCACATCATTGTTTACGTATAACTACGAAAGCCTAGTCACCCACTGAATGAAAATTGAGTGGAATAAAATAAAACACCTGTTTCTCTAGACTATCAACATGCAGTACAAACTACAGTGAAATCGATTTATTGAAAAGGGAATTCCATAAAAATTATATCAACGTCGTGGGTTATTGAGAATTTTTATCATGTTCACTCTACTACTAATTCACATGCAAGTTGACGATCTTAGTTGAAGTGCCAGCCCAAAGGGAGAAACACAAATTTAAACAGGGACCCAGGTCATCTCTTTCGATTCATTAAAATGATATCAATCAATAAAGAGCAAAGAAAAAACATAGTAATCTAGAAAAATAAATAAATAAATAAAATTAATCTCATTTAGAGATTATGATTATCTAGTACTTCATATCTTCAATTTTACCCCTTAATGATGATCAAAAGTGATGCAGAGGATCCTGTCCGAAGTAGGTCCCGTGTGTGATTTTTGTATAATAAACAGTTGGTACGTAGTTTCGGAGAAAATACTGTTTTCTTGTAGAAAATAATAAACCAAAAATCGTCTTATAAATGCGAAGATCATGGAATTCCTTTGTCATGTATCCGAGTTTTATAATAACTTTAGTTGCATGTAGGAAAACTTGTGAAGCAAAAGTAGTTATTTTATTCTATTTGATTAATTATTTTTGTTCGGTGCGTGTACATTTCTATATTTAAATGATGATGTACCATGAGGTTCGTCTAAAAATTATGTAATTTAGCAATGATTTGCGTAAGGGGGAAATCAAATATAGAAATAATAAACTATTGCGTAATAATTTGTAACGTTTTGTAATGCTCTCGTCGAGATATTTCAACTAAGGTGCTAGAAGAAAACCGTACAAGTCAGTAAGTACTGCTATCAGACTAGGTCGAATCACCAGGTACCATCGGGTTGATTGCAATAAGACGCTTCAGTGGTCTCGAAAAACATCCCGATCTCCGCAGTGCCCGCATGATTAGTCCGAGGTAAACCATCTGACCCCATCATCCTGACATCACCGGTTATAATGGGCGCGCTGAGGCCACGGGCTTCAGATCCTGGTGGAGAGCCTGCAGATAAGATGACCTCACGGCATATTGTTGTGCCCGTAAGTTCTGCCTTCCTCCTCGAGAAGATCCTGCAATCGTTGACCTACGCTCGCCGCCTCATTGACCCAAGCACAAGCTACATGAGTCACGATAGTCTTTATACCTACTGCATGATATCCAGAGTAGCACTTTCCGATTCTCCCTATTAAATAATACTATGCAGTGTTTACATCACAGGGGAAATTTTCCCTTTTCAGGGAAAAACGGCTTTTCGAGAGAGGAGAGGGGGGGGGGGGGGGGGGAAGAAAAATTGAAAAACGGTTGATTTCACCGGATCTAAAAACCAATTTGAAAAAAAAATCAACAAAATCAGTCGTTCACAGTTAGATTTGACCGACCTACTGACAACTAGAACAATCCACCAAACATGATTCAAAGATTGTTAATGACGTAGGAGGTGCTAACGAAGTAAGAAAATAATGCACAGTGCCAGAAATCGTAGAACAAAGTCCGTGAAGTCGAAGAAATTCTACATAAAACAGTGTTTCCTTCCTGAATGGCGGTCACTTCTTAGGTACCTCTGGAATTTTTTTCATTTAGTCTATAGTAGGTTACGGGCCGAATAGTTGAAAAGGGCCCGATACCTTCGAAAGAGGACAAGGCCTGACAGCTCAGGTAGCTTTGAGTTGATGAGTCATCCACTTGGGTAGCCCAGCCCCAGGCAAGCTAGATTTCGGTTCCTATGCCAACGCTGCGCTATGCTGAACTCATATCTAGTCATAGCTGTTGAATCCAAAATTGACTTTTCGTACGTACCTAAGTACGTTCGAAAACAGAAAACAGTCTTCTATTATTTATTTTATTTTTTAAATAATTTAATAATGATTAACAGGACGTTTCCATATTTATTCGATCGCCACGTCACCGCGAAAATATTGATTTTTCACGTACAACCAATGCGTTACTAGGGAAGTGTGACTCCCTTAGTTTTCATAGCAGGAAAATCGTTCGCCACTTTTTGGAATGCTCTCATTTTATCACAACATCTCATGATCCCTAAGCTTTTGTAGTGTGAAGGAAAGCTGATTTATTACGCTAAGTTATAAACTAATATTACTAAGTAACCATAATGAATTAATAATGTGTAAAATGAATCATTATTAAACTATCTGACTGTAGAACCGTAGGTCTACCGTCCGTTTTTTATGTTCCTAGAACTAAAAATGGCTCGAAGGCACCGGAAGGGTCCAATAGTTGGACAATCTTTTATAAGGAGAAATTTGTAAAAGAGGACAATGGAAACACATTCACCTGGACGTTAATCTGAAGAAGACCTGTCATACATAAGTGTTGAACAAGTGTGTGAACAGGAACCATGTAAATTGAAACAAAATGACTGATGACATGAAAACACGCAAACTACTTTTTACTCAAAACTTCGTTCACTAATATTACACTGATAACTGACAATACACGACCGAAAAGAAGTTCGCACCTATCCTAGCGAAAACAACAGCAACGAAAACAATCTGAGATGTGCTGCATTCTGACGACTAACAGCTAAGACAGTTCACTGTAGCTTTTGAGCAAACAATAGGTCCCAATCGAGAAAATTTTAATTTAGTCTATATATGTATCTTGCTATTTGATGACGTTTGATGTTGATAATCATAATCACTCTCTGTCTATTCTCTAATCGTACGCTTATCATAATTTTATGGCCACAAGGATAATTTGGAATCTATTGTGAATGAATCAGGAACGGGAAACTCCGGGGAGGTGGGAAAATGGGCTTAAATACATCATATGGTGATCCTAACATCGTGCTACTAATATGATGAAAACTGGTAATTTGATTTTTGGAATACCTATATTATAATATGATTCCACTTCATTATAGGATCTATTTGAAATGTATTAAACTAAAACACATGAAGGTCCTTCTGGTCTTCAAAACTACTAAACTTGGAAACAAACTCATTGCGGTTCTGGATGCACTACTCCAAAATGAATTTCAACTTAACAGTTTTTTAAAGAACGGCTATCCTACAATAAATTGCCGACAAGTAGTACAAAAATTCGATGAAAGCAATTTTAAGAGTTTCACACAAAGAAGCAAGAAGGTTAGGGTGGAGGAAGAGTAGGTATTGTGAAACTGCGAATCTTTGAACAGGATGCACCTTGTATTGGAAAAGCGTATCACGAGTTCGTAAAATGTCAATAATTAGGAACAGTACTCATATCTCTTCCAAAAGGCTTTGCGTGTGGCATACCTTTGTTACCAAATTCTTTCTGTCAACAATAAGGGGATTTTACCGTTTCGTTGAAGAAGTTCGATGCAGGTCGAGTAACGAACGAGGTTTGTAAGAAGCAGGTCTTATGATGATGGAACGGTGCTTCATAGTTGAAAACACTACAATTTATGGAACAATGGCTCATTATTTCTGTATCAGATTTCTGTAATTGCTCTTCTACAAAGATCAATAATGGTCAATAGAAAATTACTTATCAAACTAAGTCAATGGTGCATTATCAAAATGTGAATTCAGTAAAAATTAAATAAATGAAATATAAAAAATACCAATATAAAAATAATGGCACTTTATAAAGGTACAATGAAGAAGTGAAGAGTTTTAGACGCCGCGAGCTACCCATGCGACTATCCAAAATTCTACCTCTAAGCTACAAACGTCTTACGTGTTTCCGAAAGGTTAGCTTTCTTTGGGGTGAATAGGCCGTGACTTGATATTTCCCCTTATGGGGAACGAACGGATGAACTGAAGTCTTCACATATATTATTTAACTAACCATAGTAAACAAATGGCATTTTCTTAAGTACCAAGGTTTTGTTTTTTCGCCAAATTAATTAGAAAATGTCTAAGTAATCCATGTATGTAAGTATTATAAAAGATGATCTCCCGTAAAACTTAAAGCTCATATTTGATTTGACAAGTTAGATTCATTCTCGAGAAAGCATTGTTAAAGGAGCATCGTTTTCCGATTTTCCGTTTCTGCTCAAAATCATTGATATTTATGTAGCAGGGTCGTCGGCAGTCGACCGAAAGGTACGTAAATGATAATCTTACCCGGGTCACGATCATCTGGGTTTAGATTAGCTAAACAGGAAGTTTTAGTACTTTTATGGATATATCTAATTCCTTATGGGTGCCTACAATAATTTTGAGCGAAAACAGAAATTCGGATAACGATGCAATAATCTAATTCCTTACGAGTAGGACAATAATTACCGATCCCAGCTAAGAATTTCGTTAAACAGCCATTTTCCTGGTTTATTGAAGATGTAGGTACATAAATATACAGTTTTGCTAAGCTTCTCTCTGGATGATCTATATTATGAACTATTCTGCCATTACGAAAACATCTAAATTATCCTATTCTCAAAACAATGCTTATATAATTAGCAGACGTTGATATCAAGGGCTCATTCACCGTTGTAACGTTCGAACAACACTACATCACGTTCATTTCACCAATGTATTGACGTAAAATATAAACAAAGTGGCCATTAATAAATTATTTACACGACTACGATTCAAAAGATTATGATATGGACAACCTCTCTGATGGGAGCGTGGTCTCAAAACGTTATCAATCTGAAGTATCTATATCTGCTTTTCGAAGATGAGTTAGAGTGTTACCTTTTAATCGTTGAACCCATTTTATCTGGGGTCGACAGTCAAATTATGTTTAAACTTCCAATCTACGGATAAATAGCGAACGGTTGGTCACTAGAGTTTATGCTGCCATTAATAGTAATACGTCTTACTTCTATAATTCTTCTATAAATATCTTGGAAATTACAAATTCTGTCTCGAACAGGGTTTTTTTAACCTTTTTGAATTGGCGGACCACTAATAAGGGCCAATAGGTTTCGTGTACCTCTTGATTTTGCTTAAAAGTAATTATTTATAAAATAGTCATTTAGCACTATATTTGTTAGTCGTGAAGGTTTCAAAGTATATTTGAAACTTTCGACAACATCTTTTAATGTCATGGTTACGCTTGCATATTTTTGACCACTTTATCGATGCTGCAAAACTTGTTGCAACTGCTATTCATACGTTTAACAGCTCCGTGCGCAAGAACAGATGAAAATCGTCGCTAGCATTTTCTTCGACGAAATCCGTTTTAGGGCATTCTGAAACCTTGTTCTTGAAAAAAAATAAACAAAGCTTTCTTCAGACATTTTTAAATTTTTTTTTATTGATTCGGACAGTTGAAACTATAACAACACTTTACAAAGAAATCCAAAAATGTCATACTCCGCTCAAACGTCATAGTAAGTCAGTTTCTAAAAACATCTAAAACGAGGAACTATTAAATTATGCAAAGGAAAAAATACGTACCATGCAGTACGTATTAGTATTTCGTACTTTTATTCTTACGAGCAAGAATATTACAAAAAGAAGGCCCACATGATCTGACTTCCTCGCAACCACTTCCAGCGGTCCTCTGGAGGCTGTGCACCAAATTTCAGAGCTCTAGGATGTCAGGAAGGAAGTTAGGTTCTTTGCCCACCCAGCGGATCTTACTACTTTGCGATCACTTTCAGTGGTCGAAAATCAAATTACAAATTGAGAAAATAGAAAACCAAATTAAGGACTGAAAGGCCTCTTATTGTAATGCTATCTACAAAGACAATGAGAATGCAAATATAGCGAGAGATAATACCAACATAGCTTGGTGATTTTGGAAATATATTGAAGCCCTGTTCCATAGCAGTCACCATGAATGCAATATTGAACACAGTAAGTATTGCTTTAATGCTGTATTCTTCTCGCTTGCTTAAGACAGCGTAGGATAGTTGTCGAGTTCAAAAGAGCAATAAAGATTCAGAGATAATTCGGGAAGTTTGACTAAGAGATATTGAATACTTATGTCTGATATTTCGTCACATTTTTGAACGGAACAAAGAAACTACGAGATTGAGGTGTCAATGCCGTTTCGACAACTGTAAAACCGCACGCGGGCTGCAATTAAAAAAGCTGAAAAATGACGCAACAACCACGTGACTCACTCAGTGTGTCGCTCTTGGGAAGAAGGTTTGCGTAAATACCTGTTTACGAAATTAGGAACACAAACCCCCTTGACAGTTATTTTCTCAGTAGTTAGATAAAGAATCGCTAGTAGGTAGTCAGCCTCAAATAATTACATGGCCACAAAATATGTACTTTAAATGCGCTGTTACAGCTGGCGTGCTTGTTGACGTTTCCAACCAAGGTGTGCGGGTTTTTTACGAATGGGTCTCGATCATCGTGCTATTGTTGAGGGATTAGGACTAAAACAAGCATATTTATTGTTAAACTAATGAATGTATGACGTCATTTTTCGTAAACGTGTTTGTTAGTCACCTAATTAATTAATGTAGTAGGTATTTATCAATCCTACTGATATCTAACCTTGTAATACATATAAATTAAATAAGACTCGTAGAGTTTAGAGTTTTTAAAAATGACTTTATTCACTTTTCACAAGACTGAACAAAGATGATGCACTGCGCGATGTTTATGCGGGGACGTACGGGCGGAGACTGAACTCCCGAGGCTGATGGCCGCGGGCTTATATAGGGATTGGCTGCTGCGTCAGCTCGTTATTACCCAAGGGTTGAGGCGTCGTATGTAACTCCTCCCCCCTAAGTTGAAATTTTGGGGACCCAAAAGTTTTGTTTATTATATTTTGTGCTAGGTAATTATTTTTTGTGGGCAAATGCAGATTAGTTTTGGGGACACGAAATTTCATAGTTTAGTTTTGGGGGTGTGCATCATCTCTGGGTTTTCGATTATAATGGTTACAATGAATACAAAAATGATACAAAAATGATTACAATAAATACAATGATCATCAAAACAATGAATACAATGATTACAATAAAATGCAATAGTAATGACAGTGCTTACCTAATATTTACGATTACATAAAGGTAGCCTGATATGATAATTAAAACAATGAAAAATTAATTACAATGGTTACGATAAGATGTAATAGTAATAACGGTGATTACATAGTACAATTACATAAAGGTGACATAATGAGGTGCCCATTAGGCATTTTGTCGTCTTTTGTGCTTCTTGTATTGAACTATAATTGTTACGATGAAACTGAGTAACATGACATAAAGGAGTATAGACCAGAAACTAGGGGTTGCAAGTTGATATAACGTGAAGCGTTTGACAGGTTTCCAATTTTCTAGTTGTATAGAGGACAAATCTAGATTTTTAAGCTGAATTACATTATCTAATGTTTTTGAGGAGTCGGGCGTGAGTTGTACGTTACTGACTATAAGGGGTGTGCCTAAGATGCTTCTATGTGCAGCAAACAGGGTTTGATTGTGATAGGACACTAAGTTCTGGCTAGGTCTGACCAGGTAGATCCCTCGTAAGTTTCGTAACTCTTTTCCGAATTTTGAGGTGATAGTGAGTACATCGCCATGAGGGAAGACGAGCAAGTATTGATTGATCCTATACAAGAGCGAGACGTAGTTGGTGGGGATTTCCAGTTTTGCGTAATTGCAATTTCCCGTGGAACTTGTCTTAAGGAATTCGGCTTCACACTGGGAATTGACATCTATTAACATGTGACCGGGGCAGAGATAATAGGCGAGGCCAGAAGGGCATTCGTCTCTTAGGGTAAGGACTTCATTTTGTGATTTCAACAGGTAGCGAACGGAGGGTACGATCGTTACGTACTCGGAATTTAATGTTGCCGGTAGGGATTCTAAATAGTATAGGTCGAAATTTCTGGGATCTACAATAGGGACATCGAGAAAGTAGACTATTTCGTCTGTTCCGATAAAGCATTGGACTTTTATGTGGGATTTAATTTCGAATAGGTCTTTTCCGGTGTGGTTCAGGAACCTAGGGCCATAGAATACCGTGAGGCGGTCTAATTCGTCTAACAAAAGTTCTGAGCTCAGGATACTTGGATGTAATTTACCCAATTCACAGAAGGTGAGTGACGTCTCTATGTCCTGGATAACGTTTATTAGTAGTTGTAGTGAAATTTGGCAATGTTCCAGGAAGTCATTCAAGGCACGAATGTGTGTTTGTTCCCCTACTTTCATGTCTCGAAGGGATTCAAACTCTTTCTGGATCTGAAGGTTGTTATGATTGATGATGTCCATAGTTTTGTTAAAATTTTCGGCAAAAGCTTGATTCACCGAATATTGAGAGTTTAGTTGGTCCTGTAAGTTTTCTTGATTTCGTTGTAAATGGTTTATTATGTTATCGTAGCGTTCGCTATCCTTCGCGTCTAGGTTTCCCGTAACAAATTTGATTAAGGAGCCTAACCCGTCAACTAGTCCTCTTTTTGATCTCTTTGTTCGTTGGTTGCCGATCTTAAAGTTTTGTATTTTAGAGTCAATCACTTCGAAGGTATGGTTTATAGTTGTGGTGAACATATCAGTGCGTTCTATGTATGTAGTCTGGGAGTCTATAACGGAAGTGAACACTTGTTGGTACTGAGTGCGAAGGGAATTGATTTTTGAAATTAAAGCGCTGAGGTCGTAATAGTGAGTGATGGTATGATAACCTTCCACTATTTTGGCCGGTCTAAGGAGTACTGGGAGAAGTCCAGGGTTCAATGTGACGTTGACTAATTCTAGTCCTGAGGCGGAGGAGAGGAGGATCAGGATCCTGTAACAATGTCAAAACAGGGAATTCCTGAGGATTTCTGTACACATCTGTTCTCGGAGGTATGGTATGTCAGTTTGGGAGAAAGTAGGGTTCTTATTGCTCGTTATTGCTTTGGCAAACTGGCAGACGAAAACACCACAATCGTCTGAGTTCGATTGTTGTGGGATTGTTAGCAAGTGGATTGTTTCCCAGTTTTCTGAATCCAGTAGGATTCCCCTCTTTTCGAGAAACTCGAAAGCCAGGTACGATTGAATGTTTTCTAGGATCGGGATGGCGTATGCGGCTGCAGTGCCATTTCTTGTACGTGTTTCGGAGAGGGAGTCTAGGTACGTGATCTGTTTACGTTTCGTGTTAATTACCACGAGACTCCAATGGTTTGTTTTATGGATTGGTATGATTATTAAATCTTTGCTGAATATGTCTGACCTACGAGTAAAGTGTCTTACTCGGTCGTAACCGTGTGCTTCTAACATAGGGTAGAGGAAAGAGTTAAAACAGAAGGTTGAGGGAAATGTTTTGTGGTTTCTATTCCTTTCGTCTATCAACTCCATATAGAAGTTCATAATCATGTCGTCTATCCAGTTTCCGGGTTTTAGTGTCAGTAAGTTTTCCCTAGTTAGTTTGAGTCCGTATTTATGTGTTAAAGTATCTGAGGATGGTAGTTCGGTATTCCATGCATTTTGGACTTTGGTCTCATAGAATTTCCTGGGTGGTTTTACGTTGGTTAAGTGAGCCTTCTCTTTGGTGTTATGATGACGTGGGTGAATTTGTACTGTTTTCATAGCCGGGTCTATTTCTTTAACTTCTTCTTTATTGTATTTAGGTTTAGTCTTGCTTTGTCGTTGGATGGTTTTAATAAAAATTTCGTCAGGGATTTCAGGGGGGTCTATGCGGTTCACGTTTTTCTCGTCAGCTACTTTTTCCTTTTGTTCCTGGAGTTTTTCGGACACTTGTGCGTATAAGGCTTTTACTCTTTCTTTATGTCGGTCTAAATAGTCATGTGCCATCGCTTTTTCGATATCCATTTCTAGGAGAGAGCGGTTATTCACGTGCCCGTATAGGAGTTCGAACGGTGTTAATTTTGACGCGGAGTGGATCGAATTATTGTAGGCAATGATTGCATAATTGACTTTATGGCATGTGGTACAAGTTTTGAATTCTTCCCTATTGGTTAGTAATCGGACGTGCTCTATGAGAGTGGAATGAAATCTTTCAGCGATACCATTGGATTCCGGGTGTTGCGAGGATATGAAGTGAATGTTTATTTTATGGAGGGCCATCAATTCTTTCACTAATGAATTTTGAAATTCGGTTCCATTGTCCGAAATAATTTTGTTCGGGATCCCATGGTGGGCAAAGAACTTCATTAGTCCGTTAACTATTTCAACGCCGGTGGAAGAAGAGATAGGGTATGCTTGCGCGTATTTGGAAAATGGACAAATTATCGTTAGGAATTTAGAGTTTTCTATGGTGAATTTGTCTATATGTAATGTCTCTAAAGGTCGGACAGCTGTAGGAGTGATGTTGTATTTAATTTTGAGCGGAGATCTTTCGTATTTGCATTTTAGACACAATTCGCAGTTGTTGATGAATTTTTGAATAGCGATCTTCAAATTCGGCCAATAATATTCCCTTTTTAATTTTTCGTATGTTTCGTCTATGCCGCGATGGTTTGTAACTCCATCATGATATTTGGAAATTAGATCTGTTTGTTCTTTTTCCGATTGGATGTCGATCAAGCGTTTGGAGTATTTAGTGAGGTTTATTTCTGAGTGGGTGAAATGAGTTGCAATGACTTTAGCAAATTTTTCGTATACATCGGTTTCGAAATAAATGCCATATTTTACCCTAGGGTGGATGTATTCTTTGGTGAATTTTATTACATCGTTTTCAAACTCTTGATCATTTACTTTGACGAGCATGCGAGTTTTGTTTCCGAAAAGGGTCGTGAGTTTAACCATGTCGGGGACAGGGTGGTTAACTACTGTGAGTATTATCTGGTTCGAAGAAATGTTGATTGGCTGGTCGCGAATGGGTATATTGACAACTGTATTCCCTAAAAAGTTGGAGTGGACTGTGTGTCTAGATGAGGTTTCGTCAGTCACCCCTTCCTCCCCAGGATCGACGTGTGCGACCACAGAGTCGGCGTCGTCGGTAGAGGTAAGGTCCAGTTGTTTGCCTAAAAGTTGGTAAGTTGGTCACAGTGTAAGGTATGTAAGTTCGGTTGGTTTTCTATTTTGACTCTGGATAGTGCATCTGCGTTTGTGTTGAGGGCTCCCTTTTTATAAATTATGTCAAAGTCGTATGCTTGCAGTTTCGTTTTCCATGCGAACAATCGGGAACCAGGTTCTTTATGGTTGAAGAGCCATTGTAGCGGGTGGTGATCAGAAAAGATAGTGAATTTTCTACCATACAAGTAGGGGCGGAAGTAACCTACAGCCCATACGATGGCGAGTAGCTCTTTTTCAATTGTGCTATATTTTTGTTCGGATTGGTTTAACGTCCGGCTCGCGTAAGCTACCGGTAGATCGGAGTTATCTGAAATTTGACTTAAAACTGCCCCTAAAGCTACGTTGCTCGCGTCCGTAGTGAGCCTGAAGGGTTTCGAGAAATCTGGGTATTGAAGGATTGGGTCATTGCTTAGGAGGTCTTTGCAAGTTTCGAAGCATTGTCGATACTCAGGGTCTGTGATGTCTATGAGAGCGTCTTTTTTGAGACATTTAGTCATAGGTTTTGTTAGTTTTGCGAAGTCCTTTATGAATTTTCGGTAGTACCCTAACAGTCCTAAGAATCCCTTGATTTCTTTTGTAGTTTTTGGAATGGGATAATTTTTTATTGCTTTAATTTTGTCTGGGTTTGGTTTTACTCCGTCTGGTGTGACTACGTGACCTAGGTAACAAACTTCTCTTCTCAAAAAGTCGGTTTTATCTAGTTGTACCTTGAGGTTAGCAGATCGAAGGCGTTTAAAGACTGATTCTAAACGGTGTACGTGTTCCTGTAGGCTAGTGCTAAATACTATAATGTCGTCCAAATATACGCAACAGTATTCATTTGCGATACCACGTAGTATATTGTCCATCACGCGTTGGAATGTACTAGGTGCGTTCTTTAACCCAAAGGGGACGCGTGTCCACTCCAAATGACGTGTGGGGGTGCTGAAGGCTGTTTTGCTGATGCTATTGGGATCCATTTCTATTTGGTGAAAGGAAGATTTTAAGTCAATGGTACTGAAATATTGGCATCTTCCCAACTTGTCTAATAGTTCCGAAATTTGGGGAAGAGGGTATTTATCTTCTATTGTTTTTTCGTTTAGTTTACGATAATCTACAACGATTCGAAACTTTTGCTTCCCACTGCTGTCTTGTTTTTTTGGGACTATCCAGATAGGGGCATTCCAAGGGCTTTGAGAGTTTCGAACGATCCCTTGTTGGAAAAGTTCTTCCATTTGTTTGTCGAGTTCGTTCAAATGTACCTCAGGGAATCTATAATTTTTTGTGTAGACTGGTATTTCGTCAGTAGTGCGAATGACGTGCTTGACGTTGTTGGTGAAACTAAGGGGGGGTGCCTTCTTGATGAAAAATATCTGCGTATTTGGTGACTAATTTGGATATCGCGAGTTTTTCTTCCTCGTTCATGTGGTCGAGGCGAAGTTGGCCTAAATCAAATTTGAATGTTGAATTTTCGAAGTGGTTTAAGTTTGAGTTTGAGACGGGTTTTTGGGTTTGTAAGTCAGTAGTTTGAGGGTCGATCTCTTCGGCTAATATGGGGGTAGCCTGCGTGAATTGGTAGGGGTTTTCGCCGGAATTCAATACTTGGACGTAAGCATCATAATTTTTTACTTTAACCACGCATTGGGGAATTTCTACGGGTCCTATCTTTTGGTAGGGGATGATCGCATCTCCATTTTCAATGTTATTGAGTACCAGTTTTACCTGTTGGATACTCCTACCGTCAATGGTGTACGTCTCAGTGATGTCTAAATTTAGATATTGCAACGGGAGGTTTACATGAGGGGTTTGGAATACTTTATTCCTGATGCTTATATCGGCTTTTATAAATTCTAGGTTATCAATGCCGATCAGGAGATCGAATCTAGAATCGAATGGGAATAGTCGGAATTTTAGGTTTAAACCCTTTTCTCGAAGTAGTTCGTCGCACGGGACCATGGCACTTGAAGTGACTAAGGAGGTTCCGTGGACAGTCGTAACGGAAAAAGGTTCATCATTTGTTTTGATAGGGAAGTATTTTTCTGCTATTAACGGGTTGACAAAACTGGCCGAGCTCCCTGTGTCTACGAGGATTTTTAAGTTTAATTTAGGCAATATGATATAGGGGAGCTTGTTGATCGGTTTAAAGTTTAGGTTCATGAGGTTGCATGCGTTGGTTGGAGGCAAGGGTCCTCTAAAAAAGGAGTTTCATCCTTTTGGCTTTGGGAATTTTCCGCGGATTGGTCTGGCCACTCATATGCGTCGTAATATAGGTCATTATTCGGGTCATGATAGTTATTGGGTTCATCAATCGTTTGGTCGTTTTGGTAATTTGAGTCGTAATAACCGTAGGCTTCGTCACCGTATTCTTCGGTTTGTAAATTGTGAAAATTTGGATTCGGATTCGGATTTGTTGTCTGCCACGACATTGGTTTCCAATTCCTTTGAGTATTTTGGGAAGATTTCTGATTATTTGGAGGGTTTCTTTGATATGTTGGCCTGTTTTGGTAGCTGTTTCTTTGTAAGTTCGAAGGGGTTTGTTGAGGATTTGGCTGTCTAGGCGGGCCAGACCATTGAGGTGGAGGATTTGGCTGCCTAGGTGGGCCGGACCATTGAGGTGGAGCTAGGCTTTGTAGTAGTCTATAAGATCTCGCAACAGGTGTTTGAGACCAATATGCAGGGTTCTGCCTAGGGGGCCCATAAAGACGGTGCGGGGGCGGAACTCTGTATTGAGGAGCTTGGTTTTGCTTGAGGGGAGCATTTTGTTTTGGACGGGAGTTCGACGGTAACAACTGGTAATCGTTCGTCATCCATCCAAGTGCCTCATTCAGGTCTTTAGGTTGTCGGGTCCGCAATAAGCTTCCTAGTGGTTCTCTAAGGTGTAATAAGAAACATCTTAGCGCGAGTTGTGTATGATGTCTAATTATGTTGTCAGCCTCATCGGGTTCGTGGATGTTGGCATACGCGGTTATTTTGTTCAATGCTTCTGTTACCCTATGGTGGAACTTGAATGGGTCTTCGTGCTCTCCTTGTCTCATGTTAGAGAGGTCCAAATTCATGGAGAACACGTCCCGTTTATCGGAAAAGGCATTGATTAATGCGTCTTTGATTTGTTTGTATGTTGTGATATTTCCCGAGTTTATTGCGCTCGAAGCGGGAGGCTGGATTTTTGCTTTTATGGCGTGTAAGATCATCCTATTTTGGAAGTCTCCTACATCGTTGTAATTGAAAAATCTATCGTTCAATTCTTGTGTTACGAGTAAGAAATCGTTCAATGTTTCCGGGTCTCCTTTAAACACTGGAATGAGTTCCATGTGTTCTTTTTTAAATGTCGGGACTTCGGCGATTTCGGGTTTCCTATTCGGTAAACGTGCGCCTCCTAATCTCATCAATTCGAGGGCGCCCGTAGCTTCGTTTAACGCGGCTTCTAATCTGAGTTGCGTCGCGTTTTGTTCCCGGAGGACCTGTTGGGTCGCTTCCAATAAGTGATTAAATTGGGTGTTTTGCGCCATCAACTCGGAATTCTGCGCGATCAGATCTTCGATTTTGGGTTTGCCCCCGGTGGCTCCAGTATCGACGGACATGTCGATGTTTTCGGGGATAGTAGAAAGGTGTTGGGGCCGGATTTGATCTCTGAGAAGGATCCCTAGACGATTAGAGACCGTATCGGCCACAAAACGTTTTAGTTCTTTGGGAATTTTGAGTGTTTTAGGACGTGCTTACGGGGTTAAACCTAATCTGACCTGTACAGTGCCGAGTTATAAAAGATACAAAATAAAAACAATGATGATAATGAGAACAATGCTGAAAACAAGATTAAAATTCAAAAGATTAAAATTTCTTAAAATTATCTTAATTAAGAATGGTGTCTTCGTGTAGGAGACGAGAAGAATGCAGAGGTGGAGAATGATTTAAAGGGACGGCGGCCGTCAAGGGCGAGCAGTCGAGCGGGTGAGCTTATCTGCAGCTCGGGAGCGATAAAGTTTCTAATCCGAGACCTACGTCCTGTGCGTGGGTAGATCTCTGACGAGGTGTCGTTTTAACAAATGAAGAGTGGACGTCTATATATTCTGAAGTTTAATTCTGAAGTCTATTAAAGTTCTTCCCGGTCAGATATTCGTTCTTTGCGGGTTTAAAACTTTTAACAGAATTTTTGAAGCTTCTTGGAAGTGAAGTAAGTTGTATATTTGAAGTGGGCTTAAGAATGGGTGAGTGTCCGCCGAATATACTTTTCAGTGGACTGTACTCTTATTAAAAAATGTTGCGCAGTGATTTACTTACAGAGGGATGCCCATGTCCATGTAAGGAGTCCAGTCCCGTTGATTTCCGTCGTGTGTAATCCCAATCAGACACTTTTCTAGAAGGTTCTCGGTTTTTTCCTCGCGTGTGCGGAGCAAAGAAAAAAAACCACGTCTTTCCGACAAGCGCCAATTAAATAAGACTCGTAGAGTTTAGAGTTTTTAAAAATGACTTTATTCACTTTTCACAAGACTGAACAAAGATGATGCACTGCGCGATGTTTATGCGGGGACGTACGGGCGGAGACTGAACTCCCGAGGCTGATGGCCGCGGGCTTATATAGGGATTGGCTGCTGCGTCAGCTCGTTATTACCCAAGGGTTGAGGCGTCGTATGTAACTTATATATGTGGGATTTTTGGGCAGCCAAAAAAATCAAAAGTTGAATCTTCGAAATTTTTTTGTTTTTGGGGCTTCATTAGTGTTCCCTCATTGACATTTTCAAGCGAGGCCTCTCTTTATCTCGTGGTTTTCGAAGCAGTGAATTTGGAAAATTTTCGCTTTGTAGGTCGTGAAAGTCATTTGTAGGTCGATAGAAAAATTCATTGTCCTTCTGATAAAATATTGCATTTCAACCAAAAACTACTCATAAATGTTTTTTTTCTTCGTCATTTCTTGATCTGTAGGTAGTAAATTGCATGCTTTACAAGCCAATGAAATTTCACATTTTACAATTTAAAATGTCGAAAGTTACACCTAAAAGAAAAAACAAGTTTTGAGCTTGGTAACCTACTGAAAAATGCAAGTTGACAAAATCACATAAAAAATCGAATTCCTATGACAAGCCCCAAATGCATCTCTACTTACATCAACCCCCCTCCCTTACCAGTATCACATTGGAAAAATCACAAAAATATGCTTACTTCAAAAACTAGTTGTGAGAAAAAGACGTACCTAATAAGAAATTCACGTATGCGCACTTGCTATTATTGATCTGACATTAATGAAATTTATATGGAACTATCAAATAGCGAACCCGCACAATTCCTGAAAATTTCATCAAATTCGAAAGAAATCTTGGCATAGTTTTGGGCGTGACAAGGGTTTATCACAGGCAGATAGAAATCAGACAGACAGCCGGAGAACGAACAGAAATTGATCAGCAAACTCTGAAACGCAAAGAGCAGTGAACATTTTGATTTTGCAGTATTTTTCTATTTTTTTGGAGTGATGTATATATATATATATATATATATATATATATATATATATATATATATATATATATATATATATAACTTCTTGCACTACCTTGCAGCTTCCTTACTGTCGGTGGTGAGGGAGCAAAATCAGAAAAATATTGGTTACCATACATGTGAGCGTTAGTTAACAATAACTGTTGAATTTCTTAAGGCACTGTGATAGTAAACCGCAAATTGGTACTGTACAATTACAAATAACCACGCTTAAATCATGTTGTACGATTGGAATATTATTGATTTAGTCTAATGGAAGCTGAACGGATGGAGGCGAACAACGCAACATGAATATTGGATTGAGTGAGTGGATGCTATTTATTTGAAATGGGCTTGTTTCAAAGGCTGTTTGGGGGTCCGAATGACGTCAGTGTGAAGGGTCGTAAAACTGCGGCTCATTGCTCGGTAAATCTCTCGGTAAAAGCGGATACTCCCTAAGCTCCGTAGATTGAAAACGGCTCGAGCGAGCGAGCGTAAAAATAGGAAGCTCCTCACACAACAAACAACATGCGAGCGGCATGATCAGGAGGAGCACAAGACCGAAAAGGCCGTGAGATGATGGGGAATAAATCAAAGGAGGCCAATTTGTCAGCCATTCGTTTCCAAGACAGTGCTGACGTTGGAAAGGATGGGGGGGGGGGGGGGGGGTCGATGGTACATCAAAGAAAACATTAGAACCATCGTATATCACTCGGCTGTAGACATCAAGCAGTCATTTTTTCGTGAAACTAAAATTTTTCACTCTGCCGGACGTATTAAATTAGAGAGGAGTCAATAACGAGGACGTTAAAGATTGCAGCAAACGAACTTTCCCATTTGGTTTATAATTCTCAATATTTTTATTCTATGTTTTACGTTTCAGCCTACTGAGTTTGAAACTATGATCCTACGAACATCATGATTGTACATCTGGTATATAAAAGATTATAGGTTGTTCTATAATTTATTTTTGCTTCCGAGTCTACCTCTTGGTAACAGAAAATTCGGTACCACTTTCAGTAGGTGGACAATTTTTTTTCTCTTAAGTCAAAATTTCTACTCGAATTTACGTTTTAGACCATTCTGAATAACTTCCGTTTCATGTCTTGCGTGTGGGTGTGTCTGTTTGTCTGTCCCTGTGTCCTCAAACCCTTACAACTTCTACAGTACCTATTCATCTCATCCGATTTTATGAAAATGTCATGGAATGTGCGGGTTAGGCTGCAGATGCGCAAACGGAAAATACATCAAGCTTCACCACCTGAGTTTCATCACGATGGTATCATTAGTAACGTCTGCGCATGCACGAGAGAGAGAGAGAGAGAGAGAGAGAGATTCAAAATTATTACAAAAAAACATAATAATAATCCTTTTAAAAAAATACAACTGGATAATATAGCTCGTCAGTAGGCAGAGCCTGTTTTGACGAGCCAGAGCCGCTGACAAACATCCAGATCGTAAATAGGTACCTCAACAAAAATATAGTGCGCTGTCTTCAACCACAAACAAAACACAATTCTAGAAAGCAATCATACATTTGATTGACAATACAATTGACTCTCTCCTTCCAAATAATATACAATTTACTATAAATAAAACTAAACATAAATACTGCTGAGCATGTTTTCAGCGTTGTTTGGTCCTACTTGAATCAACCAAGTGAAAATAAGCCTCTTGTAAACTGAACGACTATAATTTTCTGGCTGTTTGAGACCTCTTGGTAAAAACGAGCGTCGAGTCTTTGGAACAAGCATGACTTTTCTAATGTTTTCGTCCGATTTTGATGTCTTCTTCAGAGATGGGTGGATTAGACTGTTTAAAGACTCAATGGACTCCATTGACTCCGACTATCTGGTAGCTTTTGCGCTTGCTCAATCGTAAAATTCATCAAACGTCATTGTCTTATTGCCTAATTGATTTATTTCGCTCAAACTCCATAAGAACCCTCAATCGAATCTTTATTTACAATATATAAAATATTTTAATGACCTATACATTCATGTTACGGATATGAGGAAACTTTGTGCCAAATGCACCTTAGCAGTTGTTTTTTTTTTTTTTTTTTTTTTTTTTTTTTTTCCTTCTTCTTCAGTGTTTTCTTTTTATTTGTGTTTCTTTGTATTTCAATAAATCATGAATCTTGAGTTTTTCGCCTTGATGAAACCAGTTGAATAACCCAGTGTTTATAGGAGTTTGTCTGCGAGTAAAGTAGGTCGACTCCGATATTTTCCGCCCCTTTTCGCTCTTCACAACGAAAAGGAAAACGATAGGTAGCGTGACTGAAATCGGAGGAGGGAGAGGTCGTGAGACTCCGTCTTATAATAGGAACGACTATACCTTACCTACACGAGGGGAGTTCAAGGGGGTGATAATAGTCAGCTAGGGCGGAGGAGTAGTGGAGGTGGACCTTATAGAGGGGTAGGGGCGTCTCAGGGACGTTTTAGTCTAACCATGTAAGGACGAACGTTGGGCCCTCGCCGAGCTCTGGGGGTTGCAATGTCGCTATTGGTCTTTGATGAACCTCGAAGGAAAATCCATGCGGGAAAGCGAAATAACCTCCAAAGCTGTTCGCCCTGTTACTGGAAGACCTCGCTAGGCTCCCCCTGCACGCAGAGTTGCAGAGAAAAAAAAACATCTACCAAGTAGGGTGGACAGTGTAGTTACCTCACTTATTGTAACATGTGCATATATGTTTCAGCATTTAATCATGGCTTCAAATTTTACTTCTATGCATGCGCAGTAGCCATTGTTGATTCAATAAGGGATACCCGCATGTTTGTTTTATTATTTTTTATAATGAAAGCAAATGTTATTCTAAGAATACAGACACCGACCGCTTTATTCTACAATAAGTACATGACATTTTCTTTCTGTTTTTTCCAAATTGTTGGCAACATTGTCAACGCACCCATCCTGCTTGGGCGGGATGCCCCCTTGCCTAGTGTGACGTCATATTTCACATTCCTTTGAAAAATCATAAAAACCAAACCAATCATCGTAAAGTGTGGAAGTTATCAAAATTCGAATGATGAAATCTACTTTCATTTTAAAATAGTAAACAAAATTTTTTCAGAACAATGGGTGATCTTGAAATTTATAGGCTATCAACATGAGTCCACTCTCCAATTGAATGGGCAATTAGTAAAAGTGTCTAGTTGAAATTTTGCTGAAAATTATTTGAACGATTAAAGACACCTGTAACAGACTGAGCCAAGTCAGCAACGTGTTATGTGAGAAACAGAGGTGTTTTACGCAATTCAGCTAGAGGATTAAAGCAGTAGTTTTGTAACTGGCTACTAATTTCAAGTTTGCGCACGCGCAGTAGCCATTGCTGAATCAATTAAGGATAGACTAATGTTTGTTTTATATTTTTCAACGGTAGCAGATAAAATTCTAAAAATACATACACCTACCGCGCTCTTCTGTGATAATTAGTGAGGTAGTTGTCTTTTATTTTCATTATTTTTTTTAAATTGTTCAAAGTGTAGGCAACAAACTACGTCATCGCACCCCTCCTGGTCGGGAACACCCCCTCCCTTCCTACCTTGTTTGACGTAACGTTTTGCCGAAACTATAAAAATCATAAAAAGCCAATTAGTCATCGTAGTAAATAATTATAGTCTCAAAATTCTCAGGATGAAATCTTTTTTTCATTTTAAAATAGTAAACCTCATTTTTTCAGACCAATAATTCTCATTACGGTGTAATTCATAGGCAATCATCTGAGAACCACCCTCTCGCACTGAAAAGCTAATTTTTGAAATGGATTCCCTTTTTCGCCCATGGATTCAAAATGATGAAGACTAAAGACACCGGTAACAGAATGAGTCTTATCAGCTTCCAGCTGCTGTTTTATAAGTGAAAATGGGTCGTGATATGACAACAAAACACTTCGGCTGGAGGAATAAAGCATTAGTTTCGAATCTGGTTACTAATTTTAAGTTTGCGCATGCGCAGAAACAAAAGTTGACTCAATCAGTGTGATATTTATGGATAATCACCGCAAGTACTTTATTCAGCGACTAATTATTGGGTGAATTCGAGAAATTGGATCTGGGGAATTCGGGGTTTCAGGAAATTCACGTTGGTGCAGACCGACTTTCTTCTATTGGTTCTATGGTGATAAAACAATAATACGACAGGAATCCACTCAATTCCAGAATATTTCATAAAAATCGGACATACATTTACCTAACTCAGTTTCGTCAGGCAAGTCAGATTCATTTTATTATTTTTAGTAATGAACCATTGTGATCGACCAAGGAAAAATTTCGTTGCTGGCTTACGTTTCAAGATAGGGAGATTCGGAAAATTGAATTGAAAAGAGAACAAATTTGTCCGTCCGCCGTCCAAGCCTTTCCTCCGAAACTTATGAAATGCGGGTCACAAACCATACATCTACGGGGATGTGTCTTTAATCTCGGCATTACCTTCGATCAGGTTAGAATATTTTTCTGGAAATTTCTCTAAAATGTTTTGAAATAAAAAGGTAGGTAGTTCGTTGTTTGATTTAGATAGAAGTCAGTTCAATATATCGAATAAGACCACTCGGATATGTCTTTTCGTTTGTGCTCCAGAGGGGTTTAAGTGTTGAAGAGAAAAAATAGTAAACATTAATTACAAAGCGACTTCGGCATGCAGGAGTGGGCTGAACTGATGACTATTGACTGTATAGTGTACTTGTATATAGACCAGTGATGTGCGCAGAATAGCTTCCTAATACAGAAATAATGAATCTTGGTTTTATACTTGTCAGCGTTTTCCCCTTATTTCACTTATAATAATTCTAATAACCAGCATTATTGTTGTATTTCAGCTGTTTCGTAAAAGTTACTGATAGCCTCCGAGCAGTTGAATGGCCCATCATTCAAGCTCACCCACTTGAAAAGCATCAAGTTAGGTAGCGCGATAGGCTCAGCCTACGTCCAGCTCCTTTCATCATCCCACGGCCAGTTGTTAATACCTCAGAGTTGGTCTGTCGGTCTGTTCAAGTTGTCCACTTGGCCCCACTTCGGGTCCACTTGTTCTGCCCACTCGCTTCAGTCAAAAATGGAAGCTCTCGGGTGATCCGAGAAGAAGCTGCATACGGATGGACCTAATAAAATCCAATAGAAACCGTCAAAAAAGTTGTATTTGTGGATACAAATTCACCAATGTTTTCAGAGTCGTCTAAAACGTAAAATGCGAGTAAAAAAATCAAGCATTTTCATTTCTCCCTTGATGGGAAAAACAAAAGATCATGGATATGTCTAGTACCTACTGCTTACCAGTTGGTACCTACTACTCAATTGTATACCAACCATGTAGTGCCTTCTTTTCACAAGATTATTCCATTATGGTTACAAAACAATATTAGTTTTTAACTTAGAGTAATAAATCAGCATTCCTTGACAGTACAATGGCTTAGAGGTCATGAAATGTCGTGGTAAAATGAGAGCATTCCAAAAAATGGCGAACGATTTTCCTACTATGAAAACTATGGGAGTTACTCTTCCCTAGTAACGCCTTGGTTGTACGTGAGAATCTATAGAAAATGTGCCGGTCGGGAAAAAAAGTGTCGGTCGGGAAAAAAAAAGTGTCGCGAAAAATTCCTTGACACCCAGCCAAAAGACATATCCATGTCAATTTTGAATTTTGAGTAAGAAAAAGAATCCCGAATGTGAAGACAATGCGTAATGGAATCAAAAATTTCAGGCACGAGTAAGGTTCACGTAAGCGGTGCACAGTACAAAAAAGTATGCCAAGTTGGGTGTAGCGCATAGCGTCTTTGGATCCGTAACATGAATGTGTAGATAATTGAAATGTATTAAATAATCATTAGAGATTCCTAAGCGAGTTCTCTGCGGTTGGTGAAAATAGTTAATCAAGACGTAAAAATTGGTCAATTAGGAAACATGCGAATCATCCTCGATATAATTTACGTTTGCGCATGGAGTGAAGTGTTGATTTGAGAAGGGTAAAACTGAAAGGGGGTAAACTGCAGCCTTACCTGCACACGCCCTGAAAATATCAAAATTGGATGATAAAAGTGGATATTAAGCTTGTTACAAGGAATTCAAATTCGTGTATGCGCAGCAACTATACTAACGAATAAATTACGTTGAAATTGATATGGGATGATCGTCTTATCCCTACTATCCTCCAAATTTGAGCGAGATCGGACGACTAGGTCGTGTAAAAATAGTCTAGATGTAATTAATTTTGCGCATTCGCAATGAAGTATTTATTTGAGATGAAACTGAAAGAGGACAATGTACTGCCTAACTCGTACATTACCTGAAAATATCATCAAAATCGGATGAAAACTGTGGAAATTAAGCTAGTTACAAACATTTAACATTCACGTATGCACAGCAGCTACTAGGTAATGATTCAACTATGTTGAAATTGAATGATCAAATCGTCACCTCCCAAATATTCTCAAATTTTGAGCAAGATCAGGCGGCTAGGGCGGGAAAATAATGCTAAAGTAATATGGGACCATCTACAGCCTAACTTGCACATTCCTGAAAATTTCATCAATATCATATAAGAACTGTGGAAATTAAGCTTGCGATAGGGATTTGCGAGCACACACACACACACACAGGCAGACACGGAACTAAAGTAGCTCAGAATGGTCTGAAACATGAAATACGAGTGTAAATTTAGATTTTGGAGGCAACAAATTTTTCATTCTTCGGAAGTGAAAAAAAGTGCTCCCGCAACCTATAGGTAGAATAATAAATATTGGGATTATTTTGGTTTAGGGGGTAATCTTTGCACTTCAGTTATCGCACTCTTAAGTGTGCTCTGCAAATTATGATGTTATTGTTCCTATGGAATTGCCGTATTTGGTAGCCATCATATGAAAAATATTAGAAAACTAATATCTACCGAATAACTCTAAGCTGGGTATTCCTGCTGCTGCGCTAGTATTAACGGATAAGAAACTAGTGCACGAAGTCGTGATAGTTGTGTAACAGATTTTATTGGCCGTTGGGCGTGAAAATATGGAGATGCAGGTGGTGTGTTCAGATCGTGTAATTGCTGAACGCTACGCGGGTCCGCACTCGACGCTTCCGATGCACAATCAAGCTGCGCAGTCATACACGAGGGCAGCAAAGGAAAAACCGAAGTAAAGGACTTCTAATAAATCCTATACGATGTTTACAAATGCACTTCATGCCCCTTTGTCCAACATAGTCACATTTTTGTCTTGTATGCTTTTCTAATTAGAAGTTGTCTAGGTAGCGAAGCTATAGTGATCACTTACGGAAAATTTTGATTTTTGATGTTTTGACGTTCTATTCGCATTTAACTTTATAATTTTGGTTTCGTGTTTGTGTCAGTTAACTTGATCCAATGTATGCCTTTCTCCGTACGTAAACTTAACATTGTCCGATTTCGGTCAAATATTCAGGGATCGTGGGTTGGATCCTATGGTCCCGTATGGATTTCATAGCTGCTGGATTTCATTGTTCGTGAATATTAGGTAGAGCTCTGAGGATTGCATGCATATAAATCTCTTGTAGCAAGCATTACGTTTTACTTCTTGTTAATACAACATCGGTGGTGTTCTCTGGGGTTATGTGTGTTAGGGCCGAGATGGCTCCCTATTAATTTCATTGCTCCCGTATTAAACGCAGCCTCTGTGATGTTCTTATTTTGAATCTAATATCTCAAACCGCATATCAAACCCAAACTGCATAGTTAGGAATTGTAGACTCCTCAAGGATAGATCGCTGGTGGGACCTAAAGAAATAGCTGATCGGCATGGAAATTGAACCCCTACCCACCATTGAGTTCTCTATAGTGAGTCGCAGAGAAATGATATTCATTCAATTCGTTTTGTGGGTTTCTTTGTTTAACTAGTGCCCCCCAAAGCAAACATGGAGGCTTTTAACGATTTCGAAAACACCTCGACAAATTAACAACCATGATAATGATTTACCTCGAAGTAAATTTTAACAACATCGATAAAGTTTCCGAACACCTCCCCTGGTTTCACCTCGAGTCATCTTTAGACCTCCAAAACCAACAGCCTGTCACAGGTTGAGTGTGACATAACGGAGCGGGTAGCGCTAGTAGGAGACGCTTTAATTGGCGACGCAATTAGGTACAATAGCGGATTGGTAATCTTGCGCAAGCGCAGAAGGTGGGTTTAGTCGGCTGCCCCAGAAACCCGGGAAATCCCAATTACAAAGTCAGATGTGCCGAGGAAACAAGGTCGAGGAGGAAGGCTGCGTCTGTTGTTGAGGACCACGGAAATTACATCTTGAGCTGAATGAGGATTACTAGCCAATGTTTAGTTTAAATTATCTAATTATTTATTCAACATAATATACAGACGGAAAATAACGTAATATGTTAGCCATAAAGAGAACGTAACAGTAATAAAAATAATATAATTTCATGATAGATAGGTAAATCCCAGTACATATAGTAGGTACCCTAGTACCCATAAATGGAGACTTATGAGTCAAAGCTGAAATGTATAATAGTTTACGAATAATGAGAAGAATGACATACAGTTCAGCGAATTCGAAAAAGAAAGAAATTGAGCCATTACAATGGCTCCAAAAATTCAAAAAATAAAATTTCTGAACATTTTTTCTATATGGCAATTCGTTTTTAGGCATTTGGAATCGATTTCTGGATTTTAAAACTAGCTAATGAATTACATATTTATATAATGTGTGGGCTTTCCCAAACGATAACTCAAGGATTGAAATGAAAAATGCGATCTTCTGCTGAAAAAAAAACTCAAGAATTAAAAAAAAGCATGATTTTGTTAAACAGCACTTTTTGAGCAATGTGTGTTACTCAAATTTCGAAAAATGTGCTAAATCACTCAAAATGGCAAAGAACAGCTAAAAATCATTAAATTCATACTTTTAGCAAAATATTACACAAAAACTATTTACTACAACAGCCAGAAAATTTCAAAGTATTGTACAGAAAAATTATCTTAAATTTCATGAAATTGGCTTATAAATCGATATAAACTCCGCAAATAATGGTAAATATCCAAAAATGTGTTTTTGTAGCAGAATATTACATAGAAAATTGTTTTCCCATTATTTAATATTAAACACTTTTTGTGCCCAAAAACTGCTCAAATTTGTAACAATTTAGGTTAGATTTAATTTGAAAAAGATTACAATGGTTTCTTCGTATGATCATGCTATGCGAATGAAACTTAATAAAGAAGTCAGGCTTTCAGATTATAACTTTCATAATTATTTTCTACAACGAACCTTTTTAATAGGCGAACTAAGTTGTGGAAACTCTTTTTCGATTATGAAAACGGAATAAAAAGTTTGTATGGTTCCGTAATTACAGTAATAATGCCGCTCTAATATATAGTGTAACTTTTATATCGTCGTAATAGTCGTTTTAATTAACCTCATCTTCTTCTTTACGGTTGGTAGTCGACCTAGAAAATATTGTGTTAACTCCCAAAATAACCTCCTCAAATTCCTTCTCACATTTTAAAAGTTAATGTTCCAAGATCCGTAGATTCCGAGAATCTAATAAATGAAAACCTCAGTTTGCAATTTTCCCAGACTGCTGGGTTGAGATTACCGAATTCCCCTCAAAAGTTATATTGGCCAGTCATATCACCACCAGATATTGTGATATCGCCTCACCAACCCGAAAAGCTGAAATTTAAAGCGGTATGATTACAGAATCATCTTCTCATTGGATAGGGATTTAGAAAACAATTTAAACTAATCAAATAACTTATCATTCTCAGATTTCAAGTTTTCCGAATTCAGACTCAGTACCCTATGTCGGGAAAAGCCCCCCTGTGTGTTAATGTCGGAAAAACTACACCACCCTTGTCCATAGTCGGAAAAACTGCACCCCTGTGCATTTTTGTAAGGAAAAACCCCCTCCCCTCCCCCACGCACCCACTCACTACTTTGAAACGATTGCTCGAATATTATTATGGAAACGCATGTAATTATCACAGCCCCAGACTCATCATCCGTGAAAACAGCTGCATTACTTAATATACTCCTATGAGCCCGCGTTCCTTTGAAGTTGTGTATTAGAATAACCAAGTTCACATTTCATACATATAATTAAAGTTACATACATTTCATTACGCATTGAATGAATAAGGCAGCAGTTTGCATAGAAATGAAGGTTTTATATTAAAGTGTTTAACCAGCTCGTTTCTGGCTAAATAAGGAAGTGTTAGCTTGAATAACCTAATTGCTATGCTTTCTTTCTTCATTGTTATAAGGAAGACGCTGCCAATTAAACGGTATTCGATTTTTTATAAATATAATATATGAGTATTCTACGCAAATTACTAATAATATGTTCTTAACATATACAGTAATTTATATTAATAAATACCTACGTAAGACATTCCTCGATTCGGAGTACGTAGCAAGTAGGTCTTCCTTTGTATATGTAAGCGTTTCTATTTCCGAAAAACACTAAATTTATATTCGTAATCGTGGTTAAAATCAACTTCAATTTTGTAGGATGGTTCAAAAATTAATTAAAGATTTCACAACCAATAAGAAAAAGTTATTAGATACCTACATTTTCTCCCCGTACTGCTTCTTTGTTGTAAACAACTTTTTGACTTTGTTTCATGTCTTTAGGATTGCTCAGTATCTGAATTTTTGCATACTTACAAGAATGTATAACTGTTTGGTTACTATAAACCTGCCAATCTTTCCACCCTTGGGAGTTGAAATTTTATAGATCAGTAAAGAGCCTATCATTCCATCATCTGTTATATGGTTCTCATCATCATTCCATATGGTTCATTCCTGATCAGCTGAGTGGGCTAAATTCTCTCCTATTCACCCTAGGAATTTGAAATTTTATAGGGTGACTCTGTGAAACATTGAGAGAAAATTGAAATGATGGGCTTTTTTTCTGATATGCTGAGTGAGCTAAATGCTTTCGTGTTCGCCCTAGAGAGTTGAAATCTGAAATCGAGACTGTCTGGAACATAAAGAGATGATTGAAATGGTAGAGTCATTCCTTATCAGCTGAGTGAGCTAAATTCTCTGCTGCTTACCTAGGAAGTTGGCATTTCATAGGGAGACTCTATAAGACATAAGCAGACGTTGGAGCTTTCCTGATCAGCTGAATAAGCTGAATTCTCTCATGTTCTCCCTAGAAACTTGAATTTGTTAGGGTGAGTTTGTGGAACATTGGAAGAAGATTGAATTGATGAGATTTATTCTGATCTGCTAAGTGAGCTAAATTCACCTTAGGAAATTGAAATCTGAGCGAGACTCTCTGGGACATAAAGAGACTATTGAAATGGTGGCCTCTTTCCTAATCAGCTGAGTGAGATCACACAACACTGTATTACACACATCTACAACTTCAATTAATAGAATAGTGATACTACTAAGCTGCTAATGCTCCTTCATTGTTGTTACTTTGGCTTGTGGGTTGTGTGCGTGGGATGTATTGACATAGTATAGTAATAGTGTAGACATGAAACAGATTCCGTTTTCTTTTATATGAATCAGAATTTAATCGCATTCAAATCTTTCTGCCACTGAAACATTTATGCAGCCCACTAACTCTATACGTGTGAACACCTCCTTCATAATGAATATAACTAGGTACTTTTATTGCAATCCTCCAGTCTTTTCATTTTGGCGTAAACGGTAGATCGCGTAGCAACGCAACCAACACAATAAAATATTATTATAATCTTTTTAATTCATTGTTCATTCTATTTTGATAATAAATTATACCTTTCATCTTCCACTTCATTTATTTATGAGCACTCATTCACTAGATTATAACATTTACATATCTTGAAACATTAACTAACCTACAGGTGTTCTGAGAAACCAAACCTCAAAGTCCATGTACGTAAATCGAGGTCTTCACAATGGCTTCCCTTCGGCTTAGTTGTAATGCGTAAAACTTGAAGGTCGGAGGTATTTTTCTAAAATCAGTTTGTAGTATGTTTACATTTGTTCCAGGTAGTATGTTTTGTTTAATCTGACTTTGAAGGTCATTCTTTGAATGGTCATCATTCTGATTTCTACAAAAATTGTTAAGCCCTATGGAAACTTTATTCAATGGATAAGTTATTGAATAACGCCTTAACGAACCAACATATATCCAAATCTACTTACTTATATAATATAATGCATAACGTAAACGTTCAGAGGAAAGACCACAAGATCAGCGGATGCGCATTATAGCGGAAAGAGTACCTACTTCAAGGAATTCCCATCTGTTCAAACCGCAATGAGGTCGAGGAATTCGGGACTGAGGAATCTGTTCAATAAGGAATTTTGCGTTTACTTCGGTTTTGTGGCCGAAAGACCCTTGATGAGGCGGTAGTCTGGAATTCACCTGACGTAGCCATAATGTTACGTCGAATGACTAAGTCCGTCAGTGAATGGTTGGGAATGGTTATGTCAAAATATGAGGATGGACAAATTAATGGACATCCTAGCAAATTAGGTTACGAGATCGTAATCAACATTGGGCTTCATGCAGATTTCCTACAGGTCTGCCGCTTGCATGTGCGTAATAAAAAATAGATTTAAAAAAAATATAGCCCACATATATGGTCAGGATATCATCAGTAATAATAACATTAGCAAACACGAGTTATTCTTTCTGCGTCGTGAATTAAAACGAACAATTACTTTTTAAACTTGACTTCGAGTAAGGTATTTAATTGAAAGAACCAGCAAAGGCTCGAGATTGGAGTGAATTGGTTTTCCTCGGAAATTAAAGTATAATAAGTCTGCTTTTCTTTTAATAATCAGATGTCAAATAGTGTTTACTCGTGATTATGAATCTTCCCGCAATAAAACAGCGGACGATACCGTTGTTCCCGCATTAATATGTTAATAATTGGACAAAAGACTCGAAAAATTTACCAGCTAAGCAATTTAAATTGTAGAACAATTAGAAATTCACCACTGTGTAGTAATTAAATCGATTTGAAAAATTATTGTAAATCATAGTAAACAAACGCTTTATGACAAAGTTATATTTTTACTTATGAGGATACAAAAACGGTTCATTCAATTTGAAACTGTGTTTGTTTTTTCCACATAAAATCGTATACTACATTAATGTTTTTCAGTAAGTCGATTAGGACAGAAATTAGTCACAATGGCCTTTCAGCTGATCAGTGCGCCGCCATACCTTGTAATTGCATTCTAGATGTCCCAGAGGAGCTGTATTTCAAATTTCAACGCCATAGGTTGATTAGGAAAGACACAGAAGTGCCTCAGATGATCACACATGACGAGATTTTGTGACTGATGTCTATAACAACTTTTTCGTGATCGATTAGCGTACCTATCACAATTTAGTGGTGATCGGGCGAAAGATGGCCAGGCAATGTGTTTGTAAAATAAATTTTAAATGGAGCTCCTTTGAGACATCTAGAAATTCTGGACTACAATACAATTACAACGTTCTGAGGCGCACCAATATCTGCAGAGGAGCCTCTATGGGGGATAATTTCCGTTCTAATCGACTTACCCAATACATTAATCGCTATAAAGGATTTCATGTCCAGAAAACAGACATAGTTCAATTCAATACACAGTCTATGCAACTCTTCCAAATGCTGGAAAGATAACTTCGCCGTAACGAGTTTTGTATCGTAAGATTTTTCCAACTTAATTCAATAGAAATCTAACTCGAGGTTCATTCAGAATAACCTTGCAAAACTTTCAAGAATTTACTTACCTACAAGAGACCGTTCTCTCATTTTTTAAACATCCCACTTTGTTACTGATAAAAGGCAACCCGTAGGAATCGATCTGGTCTTCAATTACATAAATACTCTCTATCAGCAAATTTCAATTGTCCCTTGGTAGAAACTTTTTTATGGATATGAAAAAATGCTGTTTGTTCCAAAAATTGCCAGATGTTTTTCATCAAGGAGGTCGCACACCCTTGCACCAGATAGACCAATTGACCGACAATAGTATCCAATACTTGGATACTTGTTCTTATCCCAGTAAGTGTAATATATAATAGGATGTAGACTATGCAGGAAGACGTTTTCACGATGTCTGCGTAAAGTTTTTCTCACTTTGTGATTTGGTTAGGTAAGAATTGGAAATATAATTGAATGTTCATTTTTACACAGCTAAGTGAGGCTCTTCAGCTGAGAGAGTTCAATTATGGACATTCAAGTGAACGACAATAGGTAGTTGAGCCATGATTGTAAAAAAAAAGTGGGTACGGAGAAAGCTGGCAGAGGTCGCGGTGGTTATTAGGCACAATCAATCGAACGGGAATATTTCCTACTTTTTCCCCGCAAAGAGTTGAATATGAACGAGGGGTATTCGTCAAAAAACCGTTTGGTACTAAATGCAGGCCTAATGGAACAATAAAATATTGCAAGATAGAGCTTCTACAATTCAAATAATCGCCATTTGGACAACACAAGAAACTTTGAAAACATCCCAATTTTTAGGATAAACTAAGTAAAACGAAATAGTTTAATAACAATTGAAGACCTTCAGGACCAAAGCGTCTATAAGTGCCAAAAACTTCAAAAAAGTCATCACGATTTTAAGGTTTCATAATGTCCAAAATGTACTCATTATGCATTCAAAATTCCTGAAATTTTGTTTACGTTACCTTTGTTGTAAGTGCTTTTATTTCCCGCAGCCAGTCCCTTCATAGGACTCATTTATGATTAATAAAAATATCGTTTTTGAAGAGCTCAAAAGAGCTCCCAGTTTCCCAAGACCGTGTTATAGCCATTAGTTTCTCTATCTATGACTATTGATCACTACCTAACCTTCTGTTGAAAATATTGTTCCTTAATCCAATCCACTAATCAAGCAAAGCTGTGAACAAAGATAACCAACAAATAAAGTGGAGAAACCTATATAAGACTATTGCAGTGTTGCCCGAAAACAGGTTGACACTTAGGCTTAGGCCCTTTCAATGAAAATCGTTTCTGGACTTAGGCATCTCTTGGAAAAGAGAAGGTAGATATTGGCAACCCTGCTTTTTGGCGGTAGATTTCCAAACGAATAACAATGATTTCGAATGTAGGACCTTTCTAGGTATATCCCCGTTGGCACATAGGTATTAAATGAGAAAAAAAAGAAAAACAGCCGAGATGGCACTTATGCCCTTTGTACCTAAAGATCTTCTATTCATTACTCGATTTTTGTGTCTGGTTAACGAGGTAAAATTTTCAACCCGTTATGCCAAAATAAAGTTGTGACCTACCTATTGACCAATATTTGTTTTTGAGATGAGTAGCTTGATTACTCTAATAACATGACCAGAATTGCTGTAAACACAGTTTAATATTTTATGTTTTGAGTGCGAACTTTGCCCTTCCTATTTGACATTGTCACTTCTTTTTACTTGAAAAATGCTTCCTCGAACGCCCATCTATTCAGTTAATTGCAAATTGTCCACAAGGATATTGATGCCCGAAAATTGACTGTGTTACAAGATTGCAGCTGACAGTTTTTGTTACTCTTACACTTACTTTCAATTTATTTTGAGTGAAATCTGAATTTATTCTATATTAAGAGAAATATAAGATTGTTATGGATTTTATTTGTGTTACGTATTCCTATTTTGTACCTCATAAATATTTTAGAGTTTACACCTATTGAAACATACAAAAAGCAAACTCCTGACTTCAAAAGCCCTCCTTGAGGGGCCCTCTTCATTTTCCTCAAAGTTAATGTAAAACAAATGCAAGCACAATAGCTTCCAACCCAGACACAAATTTTTTTCCAAATTCTTTACACAATATAATGACACATACAAACAAAATACAACGCATAATCAATCAAAATTCATCAAAATCGTAAGAAGTTACGTTTTCGGCTGAAGTTTCTGAGGTATGAAAGCTCCTCTTTGCATAGTGTGGTTTGTTTGCGAATTTATTAATAGGGCTCTGACGCCCCACTTATACCCTTAATTGCTCAATCACAGAAGTCGTTATTATAGGCCTTTATAGCCTCTCTTTTATAGCCAATTTAGCCATTAGCAAATATTATAGGTGAACTAAAGAACATCATATGGAGACCCCTAGTGGTGAAAAAGTAAACTAAATGTGTCACTCTTATAATATGCGTGCGAATGACTAGAGGCAACATGGCATCGAGGTTACGTCAGAATAAACTTCGATCGAGTTGTCAATTTTTGATTAAGGGGAAAGAGCATTGATCTGAATGTGATTAATTGCATAAAATACTTAGGTTCCTGACAATGTTAAGAATTAAAAATCAATCGAGTTATGGTGTGGATTTATGATTGATGGAGTTATGATATAGTTAGTAATGGATTTCATGGTAGCTCATTTGGGCGTAGGTACCCCAGAATAAATTGTTCTCCTTGAATCATTTTAACATGAAATTTCATATATATTCTGAATTTGCAATAAAAAAATCGTGATAGGATTCGTAGCACCATTGAGGTGCGTGGTAATCAAAATCCAACTTCACCATTGAATAGAACACTAAAAATTAATAAGTGATAAGTGAATAAATGAAGTTTTTGATATCTTCAAAAACTAAAAAACAAGAGTGGGGGGGGGGGGGGGGGGGGGCGTTGAACTAGGACACTATGTAATGTTTCTGAATATTAAAAACTACTACTTCAAAGTTTTTATTTATATGTTATTTTTTAATCAAATTTATTATTCTCATTGTTTCATGTTTTCGGTTGTAAGATATTGGTTATGGCAGAATGATGGCACAATGGAAACGTGCCGATTATGAGAATCCACTGTTGAAGCTCAGAAGACTTCCTACATCCAGTTCAACAACCGGAATATGGGACTTCGGAGGGATGCGTTTCTGCTATAGAGTTTCCTTGAGAGAGATTCCTATAGAGATTTACGTTATTTACCATGCAAACATATTATTATGTTGTCCGTTATATTTGTAGTTGAACACATTATATAATCATTCTTCGCTGGACCAAAAACTTTGCAGTTATAAATTTTATTTAAAATACACTAATTTTTATGACAATCTCAGAGCAATTAATTCCGAAAGCGAGCACCGAATTAAGTACATAACATGATTGGCAATAATAATTGTAACAATGATATCACACGACGTTCTTGATCATTAAATTGGCTATTGTAGTCATAGCAACTGATCAGAAGAAAGCGTGAGTGAGAGCTCCTGCACACAATCGGAGAAGGTAAAATTGTAATTGGTAATAGCGGCAGCTCTCCCATACGACCTACGTGATGTTCGACCTTCACACGGTCGTGCCAAACGGCGTAACTCGGGCCGGTACCGTTCCTCCTCCAGACCTGCTAATTGTCATGGGAAATACAGCTTTCCTTCCGAAGGTCTTCTTGGACCGACATCGACCTTTGGATGATTTCGGAGTAATTTCACATTTTACGTGTCTGCCGGTGGGCTACGTGATGGACCTCGGGTTACGTGAGTTATGATGAGGTTTTGTATCAACTGACTAACATCGTGGTGGACGTTGCTCGTAATCAGTTGCTGGGAGAGATATAATTGTGATTGTACAGCATTACCAAGTCAAGGGAAACCTTATCAGGAATAAACGAATGCTTCTCTATAAAGAAGGAAATCTATTCTAAATTAATTGTTACTTTTCAACTTCTCTGAGCTTAATGAAAAGATGTACATGTAGCCACCTAGGTAAGTGATCGAAATTGGAAGTTTTTTGGGACATCTTCAAATCTTAGGTCCGGACCTGAACTAAAAACATAGGTAATGGCTTCACTAACCAGGGTATGTTTTTTTTCATTGCTCAGAGTGTGTTTGACTATACCTAACTATATCTTGAGAACCCAGAGAAAAAACAAATGCTGCAAGTATTCTAGTTCCTCTTCACATCACCAACGTGATTTCATCCGCCTTATATAGCAGTGTTCAGAAATCGGAGAGAAAAGAACAGGAGAGAGAGAGAGGGAGAGAGAGAGGGGGGAGGGGATAGATTGGGATACTCTTATTAAACTCCTGAAACTTGTGAGAAGTAGCAGTTTAGTCAAGAAACAAGAATTTCTTTACGCATTCGCAATGGCTACCATAAATCAAACTGCTGCAGACCTTTAGTGGAATGAACAAATAATGATTCCTGCAAATTTTTGTGAGATCGGATGTAAATTCGAACTTCTATGCCAATTTGCCAGATTTCACGTTAGCGCGAGATCCTAGGCCAGCATTGTTCAGGCATATTATTAAAACCAATCGCTGAAGTTTATATCGCCCTAATATCTTAAATGTCACTGAAATCGAATGCAAAAATGTTAAATGAATTTCGCACTTCCATTTTGCACTATGACCATCTTTGACCCAGATGCGATCAAGTTCAAAAAAGAACATCGAAGACAAATCAGTGCGGATGCAAACCTACAAGGGCATATCTAGTCAGGCAGCAAGAAAGGCTAAATGTGACACCAAACAAATTTACAACAGTCAATTTTGTTACAAATTAAAACGGTCTTCTCCACTCTTTGCGTCGTTTTTGTGGCAATTGATTCAGAAGTCTTATGATTCATAAAAATGTATGTTGCCTCCATAAATAATCAAGTACCCGTTTCTTTATTTTGAATCTACTGTACCTCCGAAAGACGAATGGTCAGGAAGATATATGTATTTTACCTTTTGATTATTTTGAAAAGATATGTTCTTATTAAAATTGCATCAAGTTTAACAATGACTTTTATTTGCAGGTATGTTGGGGCTTTAACTCCTTTGAGATGAAAACCGTAAGTCTTTATCAGAGTTACCTACTACCAATAGGTAATAAGAAATCAACGTTATAAGAAATTAACGTTTGAGCATGCACACAGACTACTATTTATGCAACGGCAATGGAAGTTATAGGAGACTGTTTAGAAGATGATTCGCACAATCCCTGAAAATTTCAGCAAAATCGTTCAATCAGACTGGAAGTTATGCCTACGTACTAGTTTCGCACATGCGCAATGGTTATTACTCCAACAATTGCGATATAATTTATATGGCATTTTTTTCGGAACATCCAACGATACCTAAAAAAATTCTTTCGGCTTCTTTCAAACACAAAGTTTCCCTCCCTTCGGTAGTGAGGAAGCGAAAATCGATATCTAAAACCCTATTGAAATAAGGATAGTGTTTTTCTGTTTGTAATTTTCTATCACTTCAAATAATTATTAATCGATTGAGCCCACCCGGGTCGCTGCACGTCCATCTGTTCATTCTCCCTAAAGGAAGGAGCTTTTGAAGGAAAAAATAACTTCAACGTAATTCTCCTCGCTTGGTGCCTTGAATGCAGTTATATTTTGATAATTTACCCCACTCAAAGTTCAATAATTTATTGTAGACCTGTGATCATCGTAGAAGGGCTAATAAGTAATAAATATTTTTTGTGTAATTAATAAGTTGCAGCATTTTTTGAGAGTCATACTCTAGCTAACTTCAACCCTGGAATTTGAATTGATGAGATATTTATCACGATACTGATGGATATTACGCTAGCCTGCAGTTCTCCGTACATTACTCGTGTAAATTACTCCCCACCACGAAAGCCAACTGTTTCACCACGTTCCCGATTTTCTCATTGTGTGGGCCGGTCAAGGGTTTCAGTTCAGGTCCCCATTGACGGATATGTGGGGCAGCTCTGGTGACGTAACCCCCCGTTCAGGAAAATTACTTTCGGCTTGAAAAAAAATTCCTCCCCTTCCGAGCCAAACACTACCTCGTCACATCGCTCATTGTTGGGCTTTTCTTCCACGCCCTTCCCACAAAAAATCCCATTTTATTCGGTGTTTTATGCAGCTCTCTCCAAGCGAAACAACTCCGCAAAGCATTTCGATGTGGGATTGGAAAAATTCAATAAATAAGGATTTGACAAGCCAAAGAGAATGTCATTTGAGTTTACCCACATTTATCGCTATAGGGAATTTGATTCTTATCGCAGAATCCATGTATTCACCGTACAAGAAGTTGGCCATTTATTTTTCTATGCTGAATTTCCACTTGCTTTTTGTCTTTTACTGTTTCAGCGACTTTTCGATTGTTTCGTCTGATTTTTGTGATTCCTTTTTTTTCCTTCTTTGAATTTGGTCTAGATTTGGAATATGTAACAGGAGTTTTAAATTTCATGATGGAAGGGGGTGAATGGAGGGGGTAATAACATTAAATCATGATATATTTTTATTATATTCATCAGATCGTGACTGTTTTTATAGTCTATTCGATCCAGATTTAGTCCAGTTTATGGAATCTCGGAAGTTTGAAATTTACCGTCGGTGAAGGGGTTAATGTTGGGGAGGGGAAGGGGGTTTCCGAGGAATCATTATACTTTTTTTTCTCTCTCTTATTTTAATTATCAAAATTATATACAATCTATTCATCGGGACGTCCTTGTAATGCATGCATTACTTACCAATATGTTTTTTTTTTTCTTCTACATATAAAATTTAGGGGAGTTTCAAAGGTCAAAAATTGTGGAAAATGGTCAAAAATCGATATCTTGGGTCGAAGAAGCAAGTTTAGGAGTAGGAACATGAGTATATATTCAAAATCAGTGCCAAAGCTGAACTAAAGTTTTTTCCAACAAAAAAAACTTGCCTCTCTGTGTGCCGTTGGACCATTATTATTTACAGTCATAGAACGGACAATATTGAGTGCTTAATGTGTGATATGTACCTATATTCCATCCAGTATTGTCTCCTCATTATTCGACTCCAACTATGAAGATAGCCCACCCAACTAGGCCAACGTTTTAAACTTGGGTAAGATTTCTCCCATTTCCACCAATCCACCAATTTTAGTTAGCCCCGAAAAACCCTCTTTTCACTGAGGAGCAACGCCAATTTAATATTACCAACTTACTTGTTCTTTTTTGTCAATTCCTTGTAATTAATATTAATTTGTAAAAATAATTAATTAAATTAATTGGACGTAGATATGCAATGTGGATCCAACCCACAATTTTTGAGATATTGAGTTGTTGGTAGTTTGTAGGTTACCAAGATAATCTCCATTGAGGTAACATTAGACCCCTGCGATATCCTCTCAATGATACAACACATTTCCTTTTATTTTGGTAACACCGTTGGGCAAAACCCTAATTAAGCCAAAGCAACTTGCTCTCCTGAATCATCTATTGTTTCGAGAAACCTTGTCCCGCTTTTTTCAGGTCCGCACGTAGTTAACTGAATCATTTTGGGATCAGTGCAGCGCTGACAATGAGTCGGTTTTTCTCACCTTGGAATTCGAAAACAACAATTAATCCTTTCACAAAAAAGGCTGCAACCTGGGGATGTCTAGTATATGTTAAAAACGGTATGTTTTTAAAAAACTCGGTAAATGTTTTAACCTTCTAAAAGAAAAACATTGGGATATTTTCCTCGTTTGAGAGAAATCGACATAATGAATGTAATCAGTCAACAACCATATTCTACGGTGTAATTGACATAGAAATCACGAACCTCGACGTCCCTACATGGGCAACGCCTAGTCGAAGTGTTCAACCTAGACCGCAAGACCAAGCCTGTAGTGATTTTTCTATGGAAATCCTTTGATCTCACTGGGTGTTTCTAACTACATTTGATAATGGAGAGCACAGTGTTGAATAATGGAAACTTGAATGAGGTGAAAAATATGGAACTCTCAGGCCTCCATATCGTGAATTGACTTGTGATTGTTGGGAAAACGTCAACAAGTTCACGAGATCAATGTGCTTATGATTATCGTATTCCAATAAATGTATAGTATGGCAGGTTGTTATCTTCGCTCAAAATCTTCGCTGGGCTATCACGTATGTATATTTATATACACGTAGTATTGTTACATATCCTTTGTTTGCCCATCTATAAATAATTGATTTTATGTATACATAAACATTTTAATCATAACATTGCTGAAGTTTTTGTAGCATCGTTGTTAAATTTCTTAACATAATTATGTAAAGTGATAAAACTATCGATTGGATAGAACGCAAATTTCTTCAACAACAATCGGAATTCGTGGCTTATATTCATGTAGCAGGAAGTTCGAGTGAATCCAACGAGTGAAGTTAGTTAGTTAGTTCGAGTGCATCTAACATAGCGACTACCGTTCATCCAAGACGATGAACTGAATGAATTTATGTATTTCATAAGAATAAATCTACTATATCTGTACTACTAGTATTCATATTTAATTTAAAATATTTCATTCATGTTGAAATTAACTTAACGAACATTGGGTGCAAATATTTGTTCGTCCCATAAACGTCTCCGAAAAGTCTGAATAGAAACCAACCTAACCTAGTTGAGATTGACCAGAAGCGCATGATGACAGATAAAATCTTAATTTTGAAAGAGTTATCTCAGGGTTACGTACTGGGCTTTCTAATCTTTGTTTGAGCACGTAGGCCATCACACAGAAAAGTTTGAATGATTCGCGTTATTATTCTCCGGGTTTCTCAACATAATCGCTTGGTGCTGGGTCAATGTCGTACGGAAGAGAACCAGTCGCGAAACAAAAGATTTCGCAGAGAGTTTGGCTCGTAACACCAAGTGACTTTTCTGACTTTGAGAAGGAAAATGAACGCTTTACTGTGTCCGGCACGCGTTCCCACGGATTGAGAAAGCCTACCAGCCACCACCAACCAACCACCGCCTACCAGCCACCGCCTGCCACAACTCGGTCAAGTTCACGTCAGCCTTCTGCGATTAGCTGGTTCAGCACGCCATCGCTATTATGGGAGGTTGTGTTTCAATGGTATTTGATATCTAACAGTTTAAGAGCCCCCGGAAACCGTTATAAAACCATTGGGACTTGATTTGGAGTCTTCACGGTTCGGGGGGCGGATTACCTCATGGAATGGGACGGAGCGCATTAGGCGACTTTTATACCTATGGTTTGGTTGTACAACATCTTATTTTTCATAGATTCTCGTAAGAATCACTTATATATTACATCTGAGGGTTTTTAAGATTATCCTTTATGAGTTAAGTGCAAAAATAAAACGAGATAAAACTAGGCTGCAGTATGGCACGCTTTGAAAGACCTAAAAATGTCCGAAAAACCACATCTGTAAACTACCTATATAAAGCTGTAAGTACCAATAAAACATACAAACTAAGTAACCGACTATGTGTGTCCAGTGAAGAAAGTCAAGTGAAGTTGCATATATACCAAGTTATGAAGCATAAAAAAGTATGTAGGTTCCTACTATAGTATACGTATGGAACCTTGAAATTTAAAAAACAGTTGTTTGTGCTCATAGCTTCCTCAGTTATTTATCATGAATGTATAGATCTTTGAAATGTTGCATGAAAAATTCCAAAGTGGAAAAGAGTAAATCAAGAAGTAGCGTGAAATGTCATAAATGGTTAATTAAGAAACGAAAAAAATGATACTCAATGTAATTTACGTTTGTGCAAGCGCAGAATGAACTGATGAGTTGAAAACAATGAAATAGGTACGGGACCATCTACAACCTAACCCGCGCATTCTCTGACAATTTCATCAAAATCGGATGAAAATAGTGGAAATTAAGGTCGTTAGAGATTTCACATTGGCGCATGCGCAGCAACTATTAATGATACAATAATGTTGAAATTGATATGGGATAATCAAATCGACATCCCCCAACTATCCATCAAAATTTGAGCGAGATAAGACGACTAGGGCGTACAAAAATGGAGCATAATGGAATTAACGTTTGCACATGCGCAGAGTGAACTATTGATTTGGAAACAATGAAACTGACATGGGACCGTCCACCCCCGCCTAGCTCCCCCCTAGCCCGCACACCCCCTGAAAATTTCATCCAAATCGGATGAAAACTGTGGAAAATAAGCTTGTTACAAGGATTTGCGGACACACGACAGACACACACACACACACACACACACACACACACAGACATACAGACGCGAAACCAAAGTTGTTCAGAATGGTGAAAAACTTAAAATGCGATTGGAAATTTTGATTTTGGAGACCAAAAATGTTTTTTCTCCCAAGTGAAAAAAATGCTTCCGCTACTCGGAAGGAAAATTAGGTTTATTCCGAAAGAAAACTTGCAATTTAAATTTTTAGTTGCCGTATAAGTCAGATTATTATTGGATCGCTATTATCGGACTGTATAGTAGGACGATATTCAGCAAAAATACATTTCTTGAGCAAACTATATCCTGATCCTAGTTTTTGCCTACAATTGAAATAGGTGTCCACTAAGGTGTATTTACCTTACGGCATCTTCTTACTCAAAAATGATGAAACTCACTCACAAACCTGAAGTAAGACCCTCAATTTTGCTATAATTTCATTACATAAGATTTAATCCAATTTAACATGTTTATAATACTTTGATTCTTGATAGATCGTTACTGTGATAAACCCTCGCCCCCACACGAAAACGCTGTCAAGCGGCCAATAGTTAGGTAGCAATGTGGGCAACTTGAACCTCGTCACCTAATGATTGAGATTAATTGAGGCCACTCCTATCGTTCACAGGGCAAACTTATAGTGATTAGTGGTTTCCGCAACATCACAATTCGAAATTATTCGTAACTCTCCTGCTCAAGAAACCGATCCTCCAAGTTAATTGTTCTTCTTCAAACTCCACTAGACCGAAATCGGTAATAATCTTTGTAGAATTGTTGTTTGAAGGTTAAAGACGCATTAGTGCCCTACTATCAACCGCCAGTTAATTTCTTCTCTGCTCACAATGGGAAACTGAAATCAGACAAGGTCCGATCGATCAGCTTATTAAGGTGTTTGTCTTTTGTTCTCACTAATCGTTGTGAAGAATGCACGCTTACTGCGGTTTATGGCCTCTCAGAATTTAATATATGGTTTGCCTATAGGAGAGCTAAGTTATTCAAACTGAGCGAAAACACCTACCTTTTTTTCTATTTTTGTATGTGCTGGTATCATGCGAATAGATATGAAAGGAGGGTCCTAAGAGGACGCTGTAGTAATACGAACATAGATAGATAGATATAATTCCATATCAATTGCACAGGTATAAAACAGTAGAAAGATCGTCATCACTGTAACAAATGAATAGCTATATACATGTACAGGTCTAAATAAAAGCAAAAAATGTCACAAAAAAAGTAAAACATTTGGTAAAGTTTGCGGTCCAGAAGAAATCGCTTGACACGCTACTTGAAAATGGAGACAGGGCAGTCAAAGCAACATACCTAATTTGCCAGGTATATAATGAAATGATTGGTAATTTTCAAGTCTTGGAACTTAGGGCTAGTTTTGTAGTGTTACAGCCGGTGCATAGGGGTCCTTATCAGTTCGTTCACCTGTGGGATGAGTAATTTCGGTCGAATATTTCGCGGTTGAACAATGTTTCATGTCTCCTGACATACAGCGAAACATCAAAAATGTAGAATGGTGGCAGAGTCAGATCTTCCTGAACAAATAGACCCCTAAGAGAAGTTATTGGAGATGGTCATAATTCGTAGTACGCTCGATCGCGGTATTTCTTTCATTTGCCAAAAAAAAGCATACCGTACTTCGTACCCATAATATGCACATCAAATAGTCTCCTTCGAGACAGTATGTTAGAGCTTACGTATACAGTGACAGGTACTGTACAGTGTGGTGGTTGGATTTCCCACATTCTCTTGAAATGCCAGTACCGACTTGATGATGACTCCAAGAAATGAATGTGGTCGACAAGTCATTTTGGCTCCAATCCAAACGAGAACGAAGCCTGCTACGAAGCAGATGTACGATAGGAAAATAAGAAGGCAATGTCTTGCTTGCATTCAGTAGAAGTCCATTTGAGATCAGCAAGTGTTTTAAGTCTGGGATAAAGAACAGTACTTTGGTTGATGCAATCTTGAATTGAGTTTCCTACTACAAGAAAGTTTATAAAATCAGCATAATTTATTACTTTTGCACTTTCAGACATTATAATCACAGGACGATCATTCACCAACACAAGAAAGGGTAGGGGGCCCAATAAACTTCCCTGAGGAACCCCTGTAGTGGTGTAACTTTCAGCCGAACGGTACTGTCGTACATAGCTTTACGTTGGTTCCCAAATTTAAATCTACCACAACACGTAATGTGGCATTGAATTATAGCAATTTCCTACTTCCATTATATTGTACGGACTATCTATCAACTACGTTCGCTTCCAATAATTTTAATGTAATAGTGAAGCAGAAATACCAATGCGCCAACTACATTTCTCACGTGCATTGAAAGAAATGATGTAAACCTCACGGCCCTCAAGGAACTAGCCACTCAGAAAAAGTATTTTCACGGCAGGTTCCGGCTTCCACTAGCCCTTCATTACACACAATCTCAGCTCACCCGTTCTCTCCACTTTAATCGCGATATCCCGAAAAGAGACGTACAATTTTTTCAGCGATCTTCTCCGATGTTGTCAACAAGGCACGCGGCACGCTCCCAAGATTTTCACGTTCTCGAGCACGTAATAGCAAAATAGCGGAGTCGATCATCACGTTCTTAAGTTTCGAAGAGCGAATGATGTAGTAATAACGATATTTATTCGGGACGATAACGCATGTTTCCAATAAGAGGTTTTTGCATGCGCGGACGTTTAGTACTGAAAATGTTTCAATAATCACCGCGATTTATTTTTAACGGGCTTATCATTGAGAGTTCAATTACACAGACACGAATTCAACTAGGTGACATATAAAATGCCGCAGGTGAAATTCGGACCCACCAATATCAACCTAATAATAACCCTAAGGTAATATTTACCTTTAAGTATATATTATCTTCTAATGAAAACAAAACGTCAGAAAAGGCTTGATATTTTATTGAGTACATGATCCACAGCCACCACGGAAAATTTCATTAAAAATTGACTAGGACAAGAAAACACACAGCAACACAACAATGGACAATTGAAAATTGCCTAGGATTGTATAAGACAAGGAAACACTAAATACCAACAGACCAAGGTATGACCAAAATTTAGAAGAGCAATACTGAATACCTAGCCAAAAGTAGTATTATTGATTTTTAAAGACAATTCTTCATTTTTCTGCCCGAAAACAAGACTAGCCTTCGGAAGTGAGGAAGAAAAATAAGAACACATGTGTTTATATGCCGTTAGAAAGAACTTGTTAGAAGGATTGCAAGGTTAATCGACTGGTCGTGTCTGCATTTGGCTGTGAGCAGGTAGGAAGGGTCTGGGTTTTTTGTGCTTATTCCGACCAGCCCTCTGTAAGTTCTCCCACGCTCTCGTCCCCTCTTATATTTTAGTCGACTGGTCATCAGGTGTCCCTGGTGAGGTCAGTAGTATGCTACAGCACAACACTAAGTTATGAAGAAAAGGGGACAATTTTTGACACATGTTGACCAAATAAGGTTATTATTTACTATGCCTCTGGTAGTAGCTAAAATCTCAATACTCAACATGAACATAGGTATCTCCATAATATGATTTGGTAGGGACACCCGAATTTGTCTTGGACAATCAGTACGGCCCCATGGATATTTCGAAATCGTCGCCGTTCGTCTCATTGTTTGTCTTGATCATGTTCTGGTCGTTATCAACGAAAGTTGTTTATTACGTGGTGACATCACCGGATGGTAACGTGATAGTTGGGTTCACTTGACGACGAGAAGAGTTTTGCTTCCGAAGTTGTAGCGAAAGCATCGTTTCCACTTTCGGGAGATTAACAAAAATCTAGAAATTGAAGTCGTTTGGTTACACCGCATTGAAAGACTATTGCACATACATGAGCCAGAAAAAGTTCCAGTAATGCAGCATGATCGTATGAGCGAATTTTCGTATTGTATAATGTTAAATTGTTTTGAAATTTGAGCTTTTTGAGTGCAAGGAAATTGTTAACTATTAATTTTATGGCATAAAACGTATTCTAAATAATAATCTCCTATTCAAATAGAGGTTTTGAATTTTTACCTTTTTTGCAGTTGTTATCGATTTTTTTAGCAAATTTAAATGATTTTCAAGTACATTTTTCAGCATAGTTTTGTGTATAAATTTTTGAATGTTCTATATTATAGTTAATAAACTTTATTTGAGGTATACGAGCCATTAAGGTATACTCCACCACAAAATTTAAATTTAACGATTTTTATCCGCTTGTAGCCACTTTTAGTGATTTTTTTAAGTACATTTTTGACATTTGACCAATTTAATGTGCTCAAAAAGTTCTGGCAAACGAACTCATCCTTTCGTTTGGAAAGCTAGATTTTTTAGCGACAGAACGGAATTCTTATCTCAATCCTAAGAAGAGTTATCGTCTGGAATGATACGTATGGAAGGATATACATATATATGGAAAAGCGTTAAACTCTAGAATTCGTTTCAGAATGCCTTAAAACGGATTTCAATGAAAAAATTTTCCGAAAATTTTGATTTTAAAATTTTACGAGCCATTGCAATAGCTTAAGTTTCTACGAAAACTTGCTTAAAATCCTGCAACATATATTCAGCACGCAACGTATTGATATGGTAAGACGCTAAAATTGGCAGGGGGGGGGGGGGTACATAGCTTCCTCATATCCATAACACGAATGTATAATCCGTAAAATGTTTCAAATAGAATTTGCGCAAAATTGGTCAATTAGGCAATGAGATAATGATGCTTGATAAATGTTCATGTTGCGTTTGCGAATGCGCAAAAACTATCAGCGGGTGGGGAGCGATGAGGTTTGGAAGAATTGGGAATACATAAATTATACAAAATATTTCATAAATTCATAAAATAATACATACATTAATTTCTGTACTGAAATATTGGTACTATCTGAGTTGGGAAATCGATAGTGTTGTGTTTAGTGTACAGTTTTACACACCTCCCCGACATAGTCGCTTTATTTTTATATTCGTTATCAGCATATCTGTTGACTGCATCAGTGCAGTTTATGGATAGTTAATAGTTGATTTGAGTAATGGTAGAGTGCTTATTAATAAATTAATAGTAAGTAGTAGTTACTATATGTATAACATTAATGGATATAGTACATAATGGAAACAACGACATTTGAACTATTTTATAGCTCCTCTAACCTCTTTTCCAAGGTGAACTGATCATGTTTCAAAACAAGGGAGAGGTGCGGAGAAATAGCAATCCATAAATCGAGGTTGTAGGCTGTACAACACGGTATAGCTATTGTCTCGCTAGCCAAAGGATAGCGGAGACTTGGAGAGGGTTTCGTATCAGCCTCGGAAAGAAACTTGCGGAACGAAAAAATAAAAAGCAGAACTTCTCGAAAGGTCAAGGGCGATCGACTGCTCTGGCGGAGTAAATGCCAACTATTATGTGGTTACGGTACATGTGGTCTGGCTTTGATTGCTTGCGTGAACCCATCAATGGAGTAGCAGAGTTGAGAGCGGTGGAAGCGGATTACTTTTGGTTTATTATTTCCAATACCTAAATAACGAGTTTTTGAAGACGGGTTTGACGGAAAAAACGCTGCAAATTAATACGCAAAGGTTTATTATTTCTGTATTAGATAGCTCTTCTATGCAAATCATTGGCCTACAATTGTTATTAACCCCCGTATATAGTAAATGATCAAAACTTGGCGTATACTGTCTCACAAAAGGCACCGTGATTAGGAAAGAAATTAGCGTCAAAGGTTCCGAAACTGATCAGAGTCCCTTCACAAATTTCAGGTTTCAGCTTCATAAGTCGATTAAGAAACAAATTAAGGTCAGAGGCCTCTCGGCTGATCAGTGTGCACTGATATTGAATTCTAGATATCACAAAGGAACCTCATTTTAAATTGCAGATCCGTAGGTTTTCATGAATATGCCTGCGTAGATATAGACACCGCAGAGGGAAAATTAATGCAATCAATTAAATCATCTACACTTCACTCGTCCTCCTTATCTAAGTATAACGATATTTAAGTAAATAGGTACCAACCAACTAAAAATAACATAAATTTATAGATCATTGAAATGATTTTAATAATCATAGCTCCATAGCGGAAAATGGTTAATCAAGATGTAGGTAACGTAAAACGTCGAAATCGGTCACTTAGGAAACGGGAAGTGATGCAGGAAGTAATTTACGGTTGATCATAAGGGCAGAGATGGGCAGTAGTTAATTACATGAGTAATTAAATACATCTGCAATTACTTAAGTAATTTGTTTGAAAATTTTAAAAGGAAAGTGAACAAAAGTCTCAATTGATGAAAAGTTATCTTTTGCAAGCATCAATTACCAAAAGTAATTGCAACCATTCGCAATTACAATTACTTGTAATTGTAATTGTAGTTGCAATTACTCGCCTCCAAGAAGTAATTGTAATTGGGATTGGCAATTACAATTACTTTTCGGTTCCAAAAAATTGCAATTACAATTACAATTGCATGTAATTGTAATTGTAATTGCAAAGTAATTAAATTACAATTACTTTGTGGAAATGCATAACTCTCGATAGGATTTGGATAAAAACTTCGTTCTTGCGCCAAAAAATCAAGCATTACAAAAGAAAGGATGAGTTCACTGAACAACATTTTTTGAGCACATTAAATTGGTACATTTCAAAACTCGGCGCTCCGCGCCTCGCCAGGGGGCAAGCCCCCTGGACCCCCGGTTACCTCTATTTACATACTTCGGACGAAATTATTGAAACATCGTTGTCGCGCAACCAAGTGACAACCAAACAAGCGTCATTGTTTACTATTCATTTATAACATCAATTTATATAGTTAGGGCCGGTTGTGGCAGATCCTCGTTAACGAAAATGCTCGTTAGCCAAAGCGGGAAAGGTCGTTGGCGATTGCTGCGTAACGCCAGGTTAACAGATGTTGGTTGTCTTGGAAACGCTTCGTTGCGTGTTCATCATTATTTGACTGTTTCATTATCATTTTACTCACTATGCTTAACTATTATTTTACTTTGTGTGTTTTAATTCACTAATATTTTACTTTGTGTGTTTTAATTCAAATTATTTTACTTTGTGTGTTCTATTGTAAGTATAGAACTTTTCGGTATTGTCCAAAGATGCAAGAGATGTGAGAAATCAGCTGTTTGTAATCCGCCATTCTCCGAAGATACAAGAGATGTGAGAAATCAGCTGTTCGTAATCCGCCATCCGCCAGATGGGATTGATAACATTGAATAACCAATTAAAATCCCCCGTCAAGCCTAAGTCGGATACTGACCGATAACCAAGGCTTCCACAACACCACTAATTGAAGATTTTCTCTGACCCACGTTAACTATCTTTAACCGAGGTTGCCACAACCGGCCCTTATAGTATGAAACTACGAAAATTGCGTTGTCGCGCAACCAAGTGACAACCAAACAAGCGTCATTGTTTACTAATTTATATCAATTTATATAGTTATAGTATGAAACTACGAAAAAAATACGAAATAAATTTGTGATAAATCAAGAGCTTTCCAATTCCATTTCCCTACCAACGGCTCGGTTGTATGTGAAAATCATCCGTCACACATTTCGATCCCGCGTTCCATTTTCGGCTAGTTAGTCCATGGCTAAAACACATTCTGTGTTAAAATGTACTAAAAAAAATCACTAAGAATGAAAAAAAAAACGGCTGAAAATCGTTGAATTCATATTTGTTTTTGCTGAATATTACTCAAAAAAGTTTGTCAACTATGAACTAGGTCATTTAAGAATTGAAGCTCAAAATTGTACTTAATTTTCATCAAGAAGTGCCAGAAAATCGATAAAACCAAAAATTCTAAAAATACTAAATCTGTGTTTGAATTGAACTATAATACTTAGAACAAGTTTTTTTGCAATAAAATTAATAGTTAACAGTTTCGCACACAAACTCTCGAATTTCAACTCAATTTAATAAAAAGGTCATATTTTGGAAAATTCGCTCATACGATCATGCTGCATGACTGGAACTGGAAAGTAAAAATGTACATTACTTTCCACTCTGTTGGGATGCTGAGAAAGTGAAAATGGACATTATTTTCCACCCTGTTAAAAATGGACATTTCCACTTCGCTAGTATTTGCACAAAGTCTTAGCAATTACAATTACAATTACATGGTAATTGTAATTGCAATTACTTGGCTCCCAAATCCTGCAATTACGAGCTTTATAATTGCAATTACAATTACAATTACAAGTAATTGTAATTGTGGGGTTTCAGGGAATTGCCAGGTAATTGTAATTGTAATTGTAATTACATTTTGCCCATCTCTGATAAGGGTTCATCTAATCGCATTCTCCCAACTATCCTCCGAATTTGAGCGAGATCGGACTACTGGGGCGTGGCAAAATGATGCTTGGGTGGAATTAACGTTTGCGCGACGATTGATTTGGGAACAGCGAAACTGATAGGGGGCCAGGCTGGTTTCTACATCCTAACCCATACCTTCCAAGAACATTTCATGAAAATCAGTTCAAAATTGAGTAAATTAAGCTTATTACAAGGATTTGCGGACACACGACAGACACACACACACAGAAATGGAACGAAAGTTGTTAAGAATTTTCTAAAACGTAAAATGCGACTGAAAATTTTGATATCGGAGGCAAAAAATGTTTCATCTCCCAAAAGAGAAAACAACGCTTCCACTACCTATATAATAAACCCGGTTCCGTGAAGTGAAAATTCCATTGGAATTATACCAGCTGAAATGGGCGGAACAAGGCGATTTTTGCTATATTCCACAAGTTATAATTTGCTCCCATGTTGGTTTTTTTTTCTTTTTTTTCCCCCCTGCTAGTTCTATCCCTTAGGGGTACTGCGACCTGGGTGGTTTCATCCGATTCTTTGGGATGACGTCTGTAAACGAGACCCACAAAAACATTAATGTTACCTTGAAGAGTTTTGAGAATTCGATTCTACAATATTTCAGCCCTTTATTACTACCCTTTAAGGTTGATCTAAATTGGTGCCTATAGATGCTCATACGATCATGCTGCATGACTGGATCTATTTTTTTCACTTTGCGGAACTTTGTTTAGGGGATTTTTTTGGTTTAAAAAACACTTGGGGAAAGTGGTATGAAGCCTCGCACCAGGTGATTTTTCATTATGAGGTGATACCATCATCTAAATCGCTGAAATTAAATTGAAACGCAAAATACCCTGAGGAACACCGCTGTATATAAACTTATTAAATCAATTCAGAAAAACCCGTCTGCAGTAAAAAAAATTTTAAATGTAAGTAACATACAGCGTTGTTTGTTCGCACACTTCAATTGTAGAATACTATTTATAACGAGTTGTTTGCCATAAAATTGGTAGTTAACAATTTCTTTTCACTCAAAGTCCTGAATTTTCAAAACAATTCAACATAATGTAGTACAATAATATCCGAAAATTCGCTCATAAGCTCATGCTGCATGACTGGAACTTCTTGCTTTGTCATTTACATTGGTATCCCGCTCTCGGGATTATTTTTCCGGATGACTAAATCCACAAAAGCCCCAGTAAATGAGGTGGGCACGAATTAAACATTTAAACCTTTGTTAGTTCATGCGAGGCTTCTGGTTGCAGAGCCTGAGGCCATCGAAGGTGGATGAAAAAACGGAATGTCTGGAGGGAAGTCGGAGGTGGACTGGAGCGAATTGTCACGGAAAATCTCGTTCAATAATCCAGGAAGACGACGAAGGAAGGCACGTCGCGTCCTTGATATTCGGCCAAATGATCACAGACGTTCTCAAAGCTCCTTCCTCCGATTCCGATGTTATGAATTGCGAATGATGAATTCCCTTTCTCTCGAATCAGCCGTGAAAACACAATGGGTGATGAAACGTCATTGTTCCGGATCTGCTTCAACCTTGAGTAAAGATTGGGGAAAATGAAACGGGGGTAACACACTTCCCTAAAATAGTTTGTTCTTTTACATTATAGAGGGTGTCCCGCATAAGGTGGTCAGTACTTCAGGGGTAAATTCTAGAGCTCATTTCTGATCGAAAGTTCCTCATAGAGATTTTTTTTAAAGCTTAGTGTGCGATTAGGTAATTTAATTTCTAAGATTTTTTCTTCGATCTTTTAATAAAACGGTCATAATTCTCTTAATTTGCTGTGTAAATTAAAATTTTAGGATACCAAAGAACAATAAATTTCCTTTTGGGTAGATGCCTGAGCTTTCTTAAGAATTGAGGTTTGAGATATGAAAAAGCCCTCTGAAAAGCAAATTTTACATAATTTGGGAAACCTTTAGTTTTTTCAATCGGTAATTGAACTATGAGAACCGATATTTTCCAGGATGCAAGAAGGTTTTTAACCTCTTGATCTGTCGAGATCTCACCTTTCCAACGGTTTAGTCAATTTTACTTTTCCTTTGCTCATATTAGGGGAGGAAACTATGTTTTTTAATGTTGAAAAGCACAGTTTTTTCACTGAAATCGAGGTTTTTTTGGAAATGACCTTCTATGAAAACACGGGTTTGGGGTTGGTTTCTACTTATTTTTTTACGCTGGATCGAATGGTATAACACTTGCATATCTACCCAACCCCGTTATAACCGAGTTTTACACTTCAGCTTACTAGTTTCACCTCTAAAGACACATAAAATTTATTTCAGTCCAAACCAAGATGATCAAATGAAGATTAAATATTAATTTTCAGAAGAATAATGTCCTTAGGGGTTCCGCACAGTAGTTTTCTATTCGGTGCGTTCAAGTGTTTGCACAGAGTTACCCAGAGAGGGTTATTTCACGTAAATATTATCGATTTGAGACCTTTACCTACCACCCTGGATGCTGAAGTAGTTTATTTAGAAATCTTTTATTTTGGCTTTTCTACACCTGAAACACATTAGTCGAAACACTGTGCGCCGTTAGCTACTTGAATGTTAAACTTAGAAACTTGTTGCAAGAAGTCACTTTACAACCATCGTAGCGCGGTGATGAAACTTCTTCATCAAAAGAGCTAGTAGATATCATACTCATAGAATGGAATACTTTCATGAACTAAACCCATACCCGTTATTAACGTTTCGTGACCCAATATCCTCGGCACTATCCATTTTTAGGACTCTATATAAAAACGCGTACCACCTCTGGTAATATTTATTAGCCAATAGGCTAAACAAGAACTCCGTTGTGTAATACCCATAAACTTTTTTGTTGAAGAGCAACAGAAAATATTGTTAAATATGTCTTCTGTTACGAACATTTCAGGAACTGGCTTTGCGAATCAATTCCATTAGTACCTACATTGTTACGTTTCTACCCTACTATAACGTATAACCTAATCAACCTATAAAATCTTTATATAACCTATATAATCTTTATCACTATCATCCCTATACAGGCATAATATTTTATGATATTAGCGCCTTCTACTGCTTACATTAATTTCGAAGTCATTAATATCGTTCAAATATGACCACATCGTTAAAGACCCCAGGAATCACATTGAACTAAAAGGAACAGGAAACTTATTTTGGAGCACCCCATGGGTCATGAGAGTGTACTTATTGTTTGAATGAATGTAGATTTTGTGATTCATAATCCCTTCATTGCTTGATATCACTAGTAGGTACAAAAGGTGGAGTCAGGTTGGCAACGATATTAAATGCTATGACAGAACAGCAACTGCACTCTCTGACAATAGTTAGTTTTTCACAGACACTAGAGTTTGCGGATCTTGTGACAAAAAGGTACCAAAAGTGGAGATCAACATTGTGAATTATTCCGCTATCTTTGGCAAATCGTGGAAAATATTGTTTGTATTGGAAAAGAGACTTGATATTCACAGGTCAGCATTTAATTCAAATAAATAAGATAAAATAAAATAAATAAACGACTAGTTACAGCTCCACCCTTTTGTTGATGGCTGGACAATAAGATTAAATTAAATAAATAAATAATAAATTACCCCGCCGCCCTTCTGCTGATGCCTGGACACGAAACCACTTAACCCCCCCCCCCCCCTCCCCCCTTAACCCCCTTTACTTTCTAAATAAGTGAGGTAGGAGAAAAATTCAAATGGTAACTCTTTTTGTTTCCGTAGAACTGACATACGAAATTTCTGCGCCTGTGTGCATGCGCGAAATGTGCGCTTTAACTTTTTCATTTTAAATGAAAACTCCTATTTTTATTGCAGATTCGAATTCTACATGAAATTTCATTACAAAATTACCTATCACTCGAATTTTTAAACGAGCGCAATTCCGCTTTAAAAATGAGAAAATTGTGAAATGCTGAGTTTTTGAAGATATTCAATTGCCGCATGTGATCAATGATTGAGGGGTATTCAACGTGAGAAAATACCTCGAACTCATGTAACACATGTGACCCTTGAATATTTTTAAGAATTCGGTATTTCACAATTTGTGCATTTTTAGGGCGGAATCGCGGCCGTTTTTGCGCACCCTGAAATCAAGTGATAGATAATTTGTTCTGTTTTGTGAAGTATTTGAATCTGTAATAGAAAATTCGGGTTCTTATTTAAACAAACAAAGTTTTAATAAAATAAAAATCAGGGGAGAAAAATCCAATTTTTTTTTTAACTACCCAAAGGAGTAAGCGCCTAAAAAATGGTGGTACCTCATTTTGTAGATTACTTAGTGCTGTACATGATGATGAAATCAGCATTGCGATATCTTTTCGTTCTCGGATCGGAGCTGATGAAAAAGTGCGATTTTTTTCCAAAAAAAGGTACCTACTTTAAGGAAAAATCGCGCCCCTTCCTTGTTCGTCAGCTCTAATCCAAGAATGGATTATGATATCGTGTTCAGTAGTAAAAACTCTATATAACGATATGGACTATATATCTATATAGTCCAAAAATTGTTGAATTTTACTCCTGATTTTTATTTGTTTAAACCTTAGTATCAGGGACCACAATATCGCTCTCTAAGTTTCACTTTGATATCTCAAAAATTGTGGACAAAAGTATTTTTGGAGAGGGGGGGGGGGGGTTAGTTTTGGGAGACACCCTGTATAATCTACATTAAATTTATGGACCTGATCATAAGAAGACCCGTTGATATGTAACAACTGAGCTAGTGTACACTTAGCACTATTTTATAAGTTTTCTAAGGAGACTTTAAGTTTATTTAGTTTCCTTACTGGTAAGCGTCACAAGGCGAATTAATACTGCTGAAAATGTATAAAGGAAATGAGATAGCAAAAGGCTGAGGCATTTTATCTACAATTTATAAAAGTACAACGGTGTCTATTTGTTGTTGAATACTGATGTAAGACTTTAAGTACCTATAAATCAAGATTGGGTGAAACGAAAGAACGAGCTTTAATGTTTAATCCTTACTTATGTTACGACGGACTCTTTACTGCCTTCAATGGGATAGGTAGGTATTATGCTCAATCACTAACTAGTCATAAAACACCAAACAAACGCCACAATAATTTAAACAAACATAAATTTAAAAATTATTTAATTTATAGCTTTTAAAAAGAATACTAAGGTAATCCATAAATCGACCTGCATTGTGAGTTGATACTGAACCCTTTCAGAATACTAATTTACGGTCTCTACACTCATGAGTGTTAGCACTTGTAATGCACAAACGAATAAACCGTGATAATAGGTACTTATATTAACGAATTCCAGTAAATAGATAATATATTTTAATCATTCAGTACGAATACTTTTCCTTTCAGCTCATGTGCTACACAATATTGTCGATGAAGCGTAGAAGTTAAGAGGTAGTTGGAGCCGGAATAATTATTTGGATTATTAGAAAGGTATTTAAGGATTATGAACTTACGTTTCCAAATTTATCGTAGAGTCTGTATCATATCGGAACTGTAAACAACGGTAGTGACTAGCTCCCCAACGATTTTTAGTATTCAAAACTTCCGCTATTGTGGCGCTTAAGTCGGTGTATTTCCTACTGAGTAGTGAAGTACTGTGATTGTCTTGAAACTATAGTTGTGGCGTAGCTCATTGGTTATGATACCGGTCTCGTGAGACGAAGGTCGTGGGTTCGAGTTCTGGTCACTTTTTTTTAGCTCGTACAACTCGCGAAATATACTTCTAAAACGTCATTCTAACCTGCATGTCCAACTAATCTGAATTTTCACTAAGGGATTGACTAAGTACTTGATGTTATGTATTTTTAAGATGCGAGCTTGCGAGCATCCAGATCACCAAACTATACACTTCATTCTGACCTACATGTCCACTAATCTGCATTCTTACAAAGGGATTGACTACTTGATGTCAAGTATTTTTGAGATGCGAGCATCCAGACCACCAAACTACACAAATCATCCCACTAATCTATATTTTAGAAGCGGACATAGATTAATAAAAATTGAGGTGCCGCTGTAGCGAAACTTTCTAAAACTAAAAATCGTTGGGGAGCCAGTCACTGCCGTCAACAACCAACTACCAGAACTACTGTATCGTATTAGGAGTGTAGGTAGGATCTCAACAGTATCTTATAGACGCTTTGTGACAAATATTCACAAATTTCAGTTGAAATCGTTAATTGTGATAATTCCCACTATTCCTCAAATCATATAAATTGTCTGCCAAGATGGGTGGGCTGTATAGCTTCCTCATATATTGTAACACGGATGTGTAGAATTAGTTGAAATACGAGTCGAAATTATTGAATGCGAAATACGAGTATAGCAGCATCTAATACATGCGTATACATGCTAGAATGCAAATTTGGGCTATAATTCATGTTTGCATTTGCACAAATTGTCTAAAGGGTAACCCACACAATAATTGAAAATTTCATCGAAATCGATTCAATATTCTCGGAGTGCCATATGCAATATTGGTTTGCGTATGCGTAATTGTCACCTGTTGTTCAAGAAAATGATCAAAAAACAAAGGGCATCATCCTGGACCCATCAACCTCTCTAGATTGCACAAAATCGGACCAATAGATGATAAGAAATTTACGTTATAAGAAATTAACATTTGCGCATACGCACTGACTACTAATTATCCAACTGAAATGAAATGTATAGGGTACCGTCTAGGAGCTAACCAGCACAATACCTGAAAATTTCATCAAAATCGGTCTGAAACTTTATATAGTTTTGGGAGTGACAAGGATTTACCACAATCATCAGACAGACAGACACGGAACCAAAATTGATTAGCAAGCTCTGAAACGCAAAAAGCAAGTGGAAATTTTGATTTTGGGAGACAACAATTTTTCCGACTTCCATCACGAACACAAAGTTTCTCTACCTTCAGTAGTGAGGAAGCAAAATGAGTTGTTTACCTTCTTCCCTAACCTCGTAATCGTTAATGATACTCAACCAGCACATCGTCCTTTGACAGCTCCTCAAAAAGCTGAGGAGTTCAATTTTTGCACCAAGAAAAAACGCGAAACATCCCTTCAACATCAGATAAGTGGGACAGTAAGGAAGACTTCTATTGTTTCATTCTTTTTCACCTCTGAAAAACATGAGAATGGCATAACGAAGACGACAAGTTTTAACCCGTTATAAAGTGTTAGCGCCCGCCGTAACCGTAACACCGTCCGGTCCCATTCTTTGAGATGTGTATCTCGGGAGTTACGCTGGCTTTAGATGGCTCATTGTTTTCTATTGCTCCTCATTCAGCTTAGTTGCCGTTTCACCCTGCTAACCCCTCAGTTGCTAAAATACTCTTTTGTTCAGTATTAATATCAAACAAAGGAACTAATATCTGCCAAACAGGTGCTCATAAAGTTAACTAGTTTTTCTTTTCCCCGTGAACAACTATTCAAATTTTGAAGCAACGAAAGAATTATAAAGTTTCACTCAAGCAGGATTATTATATGAGCAAATTTTCGTGATTTCCCTCATCAGAGTTTCTATGTAATATAAGCATTACATTTTGCTTCCTCACTACCGAAGGTAGGGAAGCTATGTATTCTTGATTAAACCTGAAAAAATTTTTGTCCTTCAAAATCAAAATTTCCACTTGCTTTTTTGCGTTTCAGAGTTTGCTGATCAATTTTGGTTCCGTGTCTGTATGATCATGATTTATTCCGAATATGATGAAACTTTCAGGGATTGTACGGATTAGCTTCTAGGCAGTTCCCTATAATTTTCAATATTGTCAAGTCAACAGTAGTCTGTACGCATGCGCAAACGTCGATTTCTCATCATCTTTTGGTCCGATTTCGTTCAAACTCAGGCAGTTAATTTGGTATGTGTTCTAGAAGAATGCCCTATAAATTATATCGCGATTGGTAGAGTAATAACCATTGCGCATGCGAGGAACTACTATCGATTGGCACGGGCAAAACTCCAAATCTATTGGAACGATTTTGAAGGAATTTTCAGAAATTGTGCGGGATAGCCTCTAGACGGTCCCCTATAACTTTCATTGCCGTCACATAAATGGTAGTCTGCGCGCATGCGCAAAAGTTGATTTATTATAACGTCGACTTGTACTTTGTTCTTTTCAGTGATTTTTTAAGTAAATATTTTGTCATTTGAACCTTTTATGATGCTCAAAAAGTGCTGTCCAACAAAACTCATCCTTTCTGTTGGAATGCTTGGAATGCTTTTCATCTCAATCCTAAGGAGAGGGACCATCTGAAATAACACACATGCACACATATATACATTCAGGGTATTCCAAAAGTAATAGCCCCCATCCTCCAACTTTTTTCACAATTTTTGAGATATCGAAATGAAATCGAGAGCGTTGTTGTGGCGCCTGATACCAAGTTTTAAGCACTAAAAAATCAGGAAAAAGCAAAAAGTGTTTTCACTTCAATATCTCAAAAATTGTGGGAAAACTACCGTACAAGTTAGGAAATGGTTAAAATATAGAGGAAGATCTAATGGTTAAAATATTTAAAAATCGAAATCTCGAAAAGTTTTGAAATAGTTAAGTATATAGTGTTTTTCTTTTGGTTATAAGTAGAGATCACTTCAATGAATTGAATGTACCCATCTCACAGTTTGTGGGAAAATGTTAACATTTGTGTGAATGGAACATTCGGGAAAATTGTAAATTAACCGGTGGGAAAATTGTAAAAACGCTGCCCTTGTTTTGTCTGAGTGCTCTGAAAGGCCTGCAGAAAGGTCTTCAATTTTCATTATTTTCGGCCGGGCTTACTGCTAGCGTCCAAGTACATTTTAACATGCGTTGTTATTTTCCAGTATGCATGAAATTAATCTTGTATGTTATTTTTCAGCTTTTCAAACGTCATTTTTCATATAGATCACCGCTGAAAAAGTTACCGTTCGAAAATATCATGTCATCAATAGAAGCATCTATAGTTGTTCCGCCATCCGTCGGTTCTTATAATGGGGAAATGAAGATGAATGTTGAATTATCAACTTGTACCCAATATCTTCAGTTCAATATCTCAATAATTTTAGTAAAGTGATCATCTTCCAATGTCACACGTTGTACGATAATGTGAACTATATTTTTATGAAATTTTTCCCTATTTGCTAACGCTGTTCTATTTCTTTTCACAGGTAGCGTAGAGCCAATTGGTTAACCCACCCACTATCTGGGGTTACGTAAGTAGTGAAACTTCTTCTATTGAAATGCTTAAGAATGCGCCAACTTGATAAGGGACTTGGCAAAGAAACACTTCCCGCTTTTGACTCCGTAAAATGCTTGTAATGAAATCCTCAGCAAAGTCGATTTATCTTCCTCCGCTGGTTACGTTCACTTCGGACGCTCCTTTGTAGTTAGTTACTCGTTCCCACCAAGAACTGTAAATGATTGTTCATGTAATCCAACTACTTTTTTCCGCTCTACAAACTTCAAACGAATATTTGGCATTCTGGTTGATCTGTTTTTCTCATAAATCGAAATAACTGCATTCAGGCGTTTCAACACAGTGATACAACTTTCAGAATACAGACTCCTCCAATTATTTTTGCAAAACCCAATTTATCCGCGTTTTCGGTTGATGGATACATTTCATGGTTAAACTTACTTGCGCAGTGCGCATGGCCCTCCGAATTCGGTGGATCGCATATCTTCCCAGAGATAAGTAAGTATAACAACGCACATACGCACAACTCGAAAAGTTAGTCGAAAATATCATTCTATCATTTTCTTCATGCGATGGGTCATTGATTCAAGCTTACAGGCCAAAATATTTCTAGGATGATATTTGTTTGGAATTCAAGAAGCTTTGAACTTGAATATAAATTGTTCTTGTTCTTTGAAGAACAATTTTTCCAATCTCTTTAATAAGCACACGATTTCAGATTTTGGTCAAATTTGTACCATAGCTACGCAGGCCTGGATCTCAAAAATTGTGGAATGGTAATTAACAAACTAGGTATGGTATAAAATACAGTTTTCGATTGATGAACCGGATACGTGTTTCCTAATTCTAAATTTTCATTAGATATTCCTTAATTTCATTAAAACGTGTTAAAAAATCGAAAATTTACAAAAATTGTTTAAAAGTTTAAACATATTGGGTGGTATAGCAAAATACAGTTTAGAAGAAAAAAATGTTAACATGAATTTGATAGTGCTAACAATGTTTTAGCGCTCAGAGTGCGTAAATTACAAAATTCGTCCATATGGTCGTACTGCATGACTGGGCTTTTTTATTTATATTATTGTTAAGTAGGGCATTGATTTAATGCTAAATGTAAACCGTTTTCTACGTGTCTCCTTCAGTAGGTATCAGAGCTATGCTAAGTCGAACTAATGGGTTTCCTACCGCTTGTATACGACGGCTTACTAATTTCCGTAAAGGTACTTCCTGGTTAGGTAATACAGCTAAATCAAAAGTGTAATCCCATGATATCAATTGAAAAACGCTTCAAACGAAACAAGGGGGATCGAAAAATACTTTCAAGCAGATAAGCGTAGACAATACGGTCATCGTTATCGGTTTTCTGTTCCATTTCGGGCTTCGGGGAGAAACCAAACCACTCGGAAAATTGGCTAGCGGGCATGAAGTCTGGAGTAATTAGGAATTTATATGGGCAGAGGTCGTTTACAGAGAGGTGAAAACTAGGAAGCGTAAATGTAGTACGGGGGTAAGAACTGCTATTAGCGGGTCCCTCGACCCACGGAGAAATAATCTAGGTCCTACCTACTGGGGTTTACCATCACGGAATTGAAGGAGAATCTTGCACTTTCGTTTTTGGGGTGTGAAACCGCACGGTTCGTGGATCACAAAAGTTTGAAGCTCATGCCGCTTAGTAAGTGTAGAAGTGGATGCTGAGTAATGAAAATGGGGTGCCGTGGTACTTAGGCTGTATGAATGAATGTGCGTTTCCTGTGATATTGACAAACTGTTAGAAATATATTTTCCTTTTTATCTTGTTCGTCTGTGACCGACCCGCAAAATTTAAAATGGGTAGTACAGTACAAAGATTCATTACTGAAAATGAAGGTCCAAAAGTTTTAAATTCGGCGGCCCAAGGGGACTTTGGGACTTTAAGATGTAGGACTTCTGAATGGGGCCTCTCTGTGGCAGAGCAATTTATTATACCTAATTTCAGAAACCACTCTTATCGGCTGAGTGAGCTCAATAGCTAATTTCGTTCCAATTACAACCAAACATATGTACTGTAGTTTGGAACGGAGCCTCTCAAGTTGTGATGGATTAGAAGTTTAGATACCTCCTATTTTCCTGGAAGAAATGGCACAATTCATTAGAAATTTATATAACGGTACCCAACCATCTACATTACCTACGTTTTGTGGGCATGAGAGCGAGCCCAGCTAGTTGCAAATATGAATTGTTACTCATTGTTTCCATTTGTTTTCGTCACGTCATGAGCGTCACGTCACGGTGGGGTTTTCTATTGATTTTCACGTACAACCAATGCGTTACTAGGGAAGTGTAACTCCCTTAGTTTTCATAGCAGGAAAATCGTTAGCCACTTTTTGGAATGCTCTCATTTTATCACAGCATCTCATAATCACTAAGCCTCTGTAGTGTCAAAGGAAGATGATTTATTACGCTCAGTTATAAACTAAGCGCTAAGTAACCATAATGAACTAATAATGTGTAAAATTAATCATTATTAAATGATCTGACTGTTGAACCGTAGGTCTACCGTCCGTTTTTTTCTAGAGTTTTCACTTAAACGATGTGTGTGGTAGAAAACTAATAAGGAAGCGAGGATCAGAAATGTCGTTCCATTATATGAGATGAAGCGAGGCCATAACTTTCAGCGTTCTTGTTTGCACTTTACAACAAGTCAAAACGGAACCTGTAAAATAATACCTAACTACTAACCATTAATGTCTTAAAGTGTAAACAAACTGCTACCGGCCTTGAATTTGTAATTGACTTTCACTGAAACCTCCCTGATCTCTTGCTTCTAGTTCCCGAGGCCAATAAGAAAAAAATTACACCGATTAGAAACGTTTACTTTCGCTCCAACAGTAAACTTCCATTGTTTTCCTCTCTAGCTTTACTCACAATTACCAAGTATAAACGGCCGATTTTTTTAACGAAAATGAGCGAGTTAAATGCAATCGTCACGTGGGCCTGCAATGTAAAAGAAAGATTCCCACGAAACCTCGCTCTTCCAGAACTATAATTCTTTCACAGGCGGTATTTTCCGATTTTTTCTTTCTCTCTTTCTTTAATCCCTTAGTTAACTGTATAACATATTCAAAAGGTGGGAAAGTATGGGAATCGGAGCGGCCATATTATTTCACTCTTCCTGCGAATCTGAGGATTTAGATTTTCCAACAACTATACGGATTAATATCATCGAAATAAAACACCCTTTGAGCGGGGAAAATAAGTAGTTTATTGTTTTCCTTTGCTCTATTTTGAAGGGCAAGTTTTTAAAATTTCAACCCCTCAAAATTAATTTTGCTTTCTCACTATTGAAGGTAGAGAGGCTTCGTGTTGGTGCAAGAACTCGAAAAAAATTTTCTCTCCCCCAAAATCAAATTTTCCGCTTGCTCTCTGCTTTTCAGACCTTGCTGATTAGTTTTAGTTCCGTGTCTGTGTATGTCGGTCTGTCTGTTATCAGTCTGTCTGTTATCAGTCTGTCTGTTATCAGTCTGTCTGTTATCAGTCTGTATGTTATCAGTCTGTCTGTTATCAGTCTGTCTGTGGTAATTGCTTTTCACTCCCAAATCTATACCAAGTTTGAGTCCGAATTTTCAGGGATAGTGCGGGCTATCTCCAAGATGGCACCCATAAATTTCATTGCAGCCGGATCATTAATAGCAGTCTGTGCGGATGCGCAGATGTTAATTTCTTAAAACGTCGATTTCTCAAGAACATGATCTACCGGATGGGGGGAGGGGGTGTTTACGGATGGTGCCGTATGAACTTAATCGCAATTGTAATATTAATAACTATTGTGTATGCGCAAAACTAGAACTGGTTGACGTTTACGCTTGAGCTAACGTTATCATGAATTACGATGTTACTCATAGGGGATCATCTAACGCCGGACCCTCACAATCCGTGAAAACGTCAAAAATGCTGTGAATACTGGACTTCTATCAGGAGAATTGTATGTATGGCAAGGATTTGAGGAGGCACAGACGCACAGATAGATGAGAGACCACAATAATCATTGCTCACAGTCCTCAAAAACTGAATATGAAAAGCAACATTTCTGAATTCAGAACGTGAAAATTGTTTCGTCTTTAAGAGTTATTAAAAGCCACTTTGATTACATTTGGAAGCACAAATTAAATTTGAAAAAGGCCAGTTGGGTTGGCAAAATACTTGCGATGTACGCTTTCAGCAATGTACCTGCTACAACTATAGGTAAAATCTGAGACTGAGGACAGGATTAATATAGGATTAGCATATAAGTATCCCAGATGAATTCACTTTCATATGGCAGGTATCTGTCAGGACGGAGCTCGGTATTCAATGTCCCATTAGAAATTGCGCAACCGCAGTAGACGCAGGAGGGGTAGTTGATGTCCAGCTCAATGTGGAGCAAGGGACTCCCTCGATACCTGCCTACCTATCACGATGCCTATCGGTTCCCCAACCAGTTTACCTTGATATTCTCCTATCAAGGCCGGCCGGCGAAGTTGCGAATATTTCCAGACTTCGTTCTCTTAATTTCGTCGCGAGTGTGCACATTACAAACACTCCCTTTTTTAAATATAAATTTAAAAAACCCAAAGGTGGAGGGGGCACAATACTAAATCAAAAAATATTGTCGATTTTCTGTTGCAACCAATAAATAAAAATCAAAAAATTGTTTTTTCTAGGTGTAATGCTGCTAAATTCCAAATTTCAGCTTCCCCGTCTATAACGAGAGAAATGAGCACTTTTGGTCAATTGCACATAGCAGGCCTATATAATAGAGGCTACATACCAAATTGCAGTTCCTTAGGTGAATTAGGCGAAAAATGATCTCCCTTGCTCACTCAGCTGATCTGTGTGGGTCCTCACTTTCTCAATCGTACAGAGCAAGCCTATATATAGGCTCCACACCAAATTTCAGTCTCCTTGGTCTATTAAGAGAGAATTGAGCTCTCGAGATCACTCAGCTTATCTGTGAGGTTCCTCACATTGTCGATGGTACACATCAGGCCTATAGAGGCTCCACAAGAAATTTCAGCTTCCTGCGCCTATTAGGCTCCCGAGCTCACTCAGCTGATCTGGGTGCTCCCTTACTAATTTATTCTATTCTAACTGTCTCATAGAGGCTCTGTTTCAAATTTCATCTTCATAGATTAAACGGCATAAAAATTATCTTACAAGCTCGATCGGCATATTATGGTGGTTTCTCACGTTGGAGTTCTATTCTACTTGCCTTATACAGGCCGTATCAAACTTCAGCTTCAGATATTAAATATCGTAGAAATCGGCTTTGGCAGCCAATCAGCTGAAATCTATGCATCTTCTAGTACCTACTGCTCACCACTAACTACTACTCAATAGTACCTATTATCTTCTTTTCGCATTATTATTAATTATGGTTACTTAGAAATATTAATTTTTAACGTAGTGTAGTAAATCAACTTTCCTTCACACTGCAGCCGATTAGGGTTCATAGGATGTTAGGGAAAAATGAGAGCATTCCAACAAGAGGCCCAACGATTTTCCTGAAATGAAAACCAAGGGAGTTACTCTTCCCTAACGACACATTGGTTGTAAAAAAAATCAACATAAAACATGTCGGCTCGCGCTGAATTTTGCTCAATTTTCAAGCAAAAAATCCAGCGGTAAAACATGATGCCTGTTAACAAAATCAACTAGATTGAAAAAAAAGGAGGTGGGCGATCACGATTGCCCAACGCAGAGGTGGATTAAGGGCGGTGAGGAAGTATCCTCTTAAAACTCATACGATCATGCTGCATGGCTGGAACTGAAATTTCGGGTGGCATCAATATTCTTCCCTGTGAATGTGATCGCTCAGCTTCCGGTTCCTTGGTAGACTCGGAAGTAATACCTACTGTTTTTCTCGCAATTGGCAGAGGCATGCCGTGTAATCCCATTATGTGATCCTGATCAACTCTACGTGAACCGCGACAGATGATGATTTCATCAACACGTAGCCCCTAAAATTGGCAATCAGCGTTGGCACGTACGTGACGGACAACACTCTTCGGCAATAAACCGTCGGATATTGATCGCCGAGGGACCGGGCAGAATTCAAGATCGTGATAATGGTTTTGTTCCTGGAGGAGGAAGGAAGTCTGGGCGACGGAACGAAATCGAAAGCCGCTCCGTTTCGTGCTTTACCGGCATCGAGTAATTGCGTTAGTGACCAGTGAGATAGGTGTCTGGATCTGGTACAAGTAATTCATTCTTGTTTGATATTAGTACTAATTCTAGTGCAACAGTAATACTAATTCTAGTGCTACAGAAGTACTAATTCTAGTTTGATGGTAGTACTTAGTACCAAGGGAAGGCTCAGGATCTTCCTTCTCTGATTTCGTTCAAAATTGTACCTACTAGATGTTCGAGAGCTAAAACTAGTCAACGCATATTCTGGCAATTTCGTTTCGTTGAATGAGCCTCAGGCAGAGTGGGACATTATTTAACTAATTTTTGAGTTCAACTAACGCTGTAACTAATCACTATTAGTTATTATTTTCCACCCATAACTAAATTTGATAACTCAATTCTTTGGTGTAACTAGCGTTGTAATTGATAACTGTGACTTCAATTTATTAGTAATCGCTAAATTCACCTCAATTAGTTTTTAGTTAACTAATAGATAATTTTGGAGAAATTAATTGAACTAATAACTAATATATATATATATATTTAGTTACACGCATTGAAACTAATAACTAATTTAGTTATACAAAACTTAGTTGCTACTAGTAACTAACAAATAATTAGTTTCTAGCCATTATTCGCGCGAATAATAACTAATAGATAACTTTTAGCGAATTTTTGTAGAAAATGAAACTATTGCGATTGCGTGTGTTTGTGTGTGTGTGTGTAATTCCAGACGATAACTCTCCTCTCCCTTTAGGATTGAGATAAAAATTCCGTTCTTGCGCCAATATTTCAAGCAGTCCTAACGAAAGGATGAGTTCGTTAGCCAACACTTTTTGAGCACATTAAATTGGCCACATTTCAAAAATTTACTAAACAAATCAATGAAAATGGCCTACAACGGCTAAAAACCGTTAAATTTATATTTTTTAGCAAACTTTTAGTCACAAAGAGTTAAACAACAACAACAAACTAAGCCACTATAAAATGTATGTAAAAAAATTTGCAAAGAAAAAATGTACTTAAGGTTCATTATATTTGCTGAAAAATTGTTAAAAATCGAATATCTGTTTTGAATCGTAGAATATTATTTTGTACCTCCGAGTTTATTTGCTATATTGTCGGTGGTTAACAAAATTTTGACCTCAGAGGGCTCAAATTTCAAAACAATGTTGCATAATGAAATACTTATAATCTATGAAAATTCGCTCATACGATCATGCTCCATGTTTCGTTGAAAACATAAAAATCGAAGCAGACGAAATGTGGCGGGAAATGACTTCATGTACTAGTATTTATGTAAAACTACAATAATGATTTAGTGTTAGCATGTATTTTGATCCGAAAAATCCAAATGTGTTCACCTCGTCTTTTATCATAGTGACGGGTTAAGCCTAGTGAATCTTGAGACGATGTAGTGCCAACAGTACGCTCCATCGAGCAAAGCGGTCTAGGAAGCAACTGAGAATAAAACGAACCGGACAAACGGCTGCCGGCTAAATGTGAACACGAAAACGTGGAACGCCGGTGCCATTGCTGGTTACAAAACCGTTTACGATGATGCCGGGTAGATAAGTGTGAACGAACCTTATATTGGTCCTGAAGCGTAACCAGTAAATGTTTGATCGAAATCGGAGATGGTAGAACATGCAGGTTCCCATTGTGAGTTACTTGGCGCGATTCTGATGCTTCGAGAATTTCTGCTAAAATCTTAGCAGAACTAAGTAAATAACAGCTACGGCTCGTTGGTTTTAGAGGTCATCCGCAACCTCGTTATTTGAATAAATTAATTTAGTTATTTGAATCTCGTAATTTTCACTCTACTTCGTGCGATGGGTGGTTTCTGTTGACGTGCAAGAGTGGAATCCAGGTATTATTTTCTATTGCACAATAATTGACCGTTTGGAATATTACCGTTACACCTAGTTATCCATTGAAGATCACAGTAACGTTAGCTGACCAGAAATCCACATAATACTCGTGCATTCATATTATACTCTCTCCAGGAAAAGAATAACATTAACGGTGTAATAATAAACAGTGCCGTCTAATATCAGAATGTTGTTCATGAACAAGCAATGTTACATGTTATTCTTCAATGAAAATTGTACATCTCATCTCGCCGTGATTATCGTATTATTAATAAAACATTAATAAGACTGCATAGAACTGGTGGTTCAGCAATTGGTTTGGTGTTCGGATAATAAAACGTCCCCCATAAAATTTGAGAAACTGAAATAAGAAGAACTGCTAGAAACATCAAGTTGCAACTGCGCATCAAAAGGCAGTTACCCTCCAATAAATTGCCAGTTACATTTATATCTGGAATAGCCAGGTATATCTGTACAATGCAAATAATAATTGAATGATTCTTATGAAGACATTATCAGGCCGCCAGTTTTGGTTTTTCAAAAAATAAATGTGTAAAATTCTCGAGAAAATATGTACTTCGCTAGTGAAAAAGAATATGTTATTTGTGTGTAAATTATTAATCATATCAAAATATTTCTGCTGTATATAGTTGAATTTCCATTAAGAAGGTGTTATCAATGGCTAGTTTGTTGAAATAAAGCTGTAACCAGTTGATAGTGAAAACAATATATTATTAATTTTGAACATTAATAAGAAACCGCACCTTTGTGATTAAATTCACACCGCTGTTGCCAAGTCCCTTACGGTATCTATGTATGGTACGAATCATACGATTTGTGTGATATCCATGATCAATGAGCAAGCAGAAACAGCTATCCTAATCTACTTTACCCAACTATCCAGTTTAGTTCCTATAACTTCTACTAGAGTGCGGTAGCTTCATTATTCCTCATTTCCGTGCCAAATATCTGATTTGTGATTGGTATGTTGGGTGTTATACTAGGGGGTACGGCACATGCACTTCAGATTATTCGTATTCGATCTACACCGTACATAGGTTTACGGTAAATCACCGTTGTGGTTGCCACAGCATTTTTGTTGTTTGTTGCATACGTACGCTAACTACATTATAGAAGCTGTTAACGGGCGACCTATCTCCCCGAGACGGTGAAAGGTTTCGTTGGACCACATTACTTCCTCCCATAGAACTGTTTTCGTTATCCTTCTGTATCATCAATATCTCCAGAGTGAACCCCTTTTGCTCCCAGATCGCTGAATCAGGTCCTTTACCCTCCCAATGAAGCGATTGGGGATATCGATGGGGTTTCTGTCATTTGGGGAGATATCAAATCTCGAATTTACAACGAACCACGTCTATTTCGGAGCCTCTGGATCCTGGACAGACTTCGTTTAGGTTTATTTTGCTGGATCCAGTCCAAAATAGTATTTAAAATTGTATTTATTGCCATAGCAACGCGCTCACATTGAAAAGAGATGTTATGAACGAACGAAATTATGTAAGTGTGGTACCTATGCATGATACGAAATCAACTGCTACTGCTTCAAACCTCTTTATTTCGTAGAATTCCTTTAAAAAATGTGTAAGCTAAAATTTATCAATTGTGTAAATGCACAAAAACACCAATTATTTTCATTTGAAATGTCAACCCATGTTAAATTCACTGCAATCTGTACCGTAAACCAGGGTGGAAATTGTAAACGTGTGGTGTGAATGGAATACAGATGTTTTTCAAATTCAAACCCTCATGGCGGGCTCAAAATTTACAGGATCTGCCTACTGAAAACTTTCTCATGGACTGGACACATGAACAAATGAGTTCCATGCATCGCATTTAGTATCCATGCAGTTTCCCGCCTTGGCGGGAGAAAGTGTGATCAGCTGATTTTATCACTTTTTATCATTTTTTGCCATGGATGGTACGCCCAGGAGTCCCACAAACAGAGAAGGTGAGCGTTTTACATTTTTAGTTACTACACGTATCCTCGAGCGATATCACTCAACGAATGCCAGAATTATTTTGTAATAAAATTGCGAGAATAAAAAACCACAACTACTTCTGTGGGGTATGAATATAGATAGAAAGCGATAAGTTATGAAATTTGAATGTTCGAAGGACCTCTCTAATATATTGGGATTAGAGACCCAAATGAGGTACCTATTTTTTGAGATGAAGGTATTTGTATTTAAGGAACAAATAATAATAATAAACTAATAATGAGTTATGTGAGAATATATGAAAACACATGAGGTAACAAGGGGATCCAAGGAATCTCATAGATCATATACCACTTCGGTACATGGATCTTTGCAACCATACATGGCAACAAGTGGAACAGAATGGAACTACCACACATAGGGATTAGTGATAATGATAACCCAACATGTGATAGATAAAGATGAACAAGTGAAAACAATAATTGATAAAAAATTGCCTAAATCAATGAAAATCGAAAATGTGGTGAATAAAGTGGTGCGTTGTGTAGTTTTGTGGGCTACCGCTAATGGAGATAGGTATATGTGTCAATGCTGAGTAACAACTGTAAAATTATTGAGACAGAACAGCTCTGTTACCTTTTTTTCTAATTAAAGAAAAAATGTTTTTAAGCAACTCAATAGTTCGTCTCACTCACTTTTTGAAATATTTCTGGGAGGTACCTACGCTCATAATTTTCAAATGCTTTAACAGCCCTACTTTCGATTTATTCCACGAAAAGCCATTTTCGGTAGAACTTCAAATTTTGGTTTGCAGCCAGTAAAATCTTTATTTCTCAACCAAAACTTTTTTTTAAAGTCATTTTGTGAGATATTGCTGCAACGGACACACAAGGGGTGGGAATGGTACACAGATTTTTTCGAGAAATATATTAGCCATTAAAGCCAGTGTATCATAGTAACTCCAAACACGAGGTGAGAATAACACATTTTTGAAAAAATATTACTCCACCATAACATATCCCTAAAAAATATTTGTCAAGGTGGAAAAACTCGATGATAGATCCAGAATTCGAGTGAAATTCATTTCAAACAATAATAATTGTTTTAAGGTTGTGAATTGAGTTGGAAACCCTCAAAAACCGTACCATTTCCTCTCCAGTTTACGGTAGGTTCTACTGCTTACGGTAATAGTTGGAATATCATAGATATCTTAATTTATATAATCATCGTGTGGGTCCAGCAGGGGGTTTTGTTTGGAAAATAGGAAAGCAGGAAACTGAATTTAAATGCTGAAAAAATGGGCCCCAGGTGGGATTTATACCCACATCCTTTGGTTTTCCGTCCCACGCCTTCTCCATCTAGGCCAAAAGGACCGCTGCATGGAGAGAGCTTGGATCTGAGCCTACCCTCCTTCACATGCCATAGTAACAATATGTTGTTAAAATTAATTAAATATTACTCATGTTTGTTTTTTGACAATTTTGGAAAAATGGGTGTACGACCTACACTACTACCCCTACATTTACCCCGAGGTCAGTAGAGCTATTAATTTTTGTTGAGGTGAACGTGGATTTGAAAGTGATGTCGTCATGGGAACTCCTGTGTGACCTTTTACCGATGACATAGCAAGGAGTTACGCTGACACGCCTGCTGGGAGTGTGATTCATAAATGAATGAATTCATGGCGTTCACAATCACTCGAGAAGTATGTTACCTACATCTCCCAAAGGTTCTTTCTTCTCTTCATGGCTTCTTAGGTGACTTAAGGTTGTACCTCTTAGGCAACATTGTCTATAGAAAACGTATGGCTCTTCGTTTATGTCAATCCAAAATATAGAGTTGTGTCTCAAAATTAATTTTGATTCGTCAGTGTAGGTTTTTTCCTCCCAACTTATTTTAGAAAATTAAAGAAAAAAACTATTACAATGGCTCTTAAAATGTTAAAGTTCCAGTCATATAGCACGATCGTATAAACAAATTTTTGCAAAAAAAAAAAAAAAAAAACAGTATATTAAATTGTTTTGAAATTTTAGCAATTTTAGTGCAAAGAAATTCTCAACTACCAATTTTATAGCAAACAACGCATTCTAAATGATATTCTGCAATAATTGGCAAGGAATTTCTACCTTTTTTGCGTTTTTTATGGGTTTTCAGCAATTATTAATGAAATTGAAGTATATTTTTCATCATAATTTTCTGCATACATTTTTTAGTGGCTTACTTCATCGTTGATGAACATTTTTTAATTGAAATCCTGCTTGAAAATATATATTTCACGATTTTTAGCCGTTCCTGGCCATATATATATATATATATATATATATATATATATATATATATATATATATATATATATATATATATATATATATATATATATATATATATATATATATATATATATATATATATATATGAAAAAACAGCTCCAAGAATTTTTTCAGAATGTCACAAAACGGATTTCTATGAAAACATTTTTCGAAAATCTTTATTTTAAAATTTTTGGAGCCATTGTAATCGTTTCATTTTTTACCTAAATTCGCTGAAATCAAACTTTTCAACATTTTTCTCATAGATCGGTGTGAAAAATTTTATTGAGTAAAACGAGATTGAAAATAGAAAAAAAAACTGCGTTTGTGAAAAAACGTGGTCTCAGGTAGGTAAAGGATGGGGGTGGAAGAAGCAATCATTTTCAGTTCCAGCTTGAATTTCTCTACCTAATCGAAATGAAATCATACGGTTGATCAAAACGTTGGAAAGCCTACATACTCCCTATTTGAGGAAGTTATTGTGAGATTTGACAATTTCCAGAATGATTTTAGATGAAGGAGTTTCTACGGTTTTCAGAAGTTTCCATTTGTTCAAATCTTTCATGTTTAATTGGTGGTATGGCCTTTGATGACATTTCTTGCGAATCAATAGACTCTATTCGTGTAGGAAAGGTTACGCTGATTTTGAATATGCGGTCAGAAGTTGGAATGATTGAATTAAGAAGAGAAATATGGACTTTTGCGAGAAAACTATATTGAGAGCATAATACAACTTTTCCCATTCCTTACATTCAATCGAGATCACGTTTTTTTACATTCCAACTTAAATTTCTCTACGGTAACATAAAAAAAAATCGCAAAGTTGATCGCACCTTTGAGGTAGTAAAGTTTCATAGATTAGGTATAGGAATCTTCTGTAAGAGTCTTACTATGGTAATTTTTGAGACTCAAAGGACACTTTTCCGTCATAAAATTTAATGAAATTTCCAAAAGTCAATAACTTGAAAACTTTTATTGAGAATTCTTCTTTTGGCCTTTCTTCTAAATTTTGGTAAATTTAACCCTTTCAGTCTTTTTGTGCAGTCCACTGTACATGACCTTCTCACTTTGTTTTCCATAACCAGAGCCGTTTTAGGGCCATAATTTGTGTTCAACAGCAACTACAACCCCCTAACAACGACGGTAGCGTGACTTTAAGTTCCACATAATGTAAACTAAAACCTTTTTTGCTGATTCATTCCGTCCTCCACCCGCCCGCCATGGAAGATAGAGATAAGCGCCACAATTTTTGGTTTTTTATGCAATATAAATACGATCCATCAGCTCTTTTATGCTTGGTATTGATTGTAGACGTCCTTCAGTTACTATAGAAGCAAAAATCGAGTTGGTTATTTGCGAAATGAAGTTGCTCTGACGACGAGGAAAAAGACGCATTCTACGCTGTGGTGGAACAGTATCTCGATCAGTGCCCACGTTCAGATATCAAAATTGTCGTAGGAGATTTTAATGCCCAAGTAGGGAAAGAAGCTGTGTTTAGACCCACCATTGGGAGCCACAGTCTGCATGAACACTCCAACGATAATGGTAAACGGCTGATCAACCTGGCAGTCTCTAGAGGGTTGGTGATTGGCAGCACGCTGTTCCCCCATAGACGCATACATCTAGCCACCTGGAAGTCGAATGATGGAGCCAGGCATATCTCTAGCCTCACAGATGTGAGAAGTTACAGGGGAGCCAACATCGACTCCGACCATTATCTTATGGTGGCAAAGATCAGGGCCAGGCTGTCGACCCAACGCTCCCAGAGAGGGGCTCGTTAGCCTAGATTAGACGTCTAAAAACTGAAGGACCCAGAGGTTAGGACACAGTTTGCTGAGAAGCTGAATCAGCGGCTTCAAGAAGTCTCTTTCGTCAATGATGTGGACCAGGAGTGGGAGGCATGCAAGTCTACGCTGAATGAAGTAGCAATTGAGGTGCTTGGTCACCAAGATCCCGTAACCAGTCGTGGATGGTTTGATGAGGAGTGTCAGATGGCTACAAACGAAAAAAACGAAGTGTACTCCCGAAAACTCCAGGGAAGAACCACACGGAGATTAGAGGAAGATTATCGAGCCAAGAGGCGACACGAGAAACGTCTCCACAGGAGAAAAAAGGGAAAATGGGAGGCTGACCAGCTAGCCAACCAGAAGGAACTCCGATCCCAGAATGAAGTGCGTAAGTTCTACCGAGAAGTCAACAAAATCAGGAAGCCATTCAAGCCATACCTGACTGCTTGTAGGGATACAGATGGTACCCTTATCAACGAAAAACAAAGGATTCTTGAACGGTGGCGAAATCACTTTGCGTGCCTCTTAAATGGAGAAATCAGCCCCCATCCAGAGCAGGATACTCCGGTATTGGCTGATGAGCTTGAACCACCTGATCTGAATGAGGTTCTTCAAGCTGTTTATAAGTTGAAGAACAATAAAGCCCCAGGAGCTGATGGTATACCATCGGAACTCTTCAAGTACGGTGGGCAAGAGATTGTGAGGGTCCTTCATAAGGTTATCACGGATATCTGGAACCAAGGGAAACTACCGGACGACTGGTACAGGACAATCATCTGTCCCATACACAAGAAAGGGGATATCCTAGAGTGCGGCAACTATCGAGGCATATCTTTGCTATCCAGTGCCTACAAGGTCCTCTCCAACATCCTCTTCCAAAGGCTTCTCCCGTACGCAGAGCGTGAAATCGGAAAATACCAGGCTGGTTTCATGAGGGGAAAAAGTACCACAGACCAGATTTTCTCGTTGAGGGTGATGCTGGAAAGAGCCCGAGAATACAGCATCCAAACCCACCACCTGTTCGTCGACTTCCGGGCAGCATACGACAGTGTGAAAAGACAGGAGCTTTATTTAGCCATGCTGAATATGGGGGTACCCTCGAAGCTCGTTAAGCTTGTCCAACTGACTATGAAGTCAGTGCAATGCTCAGTCCGAGTTGATGGTGAGCTTTCGGACGAATTTCAAACTCACCAGGGACTGCGTCAGGGAGATAGCCTGGCATGCCTGCTTTTCAATTTTGCACTGGAGGGTGCAGTGAGGGAATCGGGCATCCAGGTGGGCTGGACTATCTTCAATCGCTCCTCACAAATTTTGGGGTACGCGGATGACATCGATGTCGTAGGAAGAAACTTTAACGCAATGAGCTCAGCATTCTCCCAACTCAGAGCAAGTGCGGCGAGGATGGGACTAATAGTGAACCAGTCCAAGACAAAATATATGGTGACCAACCCTCGTGGAAAACCTCCAGACCAAATACAAGTGGATGGGTGCTCCTTTGAAAGAGTCGAGGAATTCGTTTATCTTGGATCCATGGTTACCCAAGACAACGACATGGACACCGAAATCCAAAAGAGGATTGTAGCAGCCAACAAAAGCTACTTTGGGCTGGTTCGGCATATGAAGAGTACCACCCTGTCACGAGCAACGAAACTCCGTTTGTATAAAACGCTTATCAGGCCAGTGCTCACTTTTGGTTCTGAGACTTGGACACTCTCCAAAACCCAGGAAAACCAACTGCTCCGATTCGAAAGGAAAATCTTGAGAAGAATTTTCGGAGCTATCTTTGATCCGGACGAGCTGGCCTGGCGTATCAGAACAAATGCAGAGATAAAGGATCTGTATAACGATAGGGACGTGGTCCATCATATTAAGATTGGCCGGCTTCAATGAGAATGAGCCCCGATTCGGGTCCCAGGAGACTCCTGGAGGAGGAAATACATTCCACCCGAAGAAAGGGACGCCCTAGACTGCGCTGGGTGGATGGTGTCCAGACAGATGCGCGTACTTTGCTGGGAGTTCGCGACTGGAGAGCAGCTGCACAACGCCGAGATGACTGGCGGACTTTACTTGGGCGGCCTTGACCCCTCGCGGGTTGTTGAGCCACGGAAGAAGAAGAAGAAATGATGTTGTGCCAAGTGTTCAAACGCAGTGTACAGTAGGTTGTACAATAGCACCAGAGTGACGTGGATAGCTGCCACGCGTTCAAACGTAGTGTTCAGTAGGTTGTACAATAGCACCAGAGCGATGAGGATGTTCTGAATCCAAAAATATGAGAAGACCGTCGAAACTTCGGCGGGAAAAATGCCAATTTCGGCAACTAGACATTATTGGGAATGATTAGGGGTGTAGATTTTATCAAGCAGCCTCCCTGTAGATGTTGGAGAACGTTGGTTGGAAACAATTTTGGCACGATAATACCAAGAAACGACATCATAGGAGAGCTGTTTACGATGAATAAGCCGTTCATCAAATAAATTTGCGATTTTCACGTACCTACCTAGGTATTACCAATAGTAGAGCTTACAACTTAGACCAATAGTAGATCGCGTGCAAAATTTGATAATTTTCTGTTCACTACAAATAATTCGGGGCTGAAAGGGTTAACTAGTGTGAGCCGAATGGGATCATCCGGGTTTACTCCCCCCACAAGGGCTTAAGTATCGGAAAAAAAAGATTTAACTCGACTGTATATAGCAAAACGGGAAAACATTAGCTGAAGAAGAAATATCACTGTGAATCTCAACTTCTACTGTTCATAAGTGAATTCTCGACTGAAGAAGTATTAATTTGCTAAAAAGGTAAATATGGAACACTGATATACCTATTGCAGGTTGGCAGAATATTTATCTATCCTGAACAATTATTATGTACCTTCGTGAGACATGTTTCAACATCTCAACTAAGCTACTCTTTGTAGGTATAACTGCACAATGATTCAAGTATAGATTAATATTTCAGAGAAAGTAATTTAATAATGGATCAAATTCAGAGTGTTTCTTACTAAAAGATGGTGTTTCATAACGAAATTTGTTAATCGTGTTGAGCTTGCGATCCTTATTTCGTTGGAAACGCATTCTGTCCCATTTCTTGTCGAGTTAGTGCATCCTTTGAGGCCGCTCTTTTTCTTAAGTCGACTTGCTGACTTTGAAGAAAAAAGAAAAAAAAATTGATTGTCGCCTCCTCGGATTCGCACTAAAATAGAAATCGCGAGGCGCCGACCCTTTCCGATCCGACTTGGATCAAACTCCAACTGTTGTCATCACTTTACTGCGTCGACTCAGCGCAAAACAACTATGGAGAAAAAAAAATCGTTACGGATCGACAAAACGTCAACTGAGTGACTCGACCCTCCCGAAGGGAGCTAAGGAAATAACATATTGTAAGTAATTACAGTATGTCACATTACAGGGCTGCCCATGAATGGATTTTATATAATTTTAGTGACATAATGAAATGAGAGAAAAAACAAAAATTCCATGAATTCTCAGACCCCCCCCATAACTTTCTCCACCGACAGCAAATTCCTCTCATAAATATGACATTTGAAACTCCTGGCAATATTTCCAAAACTAGGCCAAATTGATAATTGAATTTAAAAGAAAAATGATCACTAAAACCTGATGAGAATAGTCGAAACATCATGATTTATTACTATTACCCTCTCTATTCACCTCCTCCGATCCATGTTTCACAACCTCTGGTCCAATAGTCTCGGAGACCTTCTCCTTTGTGTTATAATTTGCTGTGTTTTTTCTGCTCCCCCTATTTGGGCAGATGCTGGAGCAAACTTAGTTGTTGGGGGACTGTGTGATTTAGGCTGAGTGATTTAGTCTTAAGTTGGCTTTAACCTTGACAAGGAGGGGAGGAATATACAATTACTCGCCCTACTTCAAAAATACATCGTTGATGGGAATACTCTAAATTATAAGAAGAGTTAAGCTAGTGCCTAGGCGTCTCGAACTTCTATCCTTATAAAAATCAATGCATCCCAAGAAAACCTGACACATCCACGTGATCAATCTCAAGTACACTATTGCAGAGTGGCGAACTCCTGAGGAGACAGGAGAGCCTGCTGTGGGTCTTAACCTATGGTCCGTGGACCACCAGTGGTTCACAAGGTACCCAGAAGTGGTTCGTGAGACTTCTAAAACACTTTCGAAAAGCGGGGGAAAAGGAGTAAGTTACAGTAATAATCTATTTGGTTCTCGACAGCTGTGGTATCACAAAATCGACAAAGAAAGTATTACTGCATATTTGGAATCGTTGAATACATAATGAATATCCGAAAAATGGTACGTAATCCAGCAAGGACAACTGATAGTCACACAAATGGCAGGAATCGCAAAGATAACTTCACTGTTTCAAAAATCGGAGAGTTCTGGTGCTGTTCACTGTTTGTAAACCAACGAATGGCATTTGCAACAAGCATATCCTTCACATATCTATAAAGTCGTCGAAAATACGCAAACGTAACCATCACATTAAAAAGACATAATTTCAACTTTAGAACTTTCACGAACAACAGAAGTACTCCATAACTACTATATCAATAATTACTTTTAAACAAAATAAAATGGCACGCGAAAACTTTTGGTCCTTAGTAGTGGTCAGTCAATTAAAAAAGGTTCAAAAACCCCGGAGATAGAGATAGGATCTAAATCCACTACTGCTGCAGTGATGAGAAGATGATCCGGAACTGCCAGCTTGTTTTGGGCCTGAATGGCCCCAGATGCAATCTTCCCACTTTAATGCAGCATGACCACCTCCTCCTTTTTGTAATCATTTGTAGAGTTCTTCCTGCTCCCTTCACTTAGCTATTTGGAAGCATTAGATCTATAAGAATCCTCTAGTCTCAACTCTTCTCTTCATTGTGTCGAGCGGCTTTCTTAGGACATTTCACTTTCTCCGAAATGCCGCCTCCTCTTTCATTCCCCACCCCACTAACCGCCTGATTGATGTTCAAACTCCCCGTCGACGTGTTTACCTCTTTGCGACGTTTAACTGGCGGGTAATTGTTTGTTAGAATAAAGAAAAAACTCAAGAAGTTCCCAGAGTTTCTAAAAATATTCCTAGGCCCCTTCTGTTTCTCTCGTTATCCAACTTTATTTGTTTCCAACCTTTCGCTCGCGTTTAGGTGTATCTATTAGTACGATCTTTGAACGATCCAGTAATTTAAACTGACTTTGTGAGATTGAACTGTAAAAGCTTAGTAATGATTTATTTCCTACAATCTCGTCCAACCGTATTGCACTAATTACTTGACTAATTTACGACATTTAAACCTGGAAATCATGATCAACTTCGGCTTCCAACTGTGTGTTCCTCGACAGTTCGAGGTTCTGAAATCCAACCCTTGAACACCGTTGAAAAGTACATATTTATATTACCTACAACTTTCTCTTATGGCCACAGATTGAAAGAAAACACGGATTTTCAATATCATTATGCCCAACTTCAAAATATTGTTAACTGGTATTCATCAGCAATCATTTGAGAAAGTTATGATTCATTTTGGCTCCATAATTGTTTTCACAGTAGAAATTCTTTTTAAACTAAACTTAACTTGTCAGGATTGTGGAAATGTAAAATTATTAGCAGGATTTCAGTCAAAAGAAAGTTATCAACGGATAACTAGGATATTTAAAACAATTTTGCACAAAATTATACTGAAAAACGTACTTAAATGTCATTAATGTTTGCTGAAAAATCTATAAAAACTGAAAAGTAACCTAAAAATCCAAAATCTTTCTTTAACCGCCAAATATTATTTAGAACGAGTTTTGTTATCCATAAAATTGTTAGTTAACAATTCCTTCTTACTTTAAGCCCTGCATTTGTGAAACAATTCAACATTATAAGTACGATAATTTACGAAAATTCGCTCATACGGTCATACTCCATGACTGGAACTTCATTATATTAACTAAGCTGAGCTTGTTATTGAGGTCGGTGGTCCACCTACGATGGTTTCATTTTCTGTGGAGAAAGTTGTTGACTGGAGTTCGGAAGGCTGCTGGACCCACCGGGCTTTATGAGTCACTTCTGGGTCAAGCAGTGACGACTTCTGCTCCCATCCATCATCATTGTAAAGCCATCACACCCGGTGTATCAGGGTCTACAACTTTGTCATTATTACTAATGATGCAATGATCGCACTGGACAAATCATCTAACTCTACATCACCAAAATCGCTGTGACTGTGACAACGTTCTTTTATTGACTGTAGCGAACAAGTTTACCCAGCCGTTACCGTTTGTAGGTATAGGCTCCTTGAAATATGAAGGTATTAATACATTTCAACAGGCGGTTTTCATTTCTTCCAATTCCATTCTGTTGTGTTCGCACAGTGGTATCGTACTTTTATAAGAATATGACAGTTCGATGGTTCTTGGAGGTAGACTGAAAATGTCGACATCGGCATTACTACTTGACATGGTTTTAACTTTAAGGTACTTTTGTTTTGCAAACACCATCAATAGCCTCTATAAATTGACAAACCGGTATCAATCTTGAACAAAAAGCTTCCATTTTTACTTCGATTTTTGCAAATTACCCGAAGTAGGCCGGAAAAGGTTTATAATTGGTTGAACCTTTCATAATTTCCTAAACCTTCGTAAATGGGTCCCCCACAAATATATTGCACAGATCGAATTGGCAATTTGAGTGTATGACGGCTTGATAGCTGTAATGCCTTTTACTCCATGCTGAATACAAATTTCACATGATTGTAAGTCAAATTCCGACTAATCACAATAAATTTTAATTTTATCGTTTAATGCAAATAAATTAATTATTTATGGTACATTATATATTTATTTTTATGACATTAAGTGCAGGTATATCACTGCAATCCAACTCATTCTTCTTCTTATTAATTAGTTTAAAACTTGTTCTACTACCTACTCTCTTCCCTCAACTATGGTTACAACATAATGGGCGCGTAACACCCAAATCTCCCTACACTTTTATCGTATTTTTGTTCTTTCTTTCCGTTCTTTTTTTTCGTTCATGATATTAAGCCTCTCCTTCTCCAGGACAGTAAATTGTAAATAACGCAAATTGGTGCATTATACTAATCACATCATTAGTTTAGTTTGATAGGAGTGTGATAGCGAAATTACTCATTAGTGAGTGAACTATTTTTACATGACATTGACCTTGTTCTGACTTGTCCAACTCGTTATACCTACACCTTGTCCAATTACTCATGTATTATCAAACGCACCTCTAATTTAGCTATGTGAGGAATTTCGTAGCAGCTCATGGTTTCGGAGATAATATACTTAGCCAATTTCGGGGATAATAAGAGCCAATTTTCGCATGTCTCTGAGATCCAAGACAGGAATACAGATCTCAGTGTCAATTGATGCGTCAGTACCGCAAGGGGAATAGTATACTATCTACTGTTATATTTACCACACGTGGAAAAGCTCCGTTCCAAATGTCGGCATCTTAAAATTCTCAAGTTAAATAGGAACTTCTAGAAATCATTCTGGTAATTATAGAGGTTTCTCAAATTGTCATTTACACTTTCACACCAAGAGAAGCCCATTCCAATGTTTACAATTTTTTGTGTGGAAAATGATTAAAATTAGCTACGTATTCCCACTCAGCTGATTCGAGTGATTCCTCAATTTGTATTTACCTATAGGTACTCTACCACACCCATTGAAGCCCTGTTCGACATTTCAGAATCTCAAGTTGGGTTGGAACAATGGTAGATACAGAGCTCGCTCTGCTAATTAGAATAAATGGATACTTAAGTTGTAAATCTTTAGACTCTACCACGCCCAGAGAGGTCCCGTTCCAAAGTTCTGCATCTCAAGTTAAATAGGATTTTACAAGACCAAAATGATTTCTACCCTTTAAGGCAAAAACTTTCATTAGGAATTTTTTGCCCTAAAGGGTAGAAATGATTTTCGTCTTGTTGAATTCGTAGTGAAAATTCTTTTCAGCAAACATTTGATGAAGTACGTTTTACCACAGAAATTGAAAGCCTTAATACAGTTGTTTACCCGACGTCTTTTTTTTCTATTTAGGATGTCACTAGATGTTTTGGGGGTTTGAAAATAGCCCATGTCCGTGCATTGGCTGATAATTTTAGTGAAAACCAGCATCAAAATCAGTCTAGCTGTTTCAGAGTCTATTCTTGACCACACATATACATTCATTTTTACGTAAGTATATCGATTTAAATACATGTCACTTGTGGATATTCACAAGGCTTTGAATTTATGCTGACTGCTGACATCCCATTTCCTCTCCGTGAAACCCTAAACATGTTCTACTATTTACTCCTGCATTTTTGATTAGGTACGTACGTAATATGCAGTATTGCGGTAACGTGATTTCGTTATTCGCACAATCTCATTGATCAACCACATCTTCCACAAAAACTGCTCAAGGTAGTTCTATTGGAACTTGAACTAAATTCCCGTTCTCTTTGAGCTGTGGACATTCCCATGGCATTAAGCTCAGAGCTTAGCTTTGTTCAGGTTGGATGACCACCGCGATTGGAGCGGTTTGCGAGTGGCAACATGAAGAGTTTCTGTCCCTGACTTTACTCTCCAACTTCTTTATTTCGCAACCTTGTCGAAATCCGCTCAGCTGCGGGCGGGCTTGATCTGCACGGATCGACGATCGCGTTATTTTATTTCGGTTCCAAGGGCGTCCGCGGTTGGAGGATTACGCCTTCATTACCCGCGGTTTTATGACTGAGCTCTCTATCGACTTTTTCTACCTGAATGTTAAAGGGAGGTGAGATGGGTGGGGTCGCCCCTACTTCTGGAATGCATTGCAGTCACGAGACAGCCCATCCCCGCGGTCCTGTCGTGTGGGCTGGCTATCGCGTGATGTTCATCTCCACAATAATCACCTATTTAAAATAATTAAACTCTAACCTACTAGTAAGAATTAGATATTAGACACGGTTATTCTTAACGACAATTATGTCATCTTAAACACACCACAAAGCAACATATTGAATAGAAGTAATTTTAAAGAAACAAAGCCTCCTTACTTAGCTGTTTCCTCACTACCAAATCACTGGAGTAATTTCACACTGCCAAGAACAAAAAAATGTAAAAATCAAAATTTGCTATATTCTGAACAACGACAACAAAGAAAAACTCGAATTTTCCATAATTTCAGACCCTATAGGCATACAAAGCCTACGTGTATCGCTACACTAAGCCACAACATTGGGCTCAACCATATCTTTTACGTGGGTACCAAGCCATGTGGGTATTCATGCCAATGCGTGTGCTGATGCGTTGCGAGGTGAGTCATTAGTGACAACTCCACCGATATGTCGCCTATACGCTTGCAACATAAAGACAATACCATCTGGTATGAGCGATGGCAGCGCGAGGTCACTGGTCTGCGTGGTGCCCTTCAGGACTTGTGCCTGGTGAGCCCATTCGTAACCCAACTTCCCACTAGAGACCGAATAGTGGTCAACCGGGTTGCCACTTGCCATACTCGTCTTACTCACAGACAGCTGCTTAGCGCAGAAGCTCAAGATATTGTGTGTGAGAGGTGTGGGGGGTAATCTGTCCATCCGCTACTTCCTGGACTGCCCTGACCTTATGGACTGGACTGGAGGACTGCCCTGACCTTATGGAACTCCGATTCCAGCATCGGCCTCCTCAGTGGGTTGACGTTTTATCTGTTGTTGTACCTGAGAGCCGCTGAGCTCGACTACGAACTGTGAATGCTGATCTGGGATATATTTATGTACAATCTAGTCATAGTTTTATTTCACTTTGCTGGTTATATGATATAGTGTTTAGTTATTTTTTTTATATTTTTAGGGTTTTACGTGGTACCGTATTATTTTCATTGCTCACAAACGTAATAGCCACCAATCATCATTTTCAACCAGCATAGTTGTCTGGTCTCGTTCAAATTTGGAGAGTAGTTGGGAAAATATGATTTATCTAATCATTTCATATGAGTTTTGATACGAACTCATCGTATCAAGCATAACTTCTACAATTTTCGTTTGATTTCGATGAAATTTATGTGAATGCGCGGACTAGGCTGAGGATAGTTCCCTGTCAATTATTTTACTAAAAATTCATAGTTTTCACTGCGCATACGTAAATGTAAAGTAGGGGATAGTTGAGATGTGGCGATTTAATTACCACATACCTATGAGTTCCTGGAACAAGAACATTGTTCTTGACTCAAAATGAAACCATACCATTCATTTCTGATATATTTATCAGAATCATCTTCCTGGGGTTAAGTTTTAGCATTCAACAACAAACACTGCCGAATAATCAGCTTTAGAGTTCAAATCTTAAGGGCGCCAGGTTCAAAATAGGTTTCAAGTATATAGTTTTTTTTATTGACTTTAATGACTTTTTTTCATAGTCTGTTCTTCTTTATATGGATGCAATTGATACATTATCTATAAAACCTCCCACTCTTGCCGTGAAATCCTGAGGGATTCTAGAAACTCTAAAATATTTTTGTAGACGGTGCATTAATCGTTTATCACAAAAAACGCCAAAAGTTCTAGGTCCTAGTTGATTAAACAAGTCGGGAAAGTAGTATGAAATCCCGTTACAGATATTGTCTAGTCAAACGAAAATATCCCCATATAAAGATGTTGAATGGATGAGTATACCTACCGCGTTAAAGGATGGGAAGCCGGAAGTAGATAGCGGAAGTCGACCAACAAGGGTGATGTGGGCGGATGGAGCGCAGAGGTGGTCCATCTTGTCTTGTCAACAGTGCGTCTGATAGCTCTATAACAGACAGATCAGCTTTGCGGGAAGGAAGTATCGTGTCACATAACAAAGCGATATAGGCAAGTAATCTAGGTGCCAATCAGCTGCATACTTTCTAAGGCCCCCTGAACAAAACATGAGGGTAGCAAAGATTGTTTTATAACTACGTGCTCAAAACGAGCCAACAGTTGTAATAATGAGAGTCAACCACGAAAATTGCAATTGAAAGGAATAATTACCTACCTAGATACAATGATGCATACAGTGTTATGTTGCTCTATAGGAATAGGTAATTGATTCGTACGTAAGATAAAGTCTTGCATTCAGAATGGAAGACACTTGGAACATGCTTTTGTCTTGCTTATAATTTTGTCTTGTTTTGGTCCAAAGCCCGACCATATCCAATTACAACCACTAGTTAAACTAATAATACAAATACTAACATTCCGAAAACGGTAATTCCTTTTAATGTACTGCTTACTAATGAGTCTAATGTGCTAATGAGAATTGTCACGTTGACTCGTTTATCGCTCATAATTTATTGTTTAACATCGAATTACGAGTATATAGTATTGTTTTGAGCAATTTTATGCAATCCGTTAATAGATAGAATCAACGGTCGACTTTCGTGTGTTAGAATACTTCGTGTGCGATCTAAGGAATGGATTGCAGCGTTAGATATCTGATACCACCTGTTCCCTCATTATACCCTGAGAATCTCTTAAAATTCTAGAATCTCTGTATCGCACAAATTTTTTATATTTTATCCTGTTAGAAAATTATTTTAAAAAAAATAATTCTAAGGTTTTTTTTTTTTTTTTTTTAAGAAATCATGAAGTTTAATATATATTGTTCAGTTCTCCTCTTCTTGCCCATTTACGATTACGATCATCTATTAGTTTTCTGTAGAGGGTAGGATCTTTCACCATCAGGCCTTTGGCGTACTCCGTATCTTCGAACCGAAAATGCCAACTAGATTGGGTGCTGAGATTTGATTTTGCCTGTCCTTCCTCCGATACACATTGGATCTTCCCTGTCTGTGTACATCCCTCACTTGAATGTAAAGGAGTTACTTTCTGTGCCTTTAATTCTTTACTGTTCCTTTCTTCTTTTACTTTCGTGTCCTCGGGCGAAGAAAGTAGCCTTTCGTCCACCTCAGCTCGCTTAATATCCTCTACATTTCCTTCCATTTTCTGACACGAAACACGATCTTCACTCGATGGTTTGATAAGTCTTTCGGTCCCTAGCTGGTTTTTCTTCTCATTCCTCAATACCTCTGTAATTTTCTTCTCCTTCTTTTGTACATTTTCCTTTTCCTGGTGTACTGTAATCGTTTCTTTCTCAATTTCTTCTTCTTTGTTCTCCAGCTGTATAGTTGCTCTACATCCTTCATTCTCACAACCTTCAAATCGCTCAACATTACTTTCTGTTGATCCACAAGCTGTTCCTCTGTTTTTTATTACATCATCAAGTGTTCTTCCTATTCGTTGTTTTTCAAATTCTCCACATGCTTCAAAGATCTGTTCACTGAACCGATCCCGTCTACTAACCCCACATTCTCTGTAGTTGTGGCCACTTTTACCACAATTCCAGCATAAATTGTCATGCTTTCTTTGCAAATACTTTGTATTTCTTGGTCCACTCCATTCGGGACATCTTCGACTCACATGGCCCGTTTTATTGCAGTTCCAACAGGTTACAAAACGAATATCATTGTTCCGATTCCGTCGGCCCCAGTATGATACCCCAGAATGATACCTGAGCGTTCGCGCTGAATCTTTTTTCTGGTTCGTCTTCTTACACATTATATCCACGCTCTTAATACCATCAATCTTGATTGCCAAGCAGAGGGCTGTTTCCGTGTAAATGTGAAAATTAAATGTAAAACTTGGGCTAAAATAGGTATTATTTAAATTCTCAATATGTTAAGGAAATTCGTGGATCTCCCTGCAGTGTACCTACTTAACAATGGTTAGCGGCCAATTCACGGTTACTTTACTAGACGGTACCTGTCAACGCCGGGGGCTCCTGGCCTATGACGTAGTTGGTCCCTTCACCATTGCGGGAGCCTCTCGAATTCGCACGGAATCAGTGCAAAACCAACGTTTCAAGTTACTATACTGATAATTTCATCAACTATTCTTCGATAGATTGTTATCGAAAGCTATTTTCTGTTAGGATGACTATACCTAGTTTAAAATTTCGTTTTTTAGAAATTAGATGGAGAAAAAAACAGAAAGATCATCTTTTCCTCATTTATCTACGGAGAAAAAAGGGCTTTCTTACATTCGTGTTTTCTAAATCATTTATAAATCCATCAATAAGAGAAAACTCTTCATCGTTTCGTAACTCAGAACAGCCTGAATTTCCTTGCTAATAGATCGTTTTTCCGATCGATTTTTGCGATCATCGTTAGGAGATGCTGTTGCTATGGTTTTTGCCGCAGATTTACCCAAAAGCAGGTGTGGTACTGTGTCCGGTTTCAAATCAAATTTCGGAGGAAGTTTTTGTAACTCAGCTCTTATATCACTCAGATCAAAATGAGTAGAGCAAACCCGAGCTTTGTCAATCTTGAAAGAGTGCACGCTTACTTGCCACAATCCATTTAGATCTCGTCTCCTTATCCCTCGGAAACCGGTGAAAATGAAGTCCAGGATTTTTCTCGCCGTCTTTGTTCGAACAAGTCGCTATGGCACAGCAAACAATTTTTATAAACTTCACTCACCAACGAAATTAGAAACGTGAATGAGGGTATAAGCGCAATGCACAGGGCGAGTGAAAGGTGGCAGAGGGGACCAGTGACGCGGCGCTCCTTGGGTTTTCCCTAAGCGCCTTCAGATTGACAGGTACCGTCTAGTAAAGTAACCGTGGGCCAATTTATAAGCATGCTTAATGGGGATATGGCACTATAGGAAGTTGGAAAACAAAGAGGGGATTTTCGGTAGAAAAGAGTTTATGAGATAAATCGAGAGTTTTCCGTTAATTTTTTAGGGTTGAAACTAATATCATTAGAAAGGTTTTCATCACACTATTATTTGTAACGGTGTTTTGTTCATGGGCTTGAACGTCAGGGCTAAAGTATATTTCATGATAAATTAGCATGCTCGTGCTTAGGCCCGTATAGTCACGGGAATGCGTCACACGGAACAGTAACCAAAGCAGTGATAGTCAAACAATTCTCAGACAATTATTGTCTCTTGGACTCGATATACGACCGCCTTTGGGACTTTTAGAATTCGACTATAAAAAGCACTGGGGATCCTAGAGGCTAATTTGTTTCCTAATCGACCTCCAGTGCTGAAATTTAGAATGGAACCCCTTTGAAACTTTTATAATGCGATCACGATGTACGGAGGCGCACTGATCAGTTGAGGACCCCCGAGTATAACTTCTTAGGTACCTGTATTCAGGAAATCATCATTTATAACAGCAACATTAAGGAAATTAGCATCTCCAAATACAGAATTCAGCAATTAATTTACCAGCTGGCCGAAGATGTTTCAATAATTAAATCTGAGATTCGCGAGTTTTATAATAATTTCATGTTTCATTTTCACTCAAGATCTAACTTTGAAGCTACAGGAAGTTGGAAAATGGAAACAACAATGTGTTGTAATGATTTTAGACAGGGAGGATAACAGCGCACATGTTGATTGAAAAATTATTGTAGAGTGACGTCTCGTTCCAGATGGTTTATTATTATGATACTAATACTAGAATGTACCTTCATGTTCATTGTACAAGTGTATTGAGTGGCGTATTGTATTGAGGGAGACCAAAGAAGGCAGATGTCTGGATAATCGAAAACGTTTTTGTACGGCGCACTCTCAATAAGAGGGTATTGAAGAAGACCTGGATTCTGCAAAAGATGCAGGATCTGCAGGAAAGCAGGTGTCAACTGAGGCTTGAGGATGCTCTCAGGCAGGAGAAGGGGCACGTGCGACCTTCCAAGGTGTCCCGCGTCAGCTGGGGGCGCTTCTCCTCAGGAAACATCTGGAGAAGGAACCTGGAATTGGATACGGGAGTCGGAAGTCCCACCAGGAACTCGGGGCCGTCTTTGCCGGGTGCACGAATCCGGATAAACCAAAGTACCTGACAACCAGTGGGGGTGATGGATGGATATCGGCTGCATCATCGAAGGGATCTTCATCCGCTCACATTTCATTTTCTTTTTTGGGAACCTTCCGTATCCTTCGAGATTCTCCCACTCAAAGATTAAAAATTATACCTACCATCTTTTACAATAGTACGTGGCCAATTAATATTATGCATCTTGTATAAGCCACAGTTGTCAAAACTCAGGGAATCGTTTTGTAAATTCTCAGAGAAATATTTTAGGGAGTATTTTCGCTTTCGGAAGTTTGTACTAATTGTACTAACTACTTGTTGTGGTACCCTAGGCCGTTGTCATTGCTTCATAACGATCTCAGCATTGGTCGAATAGGAAAATAAATCTTATCCATATCGTATAATTTTTCCGTAAAGCGAAAAATTCCCTGGCCCAGCCATAAGATATACTATCGTCAATAAATGCCTACCAATGATTTGCCTAACAATTTGTTTGCCATGAAACAGATTATTAGAAAGAAGCTAAGGGTTATCGAAGGTTGATCAGTACTAAAAACTTTCTGCTAGGCCGACGATTCATAATATTCGTACATCATCTTAAGGGCTACATTGAAACAGAGGACGAAACGATGGTACGATTTGGCATGTAACTACATAATATTTAAACCCTGTGTACTTACTTACTGTGAGTAATAATGTATTTCATTAGTAATTACACAGTGTTTAAATATTATAACGTTTTGTTGACTCTGCTATCTAAATATGGGCCAAATCGTACCATCTTTTCGTCCTGTGTTCCTATCTAACCCTGAAGATGATGTACAAATACTGTGGAAGCATAAAGTTTTCATTATTGACCAACCCTCTAGAACCTTCATTTCACGAAAGCTGTCGAGAATACTAACATAAGATTTAGTGAAACGTAAATTTAAAATTAGTTCATCGAACTGCGCCAGTTTCATTAGCTTTAAAACGGGCTGAAAATGATCTCCAATAGATCGAGGAGTTGTACTGTAAAACAACGATTGATCGAGAACGGTTGTTGATCTGTAAAAAAAGGGTTTTCGGTAACAAGAATATTATACCTACCGTTGTATAATTTTAAGCAACGTTTGTTTTCTTCTCAAATGATTTTTTAATAATGAGCAGTCGGCGGTTAAAAATCCAACTATAACGAGGTCCTCAGAACGCTTCAGTTAATTTGCTTCCTTCTGATTTCCCATCGGCCTTTTGCCTTTCATTTCCGTCCTTCTCGAATCCGAGATCCCCAACAAAACCTAAAAAACCCATCGTAATAAGTTACATTTCATCTCATCAATAATTCATAATCTTTCAAATAACTAAGAACGAAGGGCTTCCTAATCCGCCTCTCGCTTCTCAGCGTTGTTCCCGTGATCCATAAACCCAGTGATGTGACGTATAAATCCTCGATTCCCAGACTTTTCGATTCGATATCGGTGAGAAATATTTTCCCGCCGTGTGATCGCCTCCGAATCACAAGGAAACAGCATTCTAATTGAGAGCTAATCATAAACACGAAACACAATAGAACGTTAATTTTATTTTTGCAGTAGCTAACGAAGTTACCTATTATCCACAATAAACCATTGCAATCGCAATGGGGAAAGCCACGAATGAAGTTTTTGTATTCAGAATCAACTTATATTCAAAAAGTTTTAGGGACAGGATTCCTTTCATGTTTTATCGTGAATAAGCATGATGTATAGGTAGAGGAAGTATTGTTTATTATTTAATTTGTTGTTATTTCACTTTAGGGAGATGAAAATCACATGTTTTCTCTTTCAACAAAATCGATTTCCACTCGCTTTTTAGGACGTCCCTCTGAAGGCTTCTCGGCAAGGCATCGTTAACTAGAGGGAAGCCTATTGGAATTGTTCCAATCCCATATGTTTGTTTGTTGTTGGGGGACAACCCAAGCACGAGGAAAAAAATAACCGCATGCAAATCCGTTTCAGGCCATTCTAAGACCGAAACCGTGAAAAAAACCATAGGTGTATTTCTGTGTGTGTCATCATGGGAGGGGTGAATGGAGGGGGTAATACTGATAAATCATGGTGTTTAAACAAATCTCGTCCGAATTCATAATATCATGGAGATATTATGATATATATTATATTAGGATATTATATATATATATATGATATATATTATATTAGGATAGTATATATATATGTATCAGGAGTTTCAAATTTCAATATGGAAAGGGGTAATAGTAATGAATCATGATTTTGTAACTATTCTAGTCAGATTTTCGAGATAATTTTTTTGTTCAATTATAATTTTTGTCTAATTTTGGAAAGTATGTCGGGAGTATCAAATTTCATTATGGAAGTGGGTGATTGGGAGAGGGGGGGGGGGGAGTAATAGTGATAAATCGTGATATTTTAACTATGTTCATCTCATTTCCATGATAGTTTTTATTATTTGTTCGATCCAGATTTCAGTCCTGTTATGCAACCTTGGAAGATTCAAATGTATTGGCGGTGGAGAGGGTAAATGGGGGTAAAGGTTAATTCCCAGAAATCATGATACTTTTTTCTGTCTTTTAATTCTCACCAAAATTATATGTGAACAATCCATTCATATGGACGTCCCTATAATTCATGCATTCCTTACCAAAATGTAATTTTCCATTTTATCGGGTGATGTTTCCGGCCTATATGTATTTGGGAGTGTATACACATGTCCACTAGCCCGCGAATCCTCGTAACAGGCTTGATTTCTGCAGTTTTCATCCGATACTAATGACATTTTCAGGAAACGTGTTTGTTGAATAGGTTCAACAAATCAACACATCACTCTGCTCATGAGCAAACGTAAAATCCATCAAGCATAATTTTCTCACGAGCTATTCATGCCACGCTCAGATTCGGAAGGTTTGGGAAAAGACATTTCAACTATCAAACATCAATATCAGAACGATCGTATAGTTAGTAGCTACTGCGCATGGGCAAATGTGAAATCCTTGTAATAGCCATAACTTTTACAGTTTACCTACAGTTTTCAGGATGTTCCCCAATCAATTTCACCGTTCAAAAATTGTTAGTTTTCACTGCGCTAGCGCAAACGTGAAATCCATCAAGGGCCAAGTTTTCATGCCTGTTCGCCCGATCTTGACATAATTAGAAAAATGGAATACGAGTTTCACCGTATGAGTTTCAACACGATATCATTAGTAGCTGTTACGCAGGCGCGATCCTCAAATCTTTGTTACAAGCTTGACATCTAGTTTTCATTCAATCTTGATGAAATTTTCTGAGATTTAACGGTTTTTTAAACTGTAGATGATTTCCAATAAACCCCATCGTTCTCGACTGACTGGTACCTTTCGAGCAAGCGCAAACTAACATCTATCAAACATCATGACGTATTTTGACATTTTAAGTTCCATTGAATTTACTATTTCCCCCCAAAATCGGAACCCGTTATGGATGGATCTTTTAATATTATTCTAAAATTTCAATGATAGATTGATACCAGATATTAAGTTATTTGCAACGTTCCGTTATTTAGACAGTTTAAATTATTCAAAAACGTTTAAAAAGACTTGTCTGTTCTTGTTTGGGTTTTTGTTTTCCTCCAAATACAACGAAATAGTTGGAGGAAAATAAAAAAGTTCCCGTTACGTCGCATGATCGTATGAGTGAAACTTTGTATACTCGTACTATCGAGTTATAATTATGTTACACTGTTTTGAAATTTGAGTACCTACTTTGAGTGCAATGAAATAAATTGTTAACTACCAATTTTATCGCAATTCATATGCAACTTGTATTCTGCGATTAAAAAAAAAAAGAAAAGATTTTGGAGTTTTAGCTTTTTTATTGTTAATATTTTTTAACTGAAATTCTGCTTACAACAGAATAGGTTGTATTTAACAGTTTTTAACCATTTTTAGCCATTTTAGCGATTTTTCTAGTGAATTTTTTGAAATTTAACCAATTTAATTGCCCAAAAAAATGCTGGCCAACGAACTGATCCTTTTATTTGGAAAGTTTGATTTTTTGGCGCAAGAAAAATATTCTTATCTTAATCCTACGGAGAGTTATCGTATATGTATATATATATATATATATATATGTATATATAAAAGCGTTAAACTCTATGATTTGTTTCAGAATGTCTCAAACCGGATTTCAATCAGGAAACTTTTCAAAAATTTTGATATTAAAATTTTTGGAGCCTTTGCAATAGTTTTATTTTTTACGAAAATTCTCCAATAGTCACCAATCAAACAAGAACAGGTGAAATAGATCATTACAAAGACAAGGTGGCAGATCCTAATAAAGCGCAAGGAGACGCCAGGGGGGTTGGTGAAAAACGTTGGCATATTTGAATCCCCAATTTCCCATTTTCTGGATTCTTCGTAATTGCAATATTAATTACAAAACCTTATTAATGCAAGGAAATTAAAGGTTTCGTACCTATACGTATCACAGAAGGTATGCACTAGATACTAACTAGATAGGAAGGTTGGCATTTTAATTAGTGCCAGCCAATTTTCGTGCAGTGAGCGTAGCACGACCTTGGAGCTATCGCCGCTGAAGATCGTTATGGTTGTATTTTGTTGTCATTACATAAACTCGGTTTAACTGTCTTCCTTCCCGAGGTAACGAACTGTTCTGGCTTTCGCTTTGTTCTCATTCAACAAAATGACGCAACCCGATTTAACGGACCAACAAATCGGACTTACCTTGAAATTAGGTTGGAACGAAAAAGTTGACGTCTCCCAGAGAACACAGTGACCCCAAACGAGGATTTCGGAGGGGAAAATATTCCTCGCGTTATACCTATTGAACAGTTCTACGCAGAGAATGAATATCAATGCCGCATAATTATTTCCTAATTCCAATATAATAAGGCGTAATTAGGTGGAAAATCACGTTTCTATTAATCGTTCTTAGAAACAAAGTACTTAATCAATTATTTTTAAAAAATTAGAGTGTTATTTGTATGCTTAGGTAATAGTCGATAATTGAATGATACAATAACTTCAAGTTGAAATTTTCGTGTTCAGGTTTTTGAAGCCAAACAACCGACAAGCAATTTTGAGTTATTATGTAGAAACGTAGCTAACTTGAAACCTCTTCTAAAATGAAAGCATTCGGTAGTGAGTCTCTCTAGGACATGAAGAGACGAATAAACTGAAAGTCTCTATCCAGATCGGCTGAGGTAGCTGAATTGTCTCCTGTCCACCCTATAGGAATTTGAAATTTCATATTTCATAGGGGGACTCTCTATGGGACATCAAGAGACGAATAAACTGTGAGGCTCGTTCCAGATCAGCTGATTTAGCTAAATTCTCTCCTGTTCATCCTAGGAGTTTGAAATTCGTTATGGAGCTTCTATGGGACATCAATAGACGAATTAACTGAGAGGCTCTTTTCTGATCAGCTGAGGGAGCTAAACTATCTCTTGTTCACCCGAAAAAATTTAAATTTGGCAGGAAGCCTCTCTGAGACAATAAAAGTCAAATGAAATAACGGAATCCGTCCTAATCAGCTGAGTAAGCTCAATTCTCTCCTTTTCAACTTGGGACCCTCTACTACCGACACCAAAGGTAAAAATCTTGTTCCACGTTCTTCAATGTTTAGACGTTTGCTCTGCGTGAAATCTAAGAGGGGTCTGAAGGCCCACCCAGGCGAGGGTTTTCTAGGTTGAATAGAAAATTCATTACAAAGAAATGCAATAGAATCGAAAAACTGGTATTGGACTTCGAGAAACGGTATTAGCTTGATTAAATTTTAACTATAAATACATTGAAGATCATAGTCCGCATAATTTATGAATCAACATTTCATAAATGTCTGAGAAAATGGAGGGAGTTATGAATGTGGCAACTGTTTCGGGCGCTTGCATGCAACACAATGCATACAAATGACACTCACAACACACATCGCATGCATAACTCCTGATCCCACGTAACACGTGATGTTCATTTCGATAAGATTGCTGATGCAGATTGTAGGAACACGGCGCAGAAAGGAGAACAGTTATACTGAGCACAACAACAGTTGAAGAAAGGGCATGAACTGTTGGGAAGGAGAGAACCACGATTCACGACCGGGAACTGACTTGCTAGGAGCTGAGTTGTTCTACATTTCTGTGGATATTTTTAGCTCTTTGTCACTATGCATTACAGCTGTTTTGTTGAATTCCTGTTTCTGCGAGTTGCCTTGCTACTTATGGTCTTATATGGTCTTATAAGGCAATAATCTCTTAAGATTACATAAATATTGGCAAAGAATTTCCGATGTTTTGATTTGACATTTGGCATTTACGCGCATGCGTAGTATTGATTACGAAGGTTTTTATAGGTATCCATCTTGTAATCATTCTCAACGGTTTGACAGATTTTCTGGCCTCCAATCGCAGTACTAGGCATATATTTCTCCTTGGCGACATCTCAAGTAGTCTTCAATCAATAGAATGAACATCTCAAACCTGGAATCACTATTCAACAAAGCTAACAACTTTAACTGACAAGTTTTTAGCTGATATTTTATGCCAACTTTAATGCTAACTTCAATTTCTAGGTGTAGAACCTGTTGGTTAAAATGTAAAACTCGGTTATACCGGAGTTATGTAGAGATGTTTAAATGTTGATTTAGAGCGAAAAACTGCGTAGAAACCGACCACAAACTTATCGTTTCGTAGTGGATAGTTTCAAAGAAAACTCTCCATTACTTGAAAAACGCAATGTCTGTCGTTAAAACATATTTTCTTCACTGATTAGTAAATTAAAAGTAAAATATACTGTACTGTTTGTAAGCCGAGATTCTGAGTAAGTTTTCCCCGTGACCGACAAGTGAAATTTAGACACTTACATTACGAGTTGAGCGTAATAAAACTGTTTTTAAAGCACACAAAATTTTTGTTTTCAAGAGTGAATATGAGGATTTCAAACCACTCCGAAATTCTTTAAATAATCAATTTGAGACGGAAGATAGTGAGATTTCGAACGATAATCCACCCTGTATATGGGTTGTAAAAATTATTTTGGTGAGAATGGTGGATAGGAACTTTGGCAGGAAAAAACATCTACAAAGGTGCTTCGGAAAGTTAAAAAATTTTTCATGGGTCCATTATAACGCAACCAAATAGTGATGCTTCATTATAGTTGCTGCATGGTTACCGAATTTGTTTATCGGTTGTAGCGTTGCATATTTTTCGGTCACAAATTTTACAATGATAGAAGTAAAGTATAGAAATTAGCTCTAAGAGCCACTCATCTGATCCGGACCCTGAGCATCGTCAAGTAAATGTCCTAAAGAGGCTACATACGAAATTACAGCTTCCTAGAGTGTAAAGCATAGAAATTAGCTCTAAGAGCCACTCATCTGATCCAGACCCTGGGCATCGTCAAGTAAATGTCCTAAAGAGGCTACATACGAAATTACAGCTTCCTAGAGTGTAAAGCATAAAAAATAGCTTTAAGAGCCACTCATCTGATCCGGACCCTGGGCATCGTCAAGTAAATGTCCTAAAGAGGCTACAAGCGAAATTACAGCTTGCTAGAGTGTAAAGCATAAAAAATAGCTTTAAGAGCCACTCATCTGATCCGGACCCTGGGCATCGTCAAGTAAATGTCCCAAAGAGGTTACACACGAAATTACAGCTTCCTAGAGCGTAATGCATAGAAATTACCTATTAAAATGATTTAACCACCGCTTCACAAATCAAACCGTTCTCGCAATATTCGGATCACCTGCTATGAATCAAATCATCGAAACACCAACTCAATGAAATCATCAGAAATTAACAAGCGGTTGCAATCATGTTCACAATATCAATTATTGAGAATGATCACCTGAGTGTACACAATTATTCAAATAACCATGCTCATAACTCAGCTTGTTGGCCACGCACTTCGCAGTAGTTAACATAATATGGTTGGATAAATCGAGAGCTTTCGAACGAATGGTCAACGAATTTTGTGGGATGAAAAACGACGAAGTACCATATCCCTAGCAACGACTCGGTTTTAAGCGGAAATCATCAGAAAAAAAACGTTGCAGATTTGCGTGTCGTGTCGGAATTCACAGAACGACCCCCAGCCCTAAAACATTAAACATGTTAAAAAAAAAAAAAAAAAATTGCCTGGTAACTTGTAACTACGACGATGGTATCATCTGATATAACTCCAATCGAATTTACACTTCACGAAAAAACCGAATTTATTATAACTTTCGTAACCTGCTGAAGGACTTCTGATAGGTGATTTATTTTCCAGGGTAGGTGTAAACCTGTATAGTTATATTTAGGTATGATGTATAATAGACTAGGTTGCAATAGTCTAGGTTTAATGTATAATGGACTAGACAGGTATGATTATAATAATGTATAATTATTATAGACAGGTGTTCTTCGTAGAAGGGCTATCCACTGCATAAATAATAAACCTTTGCGTAATTTTTCTCATGCTTCGGTTGTACCACACTCCGTGGATCAATTCTTGTTGGCCATGCCTATATGACTGCTTCAGGACGTCCTAAAAACGTGATAATATTCAAGGAAAAGAAATACCGAAAAACATGAAAGCTAAGTAATCCTCAGAAAATTGTTAGGAGTCACTCGATAAAAAATGCACAAATAATATATTTTTAGCTTCTTTCAGTCCTGTTCCCCGGTCACTAGCGCACAATATAGGCGCTCTTTTCTGAAGGCCGCGACCGCACTTCCCGTCTTCCTCAGTCGCTCTTGAGAACTTGAAAGGTTGCTTCTGGCCCACTCGAGTTTTTTATGCTTAATTCTTTTCTTTTCTTTTTTTAGTCCGTATTTTCATTTCTCCATAGGAAGCACGCTTGACTGGGCGCTCACTCTCTCGCGAGCCGCGGCACCATTAAATCCCCTTCATAACAAATCCCTTGAGCTCCCTTCGATTTCGTCGATGCATAATCTGTAAGGGACCGATTCATTTTTCGCAATTCGTGGACTTTGCCAATCCATTTCCTTCATAAATGCCTTTTATAATCAGGGGATTATTAATATTCTGTACATCCGCCACTTTTTGTCCAGTCCCCGTTATTGCCAAGATAGCTGCTTACTCTGTGATTGCACCTGAGAGCCGCTGGGCTCTAATACGAACTGTGATACATTTATATGAGAATCCATTCATAGCTTAATTCCTCTTTGCTGATTGTATAAATACAGTAGGTATATCAGTAATTCCATATATTTAGTTATAAGCTTAAACATCATCTAGACATTGTTAGTTGTAGTTTTTTATTTTATGTAATTGTTTTCTCTTTCTTTTTTGTGTACATTGTAGGGGTTAAGAAGTGGTAATCGCTGTATCCTTGTGGTAGAGTGCGGCGATGCTTTGGCCTGAGGAATGTTATTATTATCTTCCTCCACCTCCTCATCATCCCTGCTATGTGCCGGTGAAATCCATGATGGCGAACCTTTAGTGACAGTGAACAACATAGCTCCCCTTATGGAGCACACTGCAATACCCCCTTAGACACCTTGTTTAATGCCGTTAATGACCCTATAGTTGAGACATAGCTTGAATGATTGAATAATTAATAATCTGGTGTAACAAGGGAAAACTGTCATTATTGAATGACAGTGCCTCAGAGCTGATAGGACGTGTTTTTGAGGAAGCCAAAATAGACGGAACTTGTTACAAAGGTCAATGAAGAAGGGAACCCTTGGAAAAAATAAGAGCCCTCGAACGGGTTGGGAACTAAATTTAATCCCGCGTTCGAGATATTTCATGAAACCGGTTCGCCAGGGCTGACGAACGAGCTCCGGGTTGCTGGCCTGAGTCACCGGTTGCGTCACGGGGCAGAGGAGGTGCGGATGATCCTGGCGGTGCTCTTGAAAATAAAGACGGCAGGAGCTCTTAAAAACGGGTCCTCAGCCAGCAGCTCGCTTGGTCACCAGATCCAGAATAGAGCTGCAGTTTCAACGAATGTCTAGACCTCGCACGGAAATCGTTCACTCTCCTTCCGCAACTAGCGCTGTCATCGTTTATCCACCAGTTGATCGATTTTGATCAATATCTTATTATTATCCTAATCGAGAATGCGTACGGGGGGAGGGGGGGGGGGTTTGGATGACTAATGTGGAAGATTAACACAGATTACAGACTGACGGCAGCGTGGAAGCGCATGTGCGTGAAAATCGAACGCTGTAGCATACTAATAACGTTGGCCATTGGGACTGCGCGTGAGTAGAACAAATATGATATTCTTTATGCAACCTCCAGCAGGTAATGATGACCAGCGAATGATAGGATAAGACGCCCAAATCTGAAATGAATATCCGTCTATTTGAATTTCATGCGATAGTAAGCCCTAATAGGTGACCGTAAAGGCACAGCTTTCCTACCAGGTACAAGAAATGATGTAGGCACACTCAAATTTTTGTCCCTAAAAAAATAATATTCATTTACCAAAAACACTTATACGAATATATACCTATATATATTAATTGCTATGCAATTCTTAGGCCGACCCCCAACAATTTTTTTTGTAACGTCCGTGACGAAATTAAAGATGATTTTCACGTACAACCGAGTAGTTGAGTAGTTGCTATAGATTGTGTCACAATTTCAGTGTTTTTCACGTACAACCCAGCCGTTGTTAGGGGAATGAAACTTCCGCAGTTTTCATCGCACAAAAATCGTTCGCCACTCGTTGGAAAGCGCTTGATTCATGTGATAAGTGTTCACATTTCAAGCTACCAATTTTCCTCTCCTTACGTACCTGGCTACATTCCAAAACTAAGTTGATTCAAGCTAAGAATTGCATAGCAAATTATCCTCGTTTTCTACGCAGTAGAAAAGAGAAAAGATCCGGCGAGGCGCGAAGCGCCGAGTATAGATTAGGGGGGTCCAGGGGGGCGAAGCCCCCCGGCAAGGCGCGAAGCGCCGAGTATATATATATATATATATATATATATATATATATATATACAACCTTTTTTTGAGTGCCAAAAAATATCAGATTTTTGATGCAAGGACAACAGTGCCCAATGGACTAGATATATGAACGTATGTACATCGTCATAATTAAGTTATGAAATAATTTCGTAAAAAATAATTTTGTCTTCTTTGGTTTCCATTTAATAGCCTTTACTTCATTTCTTTACTTAATTATTTAATCTTTACTTAAATATGCAATCTCTGTTTCAGGTAAGATACATTTTACCCGTTAACTTCCGACTTGCACATACCAAACAAGTAAGTTATCAAAATGTCAGTCTTATAATTACCTTATAAACTGTTTTTGACATAAAAACCTTTTCAAAATATCCCAGCATAATTTATTCGTTTATAGATTTTTTTTTAAACCCTCCAAATTTATTGTTTGTGTTTCAAGATAAGTAGATTCCAAAAATTCTTCAAAATTTAAATAAATTAATGAATACGAAAATACGATGGCTTTAAGCCGTCCGGAACTGTTTTCTCCAAATTCTGGACTAAATTTGATGAATATTAAAAAATAAATTACATATGGACACATTAAATTACATACATGTACCTGGCTACATTCCAAAACTAAGTTGATTCAGGCTAAGAATTGCATAGCAAATTATCCTCGTTTTCTACGCAGTAGAAAAGAGAAAAGATCCGGCAAGGCGCGAAGCGCCGAGTATAGATTAGGGGGGTCCAGGGGGGCGAAGCCCCCCGGCGAGGCGCGAAGCGCCGAGTATATATATATATATATATATTTATTTATTTATTTATTTATTTATTTATTTGTAGTGTTAAACTCTAGGATTCGATTCAGAATGCCTCGAAACGGATTTCAATCATAACATTTTTCAAAAACTTTAATTTCAAAATTTTTCGAGCCATTGGCAATAGTTCATTTTCTACGAATATCAATGAAGAAATTTTTCAAAAATTTTGATTTTAACATTTTCTATTAGGATGTCAGGAAATTTGTATTTAGTTTTTGGTATTTGAGTTTAGTTGTAAGTAATTTTTAATTAGATCTTGCCTACAAGTGAACTCAATCCTTCTGTTACTGTAGTTTTATTAGTATTGTAGTTTTACTTTTCCTCATTTTTCATTCCGGAAAAAGGTGAGAATTGCATTATGGATTGTTTGGCATCCACCCTAGCCTCATATGAAGATTTTAATACCCAACAACCATTTCGGGCTCTTCATGTAGAAATATCGAACTTTCCATCTACCTATGTATCGTTAATATTAGCTCCATTCTTCATTGTGTAGGCATATATTTTAATGTCTTCAAAAATGTTTTAAGATTAGTATTGTTAAGTGTAGCTCTGAATCTCGACGAGATGTTGGGAAGAGCGTTGAACTTCCGGTGATATTGTGATCGTTTGGGTTTCTCGGCAAACAATCAGCTGTTTAGAACCGGCGATAACTCACGGGGTAACAACCTGAAAAGAACAACTCGTTGTTCGTCACGTTCAGACGTTTTCATCGACACACTTCTCCTCTATTCTGACAGGGATGGATAGTTCACGCTGGCAATCACTTCTACATAGTGTAAGTATAACAGAGGTCTGTGGCCTACCAACACAGCGCGACCTACACAAGGCTTCTTCGATCGCTAGGGCATAATCTAGGTCGGGCCGTCTGCGATAGATCCCCCTTCCACGATAAAGAAATCCCGTGCTTTTGTTGAGAAAGGAAAATGCCTTGAGGGAAACATTAACAAGAGATGGGACGATATCGGAATCAAAGCTCGGCGGAGGAATACACAGCTCTCTCTACTTGAGAAAAAAAACCCGAGGAGCGTCTTCCGAGATCCTTGGTGACTTCAACAGAAACTGACAAGTTTTCACTTTTTCACAATTTGAAAGACCAAAAGAAAAGGTACAATAATACCAAAAAATTTTCTATAAATTAATTGTTCTCCTCATCATATTATACCTATACGACGTGTTTCTGTCTGGTTGTACCAGATTAGTGAAGATTCGTACAAGAACATAAAAAACACGTTGTACCTTTTTGATGTCTAAGAGTGGCGTGGATTCATGGGATAACATTTTGAAAACGCTTTAACTTAATACAGAATAGTTTCTTCAGCGCAGATCAATTCGTCCCATAAAGTTCCATCAAGATCGGAATTCAATTTAGATTAATTTTTTCCGTTACTAGAATTATACAAGTATTATCAGGCACATGGATAGGTAGTCAGACGGTCACATCAATAGGAGACCGAAATCGTTGAGGAAGACCTAAATTTCGGATTGTGAGTGGATGAATATGAAAAATGTTCTTATCCTTGACATAACTGACTATTCCGCTGTTATGAATGTATAGCTCTCACTACTGTAACATGCAACCTTACTGAAAACGATGGAAAGCACACCATTGATTAATCAATTTTTCACAGCTTACATAATGTAAATTTCAAAGTGTCTGCCAAAAATTAATTGAAATTTGGGCCAAATCATAAAGAAAAATCGAATCGTGTTTACCTTGCATTTATGTAATAATATTAAAGTAAGTTCTGTCTATTTTAGATTATTAGTCAGGGTCCTCAAGTTGTTAGCTTACTCTACCAGACTCATAGGGGCGCCGTTGATAAGTGCAGCATCTTAGGTTGAATAGGAACATAACAAGCTACACAGCTCATCCCACGGAGTATAGGGGTTCCTCGTATTGCAACTGCAATAAATTACATTCTGGCACCCGTAGAAAAAATTAGTCATTTACCTATGTAGCAAAGCATAGAAGATAGCTGTGCATGCTCACTTCTCTCACTCGACCCAAATGTACCACCTTAATTATATGTTTGAAATAAACGTGTCCAGTACTGCCAGAAAAATATACCTACAGAATGATCACATAATTATGTGCAGCGTAACCGTGGTAGCAGACAGTTCCGTCCCTCGACAGGTACATGAACACTATGCTTGTAATTAGTTTCATTGGATGTTAGCTACTGTGTAGTTTTACTTGTGAAATGGTGTAATAGTTCAGTTAATCAGTTTCTCCTCCCCTTTTCCCCAAGCTATTGTTCAGCCCAAGTCATGTCGTCGACCCAGTCTGTTCTCTCCCTGAATAAACTGTGTATCCTATCTTTTTAATTAATAAAGTCACAATTATTGATACAAATAATAGTTCATTTCGGCCTCCATGCTACAGCATTACCCAAAAAAACTTTTTTTTTCTCTTGATCAAATCTATTTGGTTTAAACTACAGGAGTCGATTTTCCGTTGATGGATTCGTATCATAACATTCGTTTCAGCAAACGATATTTTGCAAACATTTGATGAAGTAAGTTGTACCACCGAAATTGAATTCCTTAACTAGGGAGTTGTTTGCCCGAGCAAGGTTTAGGCTTTTTCCGATTTCGGATGTTACGGAAGGTTTTATGGATTTGAATATAGCCAAGAACTCGCTGATGATTTTGGGAAAAACCGAATCAAATCGGTCCAGCCGTTTTGGTTTCCATATCGGACGGAGAGTTACACACACACACACACACACACACACACACACACACACACACACACACACACACACACACACACACACACACACACACATATATATATATATATATATATATATATATATATATATATATATATATATTATATCTGTGTGTGTGTGTGTGTAACCCTCTGTCCGATATAATGACGAAGTAGTCTGATTCATGAGGTATTAGCAGTCGAATTTGTCAATTTGGATAGACAAGCTGTTAGCAACACTGCCAATCACACCTATCATCTGTCGCCAGCACCTGTCGCTCTATTGTTCCACGGATGGCCGCGCAGGCGTGACGTGACGTGGCGCATTAATGGAGGCAGTAAAACCCACTGAGAGAAGACGGTTCTCCTCTTTGTATTAATGAATTCTATTTTCTTTCACTGCCATCATTAAGCCAATTATATGAGTTATGCCCTCGCGGCTCTATTTACCCGTCTGGGAATGCCTTGCGCCAACCGGATGCTACACTATGTAGGTAACGTCCGCGTTGATTACACATCATTTGATTGCAATCGAATGGCGTTTTATCATCCTTTTTGTATTTTCGGCACTGAGTCCCCAGCTCGTAGACGACAGTTACCGTAAAATTTGTGTCGACCGCCCATGACACTTTAACATTATTGACAAAGTTATTCTGTACTCAACCCCCTATCCGAAAATCCTATATCATAATGATGTCATGAAAACCCGTGACGAAATTTTTTCCCATGTGATTTTGACCTCAATTCGTTGTTAAGATAATAGAAGTCTATCGTTACATTCTAAAGATTTCAGTTTATCTTAGTATTCGCACGAGAATAACTCTTTCTGGTCTCTCTACGTGATAAAATCTTCTTTTGCTGTTTTAGGTTTGTTGTTTAAAATTCGATTCCTAAGCTAGAAATGTAGCCTCTTTTTGAATGTGCGAAACCAACCTGACCAGCTGGTGTGAGCGTGGAGGCAAAATTATGTTCCATATACTCGTAATATACACCATTTTAGTGGCATACACGCACGGTCCAATTTCGTACTATTTGGGAAAAAATTGGACATGTGTTTCCGAATGATGCCCTATGAATATTGATTAAGAGTATTGAGGCTTATTAAAACTATTGGGCTAGCGCCAAATTAAAATTGGCTGACAGAGGTAGAAGATTAATTGATCGATTTCTATAAAAATTTCAGGGATTGTGTGGGATAGCTCCAGGATGGTCCCCTATAAATTGCATTGCCTTCGGATCAATAGTGGTAAACGTGAATTTCTTATGACATCAATTTCTCGTGGTCTATAAGTCCGATCGTTGCAATTGATTGCAGTAGTAATTACTGCGCATACGCAAACCTGAAATCGGTAGTCATAGACGAGACTTCGAGACTAAGACCGATTTTGATGAAATTGTCAGGAATTGTGCCAATTTGCTCTCAAGCTGGTCACCCAAAATGTTGTTGGATGCACAAACATGAATTGTTGCCCTATTTTTAACATTAACATTTAAGTTCGCATAATTACATATATTTTTCATTTAGTGAAGAATGCGTCCATGTTAGTGAGAAAGCTTTACTCCCTTCCTGACTTGGCTGACTTTTTTACGGATTTCGGGTCAGGGTTGTGCAATGGATCTCAATGTAGTTCTTTTTCACGATTTAGTCATCATCTCACTCAGATTAAAAACGATAAACTATCATCACTACACAGGAACGTTCTAGAAATTACTAAAGAGATAATTCGAAAACGAGATAAATAATAAATAGAGTTTATCAAAATACAGCATAGAACAGGTCCAGGCAGGATGTCTGTCAGTACGGCTGTACATCCCTATCGATGACATAGTCTTTACCAATTACCCGACGGAAGGCAGTCATGATCGATGACATCGTGGTGAAGACACGGGGGAGACTTTCTTGGCCACAGAAGAGCGACGTTGTGAGTATCCCCATCATCCTGAGACCTTACAACAGATTGAACATTTGATTATGAAATCGTTCAACTTAGGACCAGGGGTATAAATTAAGGATTAAACTGCGGCAAAGCCAAGGGTTGTTCAACTTCGAAACATGGTTTAAACTACTGTTTGCGCTTATCATGTGTATAAAAGCTCTTATCAAGTTGGTTTGGGAAACTGGAGTTTAGATGTCGAAGAAGGGATGTTTATATAGTCCTATGTTCCCCACTTCAATTTCGAACATAATCATTTGTCATTCTATTAACTTCCACCCACCTGGAATTCAATATGTCTAATCATTTCTCACCCACTAGTTAGGCTTCACATATTCTATTTTGCATCAGGAGTGTTGTGGATTGTGCGCACGAAAAGTTGAGCCAAGACTGTCTGGCGAAAAGGAACACGTGCTAAGCGAGTTTAGCGAGTTGAGAAATACAATTACGCTTAGAGAAAAATCTGTATGTGTAGAAATCGGAAACAGTGAAGCCCTATCGATCTATAACTTATCATTTCCCCTGGAGCAACCAGGGTACTGCTGGGCAAATAAAGTCAGAGGACCAGGTACTTTTAGATTTCAATCCATAGCCCACTTAGGAGCACTGTCGTAATGATGACCGGATACACGGTGGTCCTCGATCGGATTTGACCTCAAAGTGCTTGCCCTTCAAATTTTCTTTCGAAATATGATTTGAGAATATTTTAGGATTATAATTCAGCAAAAATTGAAATCAAGCATTGAGCCGTTTTTTTATTCAGTTTTTGAATTTTTAATAGGATTCTTTAATCATGAAAATACGCTATAACCGCAAACATCCAGAAAAAAATATTATTTATGTGTCATTATACAATAGAATCTTCATCTAGTCCCATAGTTCTGACCTATTTTGTGATCAAATATAATTATAAAAACAAAACTAACTACATTTTACTGAACAAAATAATGATTATATTTGCATGAAGCTCTTAATAAATGCCTGTGAGTATGCGTGTAGTATGGACGTGTGTGTCTATGTGTACGCTTGTGTGTGAGTTTATAATGATTCATTATATAAACTTTAACATAAAATATATATCTAAATTGAATAGAAAATAAAAATGATGGCATTTTAACATTTTACGCATACAGCTCTTAATAAACGTTGTCCATACTCAGCATTAATTCGCGATACTTTATATTTGGCCCAAGTCGCAGAAAAATCATGATGCACGGCCTCCATAGCCTTTTCACTGTAAAAGCCGAGGCCATTTCTGTGTTTGGTACAAAATTATTCTACATGAAAGAAACCTGTGTGAACTTTTGGAGTGACTGGAATATCCAAATATAAACATGATGCCTTGAATTCATTGATGTATTCCATGAATTTTGGATCCAGCCTGACTGAGAAAGATGCTTTGACAACTTCATTGACTTCTGGAAAGCATCAACGAATTCGTTCAAAGGAAATAGTTGCCGCATTTTGCTACAGAAACTTGATTTGTTGCGTTCAAACTGTAGCATGGGTAGTTTAAAATACGTTGATGTATTCCAGAAGTTCAATGAAGTTGTCAAAGCATCTTTCTCAGCCAGGCTGGATCCAAAATTCATTGAATAGATCAATGAATTCAAAGCATCATATTTATCTTTAAATATTCCACTCACACGGTTCACAAAAGTTCACACGGTTTTCTTTCATGTAGAAGAATTTTGTACCAAACACGGAAATGGCCTCGGCTTTTACAGTGAACAGGCTATGGAGGCCGTGCATCATGATTTTTCTGCGACGTGGGCCAAATATAAAGTATCGCGAATCGATTCTGAGTATGGACAACGTTTATTAAGAGCTGTATGCGAATATAATTCTCTGCCTATGTAAAATGTTAAAATGCCATTATTTTTATTTTCTATTCAATTTAGATATATATTTTATGCTGAAATTTATATAATGAATCATTATAAACTCACACACAAGCGTACACATGGACACACACGCACATACTCACAGACATTTATTAAGAGCTTCATGCAAATATAATCATAATTTTGTTCAATAAAATGTAGTTATTTATGTTTTTCTAATTATATTTGATCACAAAGTAGGTCAGAACTATAGTACTAGATGAAGATTCTATTGTATAATGACACTTAAATAATATTTTTTTCTGAATTTTGGCGATTATAGCGTATTTTCATGATTAAAGTATCCAATTAAAAATTCAAAAACTGAATAAAAAAAAAAACGGCTCAATGCTTGATTTCAGTTTTTGCTGAATTATAATCCTAAAATATTCCCAAATCATATTTCGAAAGAAAATTTGAAGGGCAAGCACTTTGAGGTCAAATCCGATCGAGGACCACCATGGATGGGAACAAGTCTCTAGACCCAGATTTCTCTAGGCACTGTACGTAGATGATGTAAGGACAAGTCCCCAGAGCCCTTCTGAATCAAGGCACTGTACTTGGTGGAGAAGGAAAAAGCAAGCAGTCACTCCCTTCTCTTGGGCCTGTTCGTCTTCTTCTCTTTGCTCTCTCTTCTCTCTCTCTAGGCTTCTGGTTTCAAGTCAGTCGGTTTCCTATGTTTTTATTCAGCAAAAATTACATTTTAAACAAGTTGGGCGCGACTATGAGGATAGGAAATTATATGTTCTTTTTAACGGTGTCATCAATTTTGATTTTACGGAGTTGGTAAGGAGTCGATATGGAGTTCAGACCATTTCGGTGAGTCAAGGACGGCAAAGTGAGAAAATAAATAATCTTGAATCATAAAAAATTCGGACAGTTAGGTGATTAAAAAACTTTGAGTCACTTTTCGGCAGAAACTAATAAAATTGTTGAAGCTATTTATGAACCGGGATTCTCATTCTGGCATGTCCTGTAGTGTGATGGAAATTGTTTCCAAATTTATTAATCTCACAACACCATAAATGCATGTATCCTATAGATATGAACGATCTAGTATGTGTTTATAACATTTAGAGTGAACATGAAGGAATAGATGAATAACCACCATACGTTTTTTTTCCGCTTATTACGTTGATGACAAAGCTGAGGAAATTTATGATTCTCGAAAATAATTAACTATACAATGTTATAATGCCATCACTTGTCACTTGTTTACAGGACAGAAAATATTACAAAACTCATGAAGGAACCTAAAAGGAATTTTAAGCCGGGTTGACGTTTTCTAAGGTTTAATCCTCAGACTGGCCATACTAGCGACCGTTTAAGTTTAATCTTGGCTCTTATCACTTGGCTTGGTTTACGAACTTGTGCATAAGGCCAAAACTAATTTTTTCCGTACAGTAGCAAAACTGTTGAGTGAGGTTTAAACTAGTCTTGCACCTCTGACTGTTAGTTAGCAGATGACCTACACCGGGGACTATCATTTACCTTGTGCCTATTCCACCGTATAGGGCTAAAGAGGAGTGAATTCAGAGTCCAAGTTTTGTGGTAATCTGCCCCATTGAGTCTATCGGGATTAAAGTCTAATTATTGAAAACAATCAATAGAAATTTAGACGATCAGATTTATGAATAAGCTTAGGTGTAAATTTCTTACTTATATTCACCAGGGAGACCGAGATTTTGGAATAAATGCTCAAGTGTTGCATTTTCCTATGTTCCCTAATTTCGCATTCCTATTCAACACATCATCTTCACACGATATTCATGTGTAGCACTTGTCTTCATTGTATTTTGGCTACTTTCCATTAAAGAACTAATACATTTTGCTAAGTAGTCCTAAGTAGTTGTCTTATGTTGGGAAAAGGAAATACCTAATTCATCATTCCTGCAGTACAAGGCGGAACCTAGGTCCATTGGACATGGCCCTCCGAAGTAGGCAGGATCGAAGCACATGTGATAATCCTCAACCGGGAATTTACGGCAAGCCCGCGTGTTGTAGTTACAGTAAGCTTGCCTGCATGCTGCTTTAGAAGAATAAAAGACGTAATGATAGACCTTCCTATTAGTGGGTTGGTGCCATGAGGCGATCCTGCACGAAACGTTATCAAACGGATGAATTTCCCAAAGAAAGATCCTGTTGTTGATCTGTGCCGTAAAATCATTCAGATCGTAGAAATTCAAGTAAATCGGCTGCACGGACGATGTCAACTCAAAATCGTGTACTTTCAGAAAGGCTATATTGAATGCCACATTCACCACATCGAATACCAACTTCTGATCTAGTCGGGTTCTTTCATTGACGGTCACCGTTTCGTTCTTACTAAAGTCAGGATTGACGTAAATCCCTATAACCTTCCTCTCCTGGCTGCTTGGAACAGAGCCAGTGAATATTGTAGGGTTCATTGCAATTGAACCAGCAAAAACACTCATGTAAGAATAAAACCTTTTGTCCCTCTTCACTCCATCTCTGAGCAAGTGGCTGACTGCAGTGACGACGTAGTTTCTTTGAATTATAGTGCATGCTCCAAAGTATTGATTGTCGAAAATTAGTGAGCACATAAATGGGAACTGTTCTTTAATGGCGGGAGTGGCTAAGGCTGAAGTAACTATTACGTATTTACAGTCCACGAATGGTACAAGACTAGTGCATAAAACTATCAACTTGACAAACCGAGCGGACCTTTCTTGTAAACTCATTACTTATCCCTTGATTTATAGAGTCTTCAAATAAACCTTAATAAGTAATCATAGCAAAACCGACAAAGAGCAAACCAATTTCTAGATTGCACACTAACACCTCAATCTTGGATAAACGAATCACATTTCTATCGTATCCCGAAACATAATCACTTGAACGAGATTTGTGTATAGGTACACAATGAATGACTCGACGGTCACGCCGCACTTGCGCTCTGGCGGTAGCCCTCCAACTCAATATTAGAGTGGACGCAGCTGAATTCATATCACTTTGAAATTTGAGGTATTCGGGTCTTTAGTTTACCCACCTATTTACTGTTCTCATTCTTGAATGGTATATTGCTTCTTCACTACACTAAAGGCGGTAGCTTTGTGTACGTGCAAAGAGTCGATAAACTTTCCCCCGTTCAGAATCAAATTTTCCAAGTGCTTTTTGCATTTCAGAGCTTGCTAATCAATTTTAGTTCCATGTCGTGCCAGTTCCTTGTCATTAAGTTTAAGTCTGATTTTGGTTAATATTTTAAGGATTGTGCGGGTTCTAGACATCCCCATCAATGTTAGTTACCATCGGATTAATAGTAGCGTGTGCGTATCCGAAAACGTGAATTTCTTATAACATCGATTTTATATTAGCTGACTAATGGACATATTTTGATAAAATTTTCAGGCATTATGCAGAGTTAACCCCAAGACAATCTTCTATAAATCGCAGTCGGATGAATAATTGAGACTGCATATGCACACAAACGTTTTTCCCCCAAAACATTGATTTCTCACGATCTATTGGTCGGATTTCGTTTAAATTTGGAGGGTCTTGGTTAGAGACTTGGTACCTTGTACCTTTCCCATGAATTTCGTTGCGATTGGTTTTAGTAACCATTGCACTAGCGCAAATTTGAGTTTGGTTGTTACAAACAAAACTACGAGTAGACCCAATTTAAAGAAAATAGTCCGGTATTATGCATGTATTCTCATCGTTGGTTCCCTTATAATTCATGGCTTATTCGTCGGGTCCGCTCAAAATCGGTGGGTAGTAGGAAAACGCTGATTAGATTACCCCATATGATGTTCATCGAGATCGTATCATTAGAAGCTGCTGCGCACACCCCAAATCCTTGTAACAAGTGTCACATTTACAGTTTTCATCCGATATAGAACTTTTCAGTGATTCAGGCTTTAGATGATCTCCAATGAACATTATTGCTCCCAACCCACTGCTGGTATTGCGCATACGCAAACTTACCTAGTATCTATCAACCATCATTTTTGCATCGCCTATTTGAATGTTTTTTGAAAGTGTATACCGAATAATTTTTGTTAGAACTGTAGATCAGGTAGGTACCAAATTTTTAATAAGCATAGAAACCCTGTCCGAATGTGTCAATCGAGGAATATGCAGAGGAGGAGATAGGTAATGAGAGGAAGAAAAGCCTGTTATTTTTATTGCAACTCTGCATTTTTAAAGATAGGTAGAAACCAAATACACTAAGAGACTTACCACATAGGTACCTACCAAATACAGTGAGAGACTACGATATATTTACGAATAATATATTTACCGCTAGGGACTCGTACCCTAGTAATGCGTCTCAGCATATAAGTTTTGCTATAAACTTGGACACCAGCTCCCTTAGCTGGGAGAACCAGCTAGAAGGTTCACCTCTACCCAGTGGTGGCTCCTGTCTTGAAACTCAGGGGGTGCACAGAGACCAACAAGGGCTATCGCGGGGACGGTAGAAGTGCTTTTATACTAAATACGTAAACCAGACACGAGAAATGTTCTCAAATGGAAGACAGAAATTCTGAAATACTTAACCATCAATGGAGTTAACCCAAGGAATGATTGCAATAGCTGAAATGTATACCCGCCCAGCAAGAACCATCGTGAAGGTGAAAGCAAATCTTGCCAAGGAGGGGAAGGAAAGGGAGAGGAGAGGTTCATGGGGAAAGAGAAGGGTTAGTCATCATCTAGATAAATAATGGGGAATATGAAAATAAAATCTATCACATTATAGGGTTGAACTTACGGACCGAATCAGAACGATTTTTGATTTTCAAAGTTTGCGTTAGTCCCAGTAGTAGCCAGGGGCGGCCAGCATCGCGAATCCTGCACTTTTCTTCGATTGACCAATGGGACCAGTTCAACTTGATGAACTCAACTGAATTATTCATCATAAAAGTATCTGCTCAACACTCAATAACTTCAAAAAATCGTAACACTAAATGAAATAATACCGGGAAAAATAGAAGAAGTGTGACTGATAAAAATGGTAAGGAGAACGGAAAGTCGCTACCTACCGGAAGAGCATGCCCCTAAGTATGCTCAACTCGGGATGTAAAAGGCTCTCTGATTGGTCAATCTCACATGCCCGCTTCAATTCAAACTGAAAATCCTCAGTCCGGAGATAGGTGGTCAAGTCTGAGGTTGAGCACTTAGTTGTTGCTCCCGCTCGCTTCTGATTGGTCAGGTTGGGTGAGCTTCCCCCTTCAGCCCCTCCCTACCGCAACCTTCTCTATTTCGCGCGTAGATTTAGATTTCCGTCTTCTGTCACTAGCTAACTTCAAATAAGAGTGGAGAAATTTTGAAACATTATTATTATTTTGGTTTGACTGGGGGTGCACATGCGCCTATCAGTAGCCGCCCCTGCCTCTACCTGCAGTGCTTCGGCTTGTAGGTGCCTTGCGAGGAAAGCTCCGAGCAAGGGCTCCCTGAACGGTGAGCCATACCGTTCCTCTTGTCCTACTTGGAGAATGAGAGTCGTGTCCCGCCGGCTTGCCAGCGGGGGGAGAAGCGCAGTCCGCGAGGGATAGGCTCTCCTAAACAAATGTCAGCCTTCTTAATAAGAAAGGGGATCTCTCTTATGTCAGATCTCCACCAAGAGCAGAAGGTGGATTAAACTAGCCAGTGCTTCTGAGGTTCGTAACCCATTTTAGAATGGTATTCCAGGTTTCCAAAGCTCCTCGACGACCGACGTTGAACTCTCGTAGGATAGCGCTCTGCTTAGCAACTACCGAACCGCCTGTATTGCGAAACGTGTCGTACGCAGACTGTCGATGTCTCACTGTCAACGGCTTCATAGCTACTGAAACTGCAAGTTGTAAGTGATGCATTCCAACTATCCTAAAAACATTTGCTGGCCGGTGGGCGAAACTGGAGACGTCACGAAAACGTCATGCCTCCCTGCTCCACCCTGTACTAGAATTTTAATTGATCACTTCGATATCAGGTGAAGGAAATTGGGAAACTAACAACGGATACTTGCCGCTTCAGTGAAACAGAAACTGTGATGTACTAGGCCGAATCAGATTTAATATACTTGGAAATGATTACTCATCTCCCAATGTATTTCCAAGGTGGCATATGCCGGTACTCTCTTGGTTGAAAACCCCTTCTCGTCAGGCTAATCCACAATAAATCCTTTGGGCCGTAGTGGACGGGTTGTGAAATTCAGAACCCAAAGTCCCTCTAACATTAATTAAAAACAAACAAATCAGAAACAGTAGAAACACCTAAATGTAATTCATGCATTACTCAACAAGATGTTTGATCAAGTCCACATTATTTTTGGTTATTAAACTTTGATTTAATAACCACGTGCTTAACTTTTTTTGCAGACATGGCTGTAGGGACCTATTCGATCGAGTATCGAATCTGTGATAGATTGCTGAGAAAGTCTAACGCCTCACTGGAGAAAGATGCTCAGTGTATTCTCCTTAGATCATTATCAACTTCCCTTCGAAACGGAAAGAAGGATATGGGAACCGTGAGCGCCCGCGTCCCAGTTTTTCCAGAAATGGGATTCTTCACGGAGGTGAGTTCGGATGACAATGGTGGCCGTGAAGACGGCAGAAGACGATTTTCGCGGAGAGGTCATCACTTTCACCCGCAGACTTTGCGAAGGCCTCGTGAGGTTCTGGAGGCTACCGTTCAGCCGTGGAGGACGGCTGCAGAATTGTACTATCGCAAGTTGTACTTACAAGATGTCACCATCAACTCATGAAACATTTCCAAGTCGAACCAAAGTTGGAATTTCACATTTTTGCTCTAAGAATCGGGTTTTGCGCATTAAAAATCCCCGGCTGAAAATTTTTAGCTCAAAATTCCATAAGCAAGGTAAAATTAAGCTCAATCTGAATTTATACCAAACATCAGTTTATCCTCATTACTTGACGGAACTTACCCTACATGTGTCTAAATAAAAACACGTCGATATCAACATAATACGATAGCAGAACAAAGAATAGGTGTACAGGGTGTTCACACTTTTGGTTACTGACCTCCATGGGGTCGGGACTTTTTTTTTAGAGGCATTGTTTTCGAGTTATTCACGATTTAAGATTTTTCGTCGCATTAATTAACCACTACCGCCCAGTCTGTTCTTTTAATTAATTTAATTAGGTTAGTTTAAATTTTTTTGCCAGTTTCTTGAAAATATTAGTAAATTAGGAAACAATAAGTTCATAGAGTACCATGTCCATAATTTCCAACCTTCTCAATCTTTTAAAAGTGTAATCAATCCGAGTGTAGAAATTAGTTTTCTGACAAAAACTGTTGGTTACGATGTAACTTTTGGCTTTAGGTACGTATAGAGTTCGTTTGCGTTGCGCATTCGTAGAGACTAGCGAATCCGGCAGCGACGAAATTGATGGAGAACCATCAAAGCCCTCTTCTCACAATCCAAACGACGAAGCAAATTATTACATAAAGGCTTATTATTTCTTTACTAAATAGCCCATCTACGCTTACCTCTGGTTTATAATGATTAAACGTAAGCATTATCAAATTATAAATGCCTAGAGGAACTATGCGCATACCGAAGGGAAATTACGTAAATAGGTAATACACGTTACCGCACTGAACAAGAGTTGATACTCAGTATATACAATTGTATATCAGCATCTAAGTAAGCCGTCAATCGTTGGCATCATCAACTGAAAATTGATGAAATAATTTTAACACCTATACCCTACGCTAATATAATATATTTTAAATGGTTATAACATTTGTAATCACTCGATTTGTTGAAAACCTAATTCCATTGAAATTATATCAGCTAATTTGATCGTCCTAGTTTATAAGGCGAGGTTTACTATGTTCACATCCTCATACAGTCATACATGTTGACTTTTTTTTTTTTTTTTTTTTTCCTGCAAAAGTTCTAGTCCTTAGGGAGAATGTACAACGTCTAGCGAACGGATGAACTTACATCGATCCGGGTGGGCTCATTCGAATAATTAGAAAGCGGTAGGTATAATATCAATAACAAACAGATAAGCACTGTTCTTATTTCTAAAGTTTTCGAGAAATTCATTACTTTGAAACAACTTCTTTTTATTTTGTTGAATATGAGTAATTTAAATCAATAAATCAAACGCCAAACAATAGGTAGTTACGAAACTCCCAAGGGCCAATACCATATTACTCATCTGGTCCATCCTTTACTGTAAGTGCAACAGTTCATGGTCAATACTCGGAGAACCCGAAAATAATAACGCGGACAAGGTTAATAATGGTGTTTTTATTCTATAAGTCCTCGTTTCCATATAAGACGCTACAATATTGAAAACGTTTTGCATTAATTCGGACTGCAGTGACTCTGCAGGGGCCTGTATGACCTCGCTTTCCTAACGAATAAAATCCTGTTTGCCTTGGTCAAAATTGTAAAGCGGCTTGTTGTTTAACTTTCCCTGGCTTTTCTGTTTGAAGCATGCAACTAAACTTTGACCCAGTTTCTTCAAACAACCGTAAAACTGATCTCATAAAATACTATGCATGTTCATTTTCGCTAAGAAAAAATGTTAAATATTTGAAAGGTTCATAAATTTGTATTCAAGTAGAAGTTGGTAGGAGACCTCAAAGAGTCGATTTGTTTGATAATTTAAGTTGTTCTAATTCGTAAATATACCAATAGGTACGCTAATCCCATGACGATTATACAAAAATCTCCAGAACACCAATCTTAAATTATTTCATTTCATAGTTAACCTGTACTGTAGCTATTCAAATACATAATTACCATTAACGACCATGTCAACTTTATCAAACCAACTAATCGTCTAGGTAGGTACGATCCCCAAAACCTTGGTAAACGTACATTCGGTTCAACAACCGTTTGTGAAATACCCGTCAGTCACGGAATGACAGACCGCGCAAATAACAGAAGCTTATCTGCAGAGCTGGCTTGGAGTCAAATTAAATATAACATATTTTTTCAAGATATTATAGGTATTATATATTATATTGTTGGTTTACGTTTCAAGATGCGTTAAAACCAAAATCGAATAAAAATTCGTCCGCCGCCATAACATTATGAACATATTATGTTCAAATCAATTCTAAAAAATAAACATAAAATTAATCCCATACGATAACGTTGATAATGTTGTGGACGTTACATCGTCGACGACCATAGAGAAACCTCGATCGTTCGTTGGCTCCGCCTTGATGGTGTATAGATTCCTTGGCTGTCTCCACATTCCTTAACTGATAATCCTTACCAGAATCGGGGTAAATGTCATTTCAGTTGCAATTAAAATTACTTACTTCGTAATTGAAATTGAAAAACCAAACTTACGAATATATGTGATTGTAATTGCAATACAAGTAATTGTATTAGAGTACATAGTGGCATTTACTTTCGGTGATTGCTGTTTCAAAATAATACTTTCCTTTATTTGGTCCTTTTTGTTCACTCTACTTTTCAGTTTATTCAAACAATTAGGTACTCGTGTAATTGCAGATGTAAATAATTAGTCATATAATTGATTACTGCCCCACTCTGAACCGCCCGGGCGTACTGCACAACTTTCGATGTTGTGAACGTAGGTGCGATTAGGTAATATGTCAGTTTGCAGTGAACCGCCCGGGCGTACTGCACAACTTTCGATGTTGTGAACGTAGGTAACACTCTGAACTGAAGAATTATTAAACTAAGGGCTTATTAAACTTCCACAATGTTGTTTCACAGAGTAGCATATCTTCAGTGGAACATGGTTTTCCATGCGAAAGAACCCTGTCCGTAGTTTCCTATTTCGAAACTTGGCCGTGACGCAACAACAGTAAGCTCTATAACGAAGGACAATTATTATGACCCAGTGAAGGCGTAAAATACTTCAAAAGGGTTCAGGAGCGACACGAGGGAAACCAAGATTACTACTACTCAACAACATGCATTCCTTCTCCGCTTTTATATTAACGTCAAAGAACGAGACCAAAAAAACAGCAGTAGCGTTGGATGTTTATGTGGTTCGAAACTCATAAAGTCATAAACCAACTGCTACATTTGGTGAAACTAACTGAAGAATGATGAGGGTCGTATCGTAACTTCACTCTATGACAAAGCGTTCGAGGTATTATTGAGTCTGAGTTTGTTCACGCTTTTGGGCTTTTTGCCTAACATGGGTAGGGGAAGTCACTCGAATCCCTTGTGGGAACTTCTGTTTTTTCGTAGACCTAAAATTATTTATAGTGTAGATTTTTAATTTAATTTACTAACCGGGGGAGTTCTCGTAAAACGCCAGCAAGTTACTTTGTAGCAGCATAGTTCGATCACGTTCACCACAGGACACCATAATTTTGCGGTTTATAGTAGATGAATGTCGAAAATCTTTCGAAAAATGTCAAACAACGAGACGAAAAATTTAGTAAAACGGCAGGTCGAAAAGGAAAGAAATCAGCCACAGTGGCCCCATTGGTGATTTCAATTACCGTTGGCACGCTGCGATCGCTCCCGAAATGGCAGCCACAAGCGGGATAGATTTGAACCATTTGAGTGAGGGTCTTTGAAGGGAAAACTGATCATTCATCACATTGATTTACGTTATTAATACGAAGTAAAGTTGTTTTTGTCTGTTACGCCTGTGTTCGAAACAGAAAAACACATAACCAAATGGAAGAGCGTGTTGATAACAAAAGTTTGTCGATTTCTTGCTTTTCGTACAAATTGTTTAGTAGGTTTCATCTACCTAAGTGCCTACTTCTTGTCATTTTTCTGTCCAATGGTGAAATTAGATTTGATTTTAAATACGTACGCTTGTAGGTACTACTAAATCCTGACATTTCCGTGAAATTGAAGTTGGAAATGCCCAACATATATCGCATGTGGTGTGTGAAGGTGGAGGCCCGTGAGCAGCTATTCATTATTGAGATGTATCTAGCGATGTGAGCATCCGGACCACTGATTTACACACTCAAAGAGGACGACTTTACGTTTGGAAATTAGTCAAACCACAGATTTGGAACCAATTTGCTAACGATAAAAGGAGAGAAAAAAGAGGATGAGTTTAGGTAATTACAACAGGTTCAATAGGTACAACTTACGTGTCCGTTCAATAAACAAGAAAGTCCCACTCGTCCTGACACCAAGCTGTAGCTAACACGTAAACAATAACGACTCCCTTTGGGTCTTCATGGTTGCGATATAAATAGTAACAATGATCACTCAATTATTATTGGTATTCACTTTCAACGCGCCTTTCAGTAGTATTGTCAAGTTTAGTTTAGTGAACAACCAAGCACGAGAAAATTTGAACCATACGAGCCTGAAGATACAATGGGAAGGGGTGTAAACAACTACGACTAAGCAGATAACTTATGACTAATGACAAGTAAGTACTTACCTGGCAATAAAATGCTCTTACTTTAATTATGAGTCACTATTTTTTGCCCATTTTCAACGCCCTTTCCCAGGCCTTGTCTACTTGTTCTTTCGATCCAAACTGATTATTTATTAAAACATATCGTTTCCTCTTTTGTGAAGATTAGGCGGAGGAGTATGAAAGCGCTAATCTGTTGGGGAGTGGTCAAAAGTGAGTTGCAAAAGCGCGAAAAAAAGCGCGAATTTTAGGCAGGATGTCAGTTGCATAAGCGCGAAGACTTAGCGTTGCAAGCGCTTTGGGTAGGGGTGGCAGTTGTCAACGAACCACCAATGGCCCCAAATCCTTCCATCATCACATAAAACAACATTTTCGCATTACTAGTTCATTACTTAGCAATATTAGTTAATAACTTAGCATAATAAATTAATAAATCAGCTTTCCTTGACACTACAATGGCATAGGGACCATGAGATGTTGTGCGATAAAATTAGAGCTTTCCAAAAACGGAGTTACAGTTCACTAGAAACGCATTGGTTGAACGTGAAAATCAATAGAAAACAAAGTTTCCTGTACACGTTTTCGGGCTAAAAAAAAGGTACAAATTTTTTTCAAATACCGAAGCTAAAAAAAAAGACATATCCATGTAAAAAAGAAGAAGAAGAACGGAACGGATGGATACGGGGATATGTGCATTGTGGGCAAAATAAGAGTAGGGAATTTTGACGCTTAAGATTACGTCCGAAAAGTTGGAATCCGCAATCAACCGGTGCTTCTCTTTCAAAAACATTAAATATTAATCTAGATATGACTTGTGAGACCGACTCGATATGACCTTTTTTGTAAAATAAAAAACATTAGTACTATTCTCGTAATCATTTTATCCCTAGAATTGCAAGCAGATTTTCGCACTTTCACACCTTATTTTTCGCGCTTTTGTACAATCCATGTTCTCCAGAAATTAGCGCTTCCGTACACCGTCCTTCAGCGGATTAGCGCTTATGCCATCCAGCCAGATTAGGGGAGCAAAATAACACATTTGCATCCGAATACGCTGCAGTACGATTTATTTGACTATTTAGTAGTGACCACAGGAAAATTGACAACCAAACGCAGGTAACATGTCAAGCTGCTATTCCGGGTGATTCCGCTTATGAGAGTTCAATTTTTTGCCGCTAGATTTCGCACCCTTAATTGAAATCGCCAATTCAGTGATCCTCCGTACCTCGTAATTGTTTTTGAGGTGTTCGAAGGAGGTCCATTAAATTTCAGCATATTGAGTCGATTATAAAAGAAACGCATCTTGAAACGTAAACCGAAAATTTTTGAGTGGTTATTTTTCACCCTTGAAGGATTTCAAAGGTTCATTATTGAAAATAATAAACAAAAATGGCAATGTACGAAGCCACCTTGGTGCTAAGTAATTACCATAAATAGTCTATAGCGGAGCACGGGTAAAAACTACTTTGTATATAATTAATATTATCCCTGTCCTCTCGAGTAGAAATGAATGAGTCAGTGAATGGAAAGCGAAAGGAAACTTCCAGCACTCCTCCAGGATATTCATATGAATGTTGGAGTCATCAAGCTAAACTGCGGAGTAAGATTTTTACAATATTTCAGGGGTTTGAGTGGGACGATGATGACGCGAGTGGTCAGCGATTTTCTACAGCAACCTGCCCACACTCGGGGATATTAGTCGGATGTTACGCTTTCAAAATTTCCTTTCGAAGCTAGAACAAAAAGTAGAGTTTATCCAACCAATCACCTACGATTTAAGTTCATTGGCCTTAAAATGAAATCTGTAGGTGTTCATTAGAAGTCAGGCCATGATGCTTAGGTTTTTTCTACGATCCTAAAACTGTAATATGGTGAGGTCTTCTACATAGTATGGGATGGCTTTTATGCTATGATTTACTCCTATGTACGGCCTATTATTGGATAAAAATTTCATGGAATACAAGTGTCGATTCCCGCTTGCCCGTTTTGGTTTATTATTTTCAATAATGAACCTTTGTAGTCGACCTAGGAAAAAAAATTTAACTCCCTCACAAAATTGGTTGGTTTACGTTTCAAGTCCGCCCGCCGTTCGCCGTCTTAAGCTTTTTTCCGAAACTAGGGACTGGACCAAACTTTATGAAATTTGGTTTCAAAATCATACATTAGCCAGGAATGTACCAGCAACATCGGCATCAATTTTTATCAACCCTAAAGGGTTGTAATTAAGGGCTAAAATATTGAAAAATCAAGATCTCGAAAACTTTCGAGGTATCAGTAATTTCATTTTGGGTCTCATTTATAGACATCATTCAAACCCGGATCACTGCACGTTCATCCGTTTGCTCTCCTTATGGGCTAGAACTTCGGGAAAACCCTTGGATTGCAAGGCGCGAGAACATAGAGAAATCATGTACTGCTGGCAAATCTTTGAATTAGCGAGTTAACCGCTAAATTCCATCAATAACCACTAGAGTGTGAGATCAGAACACATAAAACTTACATTGTAAGTATCCTTTGATATAGTTCCATTGAAATTCTAACTTTGCAAAATCGAATCCGTGAGGATAGACAAGTGATGCATTGAGAGATGCATTTTATCTCATAAATGTTCAGTTGGGAGGTAGGTACCTATCCACTAGAATGTCGTTATACTTAGATCAGAGGAACTAGTGTTGTGTAGATGTATTAGTTATTTACATTAATTTTTCCTCTGTAGTTCTATATACTCGTATTTACATGCCTAGGCTTATTGATGACAACCTGTACGGATCTGCAATTTGAAATGCAACTCCTTTGTGATATCTAGAATTCAATATCAGTGCACTCTGATCAGCTGAGAGGCCTCTGAGCCTAATTTGTTTCTTAATCGACTTATAATGCTGAAGCCTGATAAGTAGTTCCTTTTGGATATCTAGAATACAATTCTAGACTCTGATCAGCTTCGGAACTTCTGAGGCTAATTTCTTTCTCAATCGACTCACGGTGCTGAAACTCAGATGAAGCTCCTTTGGGACATCTCGGAAACAATTGCGAGGTACGGAGGCGCACTAATCTGCTTAGGGGTCTCTGAGGCTTTTCTTTCCTTTTCGAATTTGTTTTCCCATTTTTTTTACATTGACGAAGAATTGTGGGGTACTGGACTACTGGATCTCTAAAGGTGTGAACCCTTTTGGGAGCACTATGCGCCAAGTTTTGATCATATACTATTTACGGGGTTCAATAATTCTCGACCAATGATCTACGTAGAAGGAAATAATAAACTTTTGTGTAATAATTGACAGCGTTTTCAAATTTATTACAATACAACGGGCTTTGTATCTGCAAAACAGGGTAGTGATGATTAACGCTCTCTATTTCTATTATCTCAGCTGATCCAATATCTAAATAATATTATATAATCATCTGGTAGCAAAACCATCGTTCTCACTTTCGTAAGATGAAACATTTTTTGTTTCCATAATCAAATATTCCACTCGCATTTTACGTTTTAGGCCATTCTGAACAGCTTTCGTTCCGTTTCTTACTGTCTGTCTGTTCTCTGTCGGGTGTCCGCAACTCCTTGTAACAAGCTTGATTTCATCAGTTTTCATTCGATTCATGTGAAATTTTCAGGGAACCTATGGGTAAGGCTGAAGGATAGGTCCCCTATCAGTTCTATTGTTCCAAAATAAATACTTTCCTCTGCGCATGCGCAAGCATAAATTCCATCAACATTATTTTCTCACTCCCTTTCGTATGATCCCACTTAAATTCAGAGGATAGTTCGAAGAAGACGATTTGATCATTCGCTATACATTTCAATATAATTGGGCTGCTGCTGCTGCTGCTTTTTTTATTATGAGCTGCTGCTCATGTGCGAATGTGGAATACTCGTAACCAGCTTGAATTTCATTTCGATTACATTTTCAGAGAATGTGCGGGTTAGGCTGTAGATGGTCCCCTATCAGTTCCATTTTTCCCAAAAACAATACTTATCTCTGATGGATGTAGTTGTGGGATAAGCCCGACTTTTTATGCGATCCAAAATTATATGATGCAATCTAAATTAAACATGTGGACTAAGATGTCACTTTGAATCTAAATGAAAGCTTTTTGAAGAGAATATGAGTGTTCCGAGCTTATCGCTCCTCTTGTTAATCCTATCTGTAACACAGTAATGCATTTGGTCTCTATGTGGAAATTTTAGGTAAGTTGAGTCTAAAGCCACTAGCCTTTGAATGCCATTTAAGATTTTAAATGCGCAGAAATTTCACGTAGCGGTATCAATCAGCATTCTTTATGAAATTTCAACAGTATCTTGAGTGTTCTGAGTTGTCGTCGATTCAATCAAGCCTCTGCGACAGAATCAACAAGTTTTAAAAGTAGGAAAAAATGAATGTAATACCTCGCATGTGTTTTCTGACACCCACAATTGTTAATAGATTATAATAGTGCACTGTTCAATAGTGTGATGGTAGGAGTAGTTCCTTCTTCTCGATTCTTGCAAATGCTACATCTTAGGGGATGTTACCTGGACTACCAGCGTTCAGGACAGCCTCTGGGTGTAGCAGGTTAATCGCCTCCCACCTTTGAAGTAGGAACCTCACGTTGTTACAATAGTTATTAGTTCACAGACTATAATTTCAATTATTGTGCTCTAAATCATGCTTGTTGCTAATTTAAAAAAAAAATGAAAGAAATGGAGTTGAACCGAATTCCAAGTAATCTGTTTGTCGCTCTCATACATCAAAGTCACTAGTAACCTCCTACGTATAAATAGCTATTTCTTAATCATTTTCTGATGACAAAGATTATCTAGATTACTTTTATTCTTTTGAGGAATTATTACGCTTTAAAATCATACTAAGTTTAAATTTTCATCTCGTGTTTTCTGTGGAACTGATTTCATCCATAACTGCTATCTGCTCGTGCAGTCCACAACTAAATGATCACGCACAGATCTACTCACACGGCAGGAAGCGGAAAGGAGTCTTCGTACCGTAACGTAATTCAACGTTTCAATCTTTTGTTTTAGGTACCGTCTTGGGGTAGTAGTAGGGGTAGTCTATCTACGTTCCCGATCCACAAGCTATGAAAAGATGAGATCTGTCAGAAGGAGGAAATGATGAAGAAGTGCTGAGAGGGGAATGGGGTTTGAGCGATCAGTGCTCACATCTTAATCACGCGTCGAGTATAATTTATTGCCCGAACTTTGGTCATTATCCAATTTTTATAGAAGACACAAGGAAAATCCTTCAAAAATTAACTAATCATTACAGTAGGTACATTACGCTTTCTTTTATATTCATCACATTGCAAACTAGAAAAACTCCACTAATGCAAAGTAATAAATAATAGTAATAGATAAAAGAGTAAGAGTAATAAATTCAAAATTGAGGACAGATAGTCCTATTTTTTTACTTCGAGTACATCTAAAATTTAAACTGTCCAAAAAGAGTATGAACCTGTAACTGAGCTCTATGGGGGAGCATAATCGTTTTCCCTCCTTCCTGCTCCCATGATGCTGCTGGGTGACTGGGTTCACCCTCAGAGAGAGGGTAAACTGGTAGATACAGAGTCCTCTTCTCCGTGTCGGGCTAGCGACCATTCTCGCCTTATTGGGGTGGTGTTGTTAGGCGCCATCCTCAATAAATGGTACCGTGGGCAGGGGGATCCCCTGGCCACAGGCTACCGCCAACAGCCTGCCCCTCAGTCGAGGTTAGATTCGCGGGGGCAGTGGTTTTTCCACCTCAACACGCAGTTCAATACGCAAGCTGAGGGTGGGGCTATGCATGCCGTACGCACGAGGGTGCGCATGGTTCTGCATACTCCGGCATTGGGAGTTCTGTGCCTCTGCCAAAGCCTCGGGCACCAACCTGATCAGTTGGAAGTGTGGCCATAGCAGACGCCCTCACCTGTGAGTGTAAGCAGGAACTTGGGCACATCCAAGGAATTTGACTGAGTTACTGTCTCCCCTCAGGTGGATCTTTCCGGTTGTTCGATCTAGAGGGAGACCATAAGGCGACCTGCCTCGAGACTCTTTAAACACCACTTCGATTCATTGCAAGGAGATATTGGATTCTTTTCCAAAAAGAAAAAGTTTAAATTCATACAGCACCATCTACGGCCCAGCCTGCAAAATCGCTGATAACTGCCTCGTTCGGATCTTAGGTAGTATACTTTGGCCCGTTCTTATAATTACTGGATACATACATGATATATTTCTGAGATTTCGCTTCCGAGTTTACCTGTGTAGTTAGCGGAACTATTGTTTTCACTTTCGGCAGATGAATTTTTTTTATATACCCCAAGTCCGAATCTCGACCCGTATTTTACGTTTTAACGTTTTAGTCAATTATGAACAACATTCATCCCGTGTCTGTCTATGTGTGTGCCTGTGGAGTGTGTCCGCGAATCCTTGTAATAAGTTTAATTTCCACAGTTTTTATCCGGAATTGATCACATTTTCAGGGAATGTACAGGTTTAGATGTAGATGTTCCCTGCTAATTTCATTGTTCTCAAATCAATATTTCACACTGCGCATGTGCAAACGTAAATTGCATCAAGCATCATTTTCTAACGCCGTAGTCGTCTGATCTCGGTCAAAGTCGGTGGATAGTTGGGGCAAGAGAGTTTGATCATTCAATATCAATTTCAACATGATTTGATCATTAGAAGCTGTTCCACGTGCCCGATACCTAGTGTAATCCTTAAAACAAGCTTAATTTCCACACTTCTCATCTGATTTTGATGAAATTCACTGGGAATGTGCTGCTTAGCCTGTAAATGGTTTCCTACTATTTAATTGTTCTCCAATTAAAACTTCACTCTACTCATGTGACAACGTATATTACATTAAACATAATAGTCTCGTTTCTTAATAGACCGATTCTGACGTTATACACCACATCTTGATTTGCTTTTTCCCGCTAAAGATTTTTTTTCAATAGATAATTTAAAACATTTTAACAATTTATACATTCCTGTTACGGATACGAGGAAGCTATGTGCCACACTTAACATGGAAGACTTTTTTCACTGTCTAAAAGAGATTATTATGCTTCTGCTGTCTTGGTAGACTGTGAAGCAAACTAGTTTTCGAATGGGTCAAATTTAGGCTTCCAACAAATGTTGGGTCCAAACCATTTCCTCTCTTCTACGCTACGCTGAGGTGCCGCAACGCGCGACAAAAAGAACGACAGCCTCAACCAGCCTCTTTTGTGTCGGAGCGTCACATTCACTGAACATCCGCGCATTATGAGCCCGACCTGATAGGAGCCACTTGGTACCTGGTGACGGACCAGCTCGCGGTACTTTATGGAGCTGTCCAAGGCCAAAACGCGAGTTGCCCAAAACTCAATGACGGGAAGGGAATCCCGCTCGTTTCACGACTAATTACTCGCAAAAAACCATCCCGAGTTTTAGCTGTCTCTCAACCCAAGGGCATTAGGTATCTCTGTGAAGACGAAGTTCATTTAACTCGTATTAGTCGGATTCGGTTCTACTTCAACTTTAGAGTCATTCCCGCACTCCGACATCCTGTTTGAAATTATAATCCAAAATTATGTAAAAACTTCACCCCTCGCAAGGGACTTCGCCGCCTTGAACCGCACGGTTCTTCAATGCATCAAGTCCTTGAAGTGCTTGAAAGATGACTGATGAGACATGGACGGTAACAAGGTAACGTTGGGCTGATGTTTCGATTGCGAAGGGTTTTAAGATTTTTACTCAATTGAGCTAGAACTGGGGTATAGGCCGCGCGCTGTAGCTTTGCCGATTTCTCTGAGAAAAGGTTAGAGGAGTAGGACTGCGCTATGGGACCCTATCCTCGCCCAACGTTAGTAAAGAGCGCCCGCGCACACCGTCGCATCCTAGATACCCAGAAAGAGGTAGATGGGATGTAAAACTTGACTAACAGCTTCAAACTTTTTGTAGATTTGGTCTGTGGACTCTAATTTGGTTGTCGAGGACGTCTGTGGATGACAAACAATGATTGTTCACATGCAGTAAGTACTTTTTTTTTTTAAATAAACGATGTCAATCCACAAAATGCATGATATCATTCAATATGGGCCAAGCCAATTGTCGGATTGCCGTCTCCTAGTACAGTGCAGTCATTCTCTCATTCTTTTTTACTACCTACATTATTTGGGAGTGAGACGCTACTTCAACAGCTTGCCAGAAAAGCGCGGAGCTTCACCCAGTGAACTTCTAAAAGCCAATAACTGGGATCTGACAAAATTTTTGAAGAAAGTTAAAAAAGGAGGAATATGTACTATTGTTGCGGTCTTTTGGAAGTGACCAAACTCAGTTTATAAAAAAACATATCCAGTTTGTTGTTTGTGTTGTTAGACTCAAGTCCTCTGTATTTTTCGTCCACAGGATTTGATTTATTTCAAGTTGAAGCAGTTAGATAGTAGTTACATTCCTTGTGGCTTAGTGTCAAAGATAAAATAAATTTATTTCGATTAAGGTTCTTTGTCGAGTAGAGAGAGGAATTAGTCCTTCTTAAATTGATTGAGAAGAGCATCAACAGGGTAGACTACCAACTGATTGATGAAAATTGGGAACAACTTTGTTGTATAAATCAATCGCAGCTTTAGTTAGACCTCTCTCGAACTGCAGAAGTCACTGCACTGGGACTCGCAGAAGACCCCTTCGATTACGAGTGTTTTGTTCGTGAGAAAATCGAAACATCGAGTGGTTGGTGGTTTCGCATTTACAGAATTGCCTCGAGCATAAAAGTAGAAGGCAGAGTTACTTGTAAAAGACCCCGAGCCGCAATCCCCCCCTCACAACGGCATGAAGGGAATGGAGGTACTCCAAGCACAATTTTTAATGCTCTCATCAGTATTTTGAAGATAACGTCCATTTTCACCTGGTTACACCAAAAGAGAATTCCATTTCTGTCCCGGAGAGAAACAAACCGTGACAGTAAACTCCGACAGTAGAACAGTGAACAATGGAGTAAACTCAGAAAATTGTGGACGCAGCCTACGCAGACAAAAACAGGTACCACTGAGCCTGAATGCCAGGCCATCAACACGTTTATGGAATTAAAGGGAACAATCCATCGTGAGGCCAAGGAACGTGTTGTCAGCTGAAGATTCACAAAGGTTCGACCAAGGTGGAAGGTCTCCAGGTCGCGAACTGTCCTTATTCTGGAGAAGGCACTAATTCCAGGTAAAATAAATAAACTTTGTAAGTTGACTAACCGATACTCTCCTTTTTTTCATGGCTTTGAAACCAATTTGTTAATGTAATGGGCTTTCGCTGTGAGGATACAGAAAAAGGAAAAACCAGACAGGGATCGCGTGCTTTCTCGTCCTTCAAGCTGACGTGTACGACAACCGTTCACGTTGTAAGGCGGATGCCAGTAGGTACCGCCCTTTTTCCCTTATCGAGAGTAGGGGAAGTTATTTCCAATCCCTCATCTCGCAAGAGCCACTTTTGGTTTATTATTTTCAATAATGAACCTTTGTAATCGACCATGAAAAGAAAAATGTTTAACCCCCCCCCCCCCTTCAAAATTTGTTGGTTTACGTTTCAAGATGCACAATCCTAAAATCAAATTTAAAAAACCGTCCGTCCGCCGTCCGAAGCTTTTTTCAAAAAGTATTGGACCACACTTTAAGAAATTTGGTTTAAAAATCATTTATCGGCCAGGGATGTGCCAGTAACATTTTCATCGCGTTAGATCAACACTAAAGGGCTGAAACTCCGATCAACCCCGTTCCTCGTTCCCGTTCGATCAACCTAAGGGCTGAAACATTCAAAAATCAAGATCTTTAAATCTTTCCATGTAACAGTAATGATTTTTCAAGTTTCATTTATAGGTATCCACCCAAAGAATCGAACGAAACCACCCCGGTCGCTATGCGTTTATTCGTTTGCTTTCCCTAAGGGCTAAAGCATCGACAAGAAAAAAACGCTGCAATTTATTTCACAAAGGTTTATTATTTTTTCAATTGAGTATGATCGTAGTTTTAGTTGGCTTGCGTACTTCATAAGGCCCGTCCAGACTACTCGGCGTGTCCCATTTCGAGTTGGCACAACCTATACTTCTATAATTATATACGCATGTTTATATTTCTCGATTTGAGCTCTTATCTATTCAAATAGTTATATCATAATATCATTATGATAATATCATTATCTAACCACGTACGAAAAGTCGAGGGGATAAGTTATTAAATATGCGTAGGAAAAGCATTGGTATTAACACACAAATATGACCTAGAAAAAAACATATATTCATGCCTCGAAGGAACGCCGTACCCACCACAAGGTGCCGCGGCGCCTCCTCTCACTCCACCCCCCGCTCACCCCCCTCACCACCCACCGTGACCCCCTGCCAAGCGTGCCAGGCGTGCGTGCGTGCGTAAGTCTAACAAAGCCTTGAAATGACACTTTTTCGCCCGTTTTTGGCCCATAGCATCTATGCGAGTAAAGCGATCGGGATGGTTAAACGTTAGGACCAACTAGACCCCAAATGGAGTCTATGTGCGAAAGGACGGGTTTTTTAAAGTCAATTCTTAGGCCTTTTATGGCCCGGACGGCGAACGGCGGACGGCGGACGGACATTTCAAATTTGGATTCTACGCACCTTGAAACGTAAAGTGACAAAGTTTAAGGGGGGGTTATAGAAATTTTTTGCTATACGATCACATAGGCTTATTATTGGAAATAATAAACCAAAAGACATCAACACGGGGGTGAATCGTAACCAGTAAAACATTTCAAAAATCGCCTTGAGAACTATGTCAATTGTATCAAATACCAATGGAATTCTGACTACCCGAAATCGAGTTTATTATCGTTCCGTACCGTATTGGGCTTTTGAAGCGTAGTTAGGTAATCACCTATTTCAATTTCATTTATTAAATCATTAATTAGTAAATACTTAGGAATCACTCTTAATTAAATTATTATTTCTATTCCAACAACAGAAGGTTAATTACTTCCGAGTCTACCAAGGTCGGAACATTTTTACCAATTTTCTAAGAAAATGAAGCTATTGCAATGAATCCAAAATTTCCTTCATGGAAATTCGCTTTGAAATTCCTTGAGTTTAACGCTTTTTGATATGTGTATGTAGAGTTTGATCAAAAAGTTCTGGTTCTTTTCAATTTGCGCTAAAACAGAGGGTCGTTGAAACTTCTCGGTGGTTTCAACGTTACTCTTTCTGAGTCACCTGGGTATTTTATATTGCTGTAATATTCTTAGTTCTCGTGTTATTCTGATCAGCTTCGGAATCTCTGAGGCTAATTTCTTTCCTAATCGACTCACGTTGCTGAAATTTAATGGAACTCGTTTGGGACACCTCAAAAAGAATTACGAGGTTCGGAGGATCACTGAATAGCTGTTGGGGCCTCTTAGGCTTATTTCTTTCCTTTTCGACCTGCCGTTTTACCAAGTTTTTTGTTTTGTCGTTTTGACATTTTTAGAAAATTTTTCAACTTTCACCTACTATACACCGTAAAATTGTGGGGTCCTGAGCTGTAAAGGTGTCCCTTTTGGGAGGCACGCTGCACCAACTTTTGATCATTTACTAGATACACAAGTATATGGGGCTTAATAATAATTATAGACCAATGATCTGCGTAGAAGGGCTATCTATTTGCGGCGTTTTACCACAGAAGCGATCGCGTGACAACAAATATTTCGTAATTGCATCATTGCAAGATTCTTCTGAGTGATTAGAGTCTCCTTACAAGTTTGGTTTAAACTGACTTTTGCTATAGGTATAGGTAATATTCTCAAGGATTTTTCTTGTGGCAAAGTGGTCATTCGATGTTGCGTGAACCGACTAACTAATAATTACGTTATTGGTAACCTACCGGGCTATGGAAGATAATAAGTTCCATTCATGCAGTCTGATGAATGAGCGAATTTTCGAGTTATATTTTAGCTAAATTGTTTTTAATTGTGAGCAGTTTGAGTGCAAAGAAACTGTTAAATATCATTTTTATGGCAAGAATCTTGTTCTGAATAAATATCTTCAATTCAAACTAAGATTGTGGATTTTTGGAATTTTTAGCAGTTTTATGAATTTGTTTAGCATAATATTAAATGAAATTTAAGTAGGTGCATTAGTCACCACAATTTTGCGCATACATTTTGAATGCTCTAGTTAGTAGTTTATACACTTTTTTAAAATAATATACTACAAAAAATAATAATAATAAAAATGTGAACCGTTTTTACCTGTTTTTTTTTTTTGCATATTTTTTAAGCACTTTTTTTTTCAATTACGCCAATTTATTGTGTTCAAAAAGTGCTATTCATCGAACTCAGTCTTCTTTTGGAATGCTTAATATTTAATGAAAGAAAATCATTCATCTAAATCCTACAGGACGATAACTGTTTCCGTCTAAAATTATCTATTTAGGGCGGAATTCATTGACAAAGCCTGAGTGGAGTGGCTCACTCCGCAGTTAGGGGCACACTCAGATTACACGAGTTTGACAGTGTGCTCAGGCGATAATCATCGTTTTTTCAACTTATGTTGGCAGCTCTGATAGTATGTTATAGGGGAAGTTTCCCAGGTTTGAGGGGAATGGGGCGGGAAAATTCAATCTCGCATTCTGCACTGTTCTCAAAGGTTGCTCTTTTCTTTGTGGTTTTGCTTTTCATGCTGTTATCCTTGTTCCTTGGGGAGGAAATACATAGGCCTTATCAGACAAAGACGAAAGTCATTGTTCCTGTCGCCTGGATCGGGCTCCCACAGTTGAATTTTATCCTTGTTTGTTGCCTTGCTGAGAATTCGTGTATAGAGTTTATAGAGTTATGGAAAAGAAGTGAGAAAATGAGAAAAGCAACGATTCGCCAGTTAGTTTTGGAGAACAGAGATGTAGTTAAAAATAAGAAGAGTTTAAGGTATAATGTGACTGTTGGACGAAAACAAGACGTGAGCTTTTGGGAGGGATTCAAGCAATCACATTTTCTTGGAATTCTCATTGATTGAGCTATCCTGATGAATACACCACAACCAAGATGAATCGGAAAATCATGCTTGGTATGTAAAGATCACATAAAACCAAAGAACGACCAGCACTTTCAGCTGTGGTGATTATAAATCCTCTTCATTTATTTTAGTAGAATAGATGTCCATGTCTGTAAATTCCCCGAATCGAAATAGCCTGCGAAATATTTCATTGTTGATTGTACATTATAATGGAATCTGTTGGTCATATCTCACATATACCTACCTACCGTTAGATACCTACTCTCATGTGCCGTTGTTCTTGAATATGACTATTATGATTCTTCGTCCATTGCCAGCTATCTATTAAAATCTTCGAAATCCAACGATTAATTTACATAAACTCCGAACAAAATAAACGACGTATGATCTATTATATTACCAGTACCTCCGTGAATATAATAAATGTTATCGGTTGACGAACTTAAGTGACTCCCTGCCGTCACTCAGAATATTGCACCGTTGAGCTTAGGGCACTCAACTCAACGCCATTTTTCGTTTATTAATTCCGTTGAGTGCGATTTTGATCGCCCACTCATTGCGCCCTCAGAGTCGCCCTCAAATCGCGCCTCTACACTCAAGGGCCTACTCAGACTCAATTCCCGTCTATGAATTCCGCCCTTAATATATGAAAAGTTGTCAACATCCAGGAAATGTATCATAACATAACGGATGTCCATAAAGAAAAATTCTGAAAATTTTTATTTTTAAATTTTTGGAGCCAATGCAATACCTTACTTTTCTTCGAAAATGAGCTAATATCGGATAATTACCTTGGTGATTCTCCAAAAGTACAGATTCTTTACACTTATTTGTCAATGTTCTTAATGTTCGATTTTTTCCTCAATTTTTTTTCTTGGTTTACTAATTAAGCCCTTTAGTTTGAAAATCTATGAAAAAATACGGTGCTAAACAAATATACACTAAACAATAATTGATCTTCCGAAAGATGAAACAAAGTTGTAGGTGTCAACTTACTCGGAATTGCATTTGTATTCAAACCTCGTAGAAATGTATAATTGCATGTATAATTTGACCCAGAAAATATGGAAAGAATGCGAGAGTGACATGTGTGCGTCCTAATTCTACTATCATGCACCTAACCTATAACAGCGTAGAGCTATCCCTCACTAGACGAATGCAGAGTCATTCGTGCGGCTTCAGCTGAGAAACCGCACGTACAGATAATTCAAAGCCGATCGTGAGATAAATCAAAAGATGCAGATTCCTATGCTTTATCATGTTTATGAGATGGATATTTTCCAAAGTTTTTGCAATGCCAACAGTAGTAAAAGAGAAATACAATGTGTTGTGTACAGGTTTCCAACATCTTCACGTCTTTACATTAGCCCACTACCAGAAAAATCGAAAGTTTTCGTAAAGTTATCATAAATAAAATGGATTAAGTGAATTATGGGCTCCGTTTTTCAACACCCAAATTAAACGCATAGAGACGTTCAGGATATTGACTGATGCTATACTGATGCTCCTTGGTTCGTGCAAAATGATGTGGTGAAACACTACGTACAGACCCTTCTATTTTTACTGTCCCCGAGTCTCTTTTCAAGTCCTACAGCGCTCTAGCTTACCGAATCAACTCCCATTCCAATACTATTGTTATTGATATGCTCTTCAAACCAAGACCTCAACGTCCTTCCAGACGTCTCAAACACAACTGGCATTCCAATCTCTTCAATTGTCACCAGGATGTTTTTGTTCTTGTTGAGCCCTTATCATAAATCAATATTCTTCCCACTGCTGTTACTATATTTATTACTATTGTTATCACTGTATTATTGAATTTGTATTGCGGGGTCATAGGGCAACGGTAAAATACTTCACGTTCCATTTTAATATTGTATGTATCACTAATTGTAATGTTAATATTGTAGTACCGTGAGAAAAAAATAATCACATCGAAACTCCCTCAAATTAAATCCGTGAAAACATAAATATACCTAATGTACGAGATAAATATTGTTGTTATGGTTGCCCAGACCTCAGCTTCAGACGGATCTGCAGATTTTTTTTTTTTTTTTTTTTTATCGTCTCCGGAATTTCGAATATTGAATTAAAGGAAGGCTAAAAATGGCGTTGAAGCCCACCTTTTAATAATTGTTGTTGAGCTTACCCAGTTATTAACTGATTTGAGAGATAGTTTTTGTTCACTAGTTCTTCTTGCTTTTATAATTAATCGACCTTGTTTTTTTCTTGTTCCAGGTATGTGCTCGTATGCTGGTGGGTCATGCCGTGAAAGGTAAATTTAACTATTCCTGTGGCTAAGTGAATTTGGTGGATATGGACAGTGCATAATAAGCAATTCGCTGTCTGTATGTCCTGTTCCACAACAAAACACCTATTAAATTATAAATAAAAACTTGTTTTTTTTAACGTCAGTTTTTATGCATATTATAATTTTTGTTGGATTCTTCTTCTTAATTCGCCGTCTCCATTCGGAAGTTGGTGAGATTAAAATGGCTTGATGGATGCAACCAAATCCTTGAGTAATTTTAATGTCAAAGATTTTGTTGGGCGGGGGGGGGGGGGGGGGGTGCAATATCGATTTACATTTTCTGCTTTCTGCAGTTCTGCTTGTAACATATGTTGAGTATGCATGTTGAGTTATGGTGTTCACCAGTTATGGTATACACCCCATG